>JPKZ01000510.1:88709-103454 GCA_000803305.1 Toxocara canis
CACATCCTCACTGGAAAATTAACCCAGAGTAGGGTACTGCTGAAAGCGCAGGTCGCAAAATTGTCTATGCATGAGGGCATGTTAAGCTCGTTTATGATACACGTGAAGGGATCACACGTGAGCTAAGAGTTTGAAATCTGAAATTGTTGATGTTCGTATGCCGGACGAAATTTCAGCTTTAATTATATAGTAAAGGTGGCTGAGTAAGTTTTCGCGCAATTTTCCGACTTTTTTTGTAGTATGGGAAGGTAGACTTGCGTAAAAATTTGGATGTCTTTTTTCGGTGGCAGGAATACCAGTAGCGGTTTTCGTTAAGAAGGGGAAGCGTGGTGTCTGGGGTAACCACGGTTTATCTATGTCTGCGTTAACATGGCAGATGCATATTCATGTTGCCTCAACCTTGGAACACTGGGCCACACTGCATATTGATTTTCTAAGCCTTAATCATGGCCCTAGAGAATTTACCGTACTGCTTGCAGCGATGCCGTTGCAAAGGAGCAGGGCACAGAGAGAGATAATGGTGCGTGGGAAATCCCTTTTCCATGCTTAGAAATTTTTATAGACAACTTTATAAGTATAAAATTCGACGTAATGTTTGTTTGTGGCGATTATCAACGCCTAGCGCTGCCGTTAGCATCTTCCCTTTTCGCTAATAATGAGTTGAAATTTCACAAACAAAAGAAACCCCGAACAGCGTTTCGTGCTGTAAATTTTCCCAATAGTCGTTTCTAATTTAAAAACGAAAAAAAAAAACATCAATAGAAACGATAACAGAAGTGTGTTTCCTCATTAATCGCTTTCGCGGCTGAGGTATTCGTTTGTCGAGCACTTGATCGATGGGAATGTGTTTTTGGGCTGCAACATTACCCATGCTGTTGAGCTAATGGTTGCATTAATTTTTTATGCGGGAGGGTAGGTGGTGTATCGAGATGGAGCAATGCAGCCATTATTTGAAAGGATTTTTCCAACGAAGCAATAATGAAGCTTTTTTGACTTATTAATGTTTTGACCAGCTGCATTGATTTCATAATGTCTAAACGACACCGTGCAGATGATAGTGCAGTGTTCTGTTTTTTTTTTAACATTGTAATGTTGGGCTAATAGAGAATGACTTTTGTTTGCTAGTGCCAACTTTTTTTTGCTTGAAAATTTCTTCATTATTCTGTGCATTTCGGGCCTTGTTTTTTTTTTTCACAGATCGAGACATCCGACTATGTCTTGCACTGTTGTTGGCCCACCATTTAATGCCATATGTAATGGTTGTTTGGAGAGAACTAGGTTGGGGTTTGTTTTAATAAAGCTGCGTTTTGGCACATACTATCCTTCAGTTTGTTCACGATTGCAGCATTCGACGCAATTATCACAGAGAACAGTGAAGTTATGGAGAGATAATCTTTTCTTGTATGCTACCGCATTTGATGTTTTCTTTCCTCGCGAAAACTTGTATTGTTATTTTTGTTTTTCAGCAAAACGTGCAGCGTTTGAAGGAGTATAAGTCGAAGCTGATTTTGTTCCCGAAGAAATTGAGTGCGCCAAAGAAGGGCGATAGCTCGGTTGGTATTTTCCTTCTACCATCCATTATTTTTAATTAAATGCTTCAGAAACAGAAATTTTTGATTGCTGCTTTCGTATTTGTTTTATTATGAGTGCGGAAAGCGTATGGATGACGTTTCTTTGGCATGGTATATTTGTGAAGCTTTATGATCGCTGATGTTTGTTACATTAGCACTATCGGACGATGATCTCAGCGGCGTTCATTAGAGGATTTCAAGAAGCATTTGTGAGGAATGAGTCGTAGAATGAGCCTCGCCAGGAAACTGGGTTGCTGTGTACACCGTTAAGGAAGCGTGCAGTATGCCATTACGTTAAGTTGTGCACATTTGCAAAATCGCCACAAAAAGTTTTTTGTTGCTTGTCTCAAGCAGCAGATCACACGCGTTGTTGTCATATACATTTTTTTTGTTTTACTCTTTTAAAATAGTTGCGTGGAAAAATTTCAGGATAGTTCTAAATCATAAAATTTTCGCTCCCCTCCCTCCTTCTCACCGCTCGATCTTTTTCTTTTGAAGACTATCAAGATATTTTGGAAGCCAGTGCAGAATTTTTTCAGTCGTCAATTTCCATCACCCTCTTCCTGCCGAATTTTTCGTATATCGATGTCCTCTTTCCTTTTTATTATAAGGCTTGACATATTTCTAGGCATTCATTTTAGACTTCACTTCTTTGTATAAACTTTTGAGTATAACGTACATCTCCGACCTATTTTTGTCTCTGAAGAATAAGTTCAGTTGCGATTTTGCTTAATGCGCCGTGACGTAGTTCACATAAGGTATGAAGTTTGTGCGCTCCGAAATCATGCATCGCTAACCCTTAGTTCATCCAGCTAAAAGAAGGGTTGGCGCAGATCTTTCAGGGACTTGAAAAGAACTGGGTGAAAAGTCTTGTTAAGAAAGTGCGCCGAGAATTTTGTTGCACTTAACAGTTTTCATAGAGACGCTCAAAAATGCGAGCTTGCAGAGGTCTGAGCAAAAGTTAGAGGCCATAGGAATGCGCACAGAGTTTGCCGAAACTGGGCGATGATATGCACACGTATGTCTAAATGGCGGTCTTTGCAGGCCGATGAGTTGAAGTTGGCTGCCCAAGTACGCGGTATCGTATTGCCGGTGAAGCAAATGGTGCGTAGAGAGAAGGCGCGTGCGATTACTGCCGATGAGAAAAATTTCGAAGTGTACAAGCATCTGCGTCGTGTGCGTGCCGACAAAAGGCTCAAGGGTGCACGTGAAAAGAAAGCTCGCGAGGCAGCAGAAGATGGTGGAATCGGTGGTGGTCGTCGTTAAAAGAGCCCTTCCCCAGTTTGTTTCCCCGCAGTCCTGGTTGATCAGTCGTTTTTGTTATTTGTGTGCAAATATATGTTGTTGACCCGTTGGTAATGACTGTATACGGGTGGTGACCACATTTCATGGTATGAACTACTCTACCGCTATATAAAATCTGCCGGTTGTGCTGCTAATTTGAAACTAAAATTTGAACAGTTCAAAAATGGTATGCCTGGTGATCAGAAAGAAGGGCAGTGCAACTCTGCTCGCTGTCTTCTATCGCTTTCACTTCAAAAAGTCACTTTTTAAAATGAGAATGACCTTAGTTTCTACGGAAAACATTTACTTCCGTTATCATGAAATTCAAGTGACTTGCATTCCGGAAATGCCGTTCACGAGCAAATCATTTTCACGCTTACTGTAAACACTGGTGGTTAACTTTGTTCAGGTTTTGCACGTGTCTGAGATTGTTATTTCGTGGGAGGGGTTTTTTGGGGACGTTGGGAGATTCCGTTGACCGGTGAGCGTTCCGAAACACGTTCAAGAAACGGTGTGCATGTCCTACGGTGCACACATTTCATGGCCCACTAAAGGGGTGATACAGCCATTTGTTTTGGAACTGAAGGCGGATGGCATATTACTGATGTTAAACGGTGGGACATCATGTCAGCATTTTCTCCGTTTGAAATCCATCATGTCAGCATTGGGTCAACTCTTTCACCGGCGACTTCCGGTCGTTGTGATTATTTTGGATTCGGAACGCGATATTGGTTTGGCTTGAAACAAATAGCATCTGCTCGCTGCAGTGGTGACAGGCGTAGGTTGTACGTAACACTGCCGAATGTGAGTGGTGGTTTTTGTTTGCTGTGACTGGCTTAACAGTTGGATGCCGGATGCGCTTGACACCTAATGGAGACGAACGACACTTTTGGTTCCCATAATCAGTTTAGTTTTCACCATATGAAACGTAAAATATGTGCTAAACAGAGTTTGTGTGATTTTCAAAGAGACATGAGACAGACAGTACGGCATAGCCAATGAATCTTTTAAGATGATCGGTAGTATAGGAAGTTCTTCTAAGCACTTCTGTACCAGTATAGTGTAGTTTGAAAAACCATCCTAAATGGTGAGCATTGGTCTGGCCGAAATACGTCGAGGACTTAGTGCTAGCATGCACGCGAGACGAGGAAAGCAGTTGGTCGAGGATCGTAACAAAGGGGTCGTGTCGATAAACAAGCACAAATATCAAGTGAAGGAAATTTCACGAACAAGTTTTTGATATCTCTGTTCGTTGACTGTGCTCCTGAACGTTCGGTCGAAGGCGTTCAGGAGCGCTGTGGTCGGTCAGTAGCTGTATGCTATTATGGACGTTAGAAAATTTGGCACAACACGTGCCGGAAAACTGTTGGAAAATTCTAATGCCGGTCGTGGATGAACGTCCTTCTTTATCCCGTCGTTTTGGTTCAGATGGGCGTGAGGTGATGTTCGCTGTGTTCGGGTTTAGTTGTGTCAAAATCAGTCGGGTAGGAAGGGGAGAAGTCAAAAACGATGGCTAGGGGAGAGCGAAACCAAAACGATGGCTAAGGGAGAAGGAAGTCGAAAACGATGGCTAGGGGAGAGCGAAACCAAAACGATTGCTAAGGAAGAACGAAGTCGAAACGATGGCTAGGGGAGAGCGAAACCAAAACGATGGGGAACGAGGTCGAAAAGTGATGGCTAGCGGAAAGCGGAGTCGAAAACGATGGATAAGACCCCATGCCGTAAAACACTCTGATACATACAAGACTTCGCATACATATATACGGTGTGTATCACGAGGGATGATCGTCGGTTCCGATAGCGTTCATTTTATTTTTGTGCCTTTGAACGTGAATAACGTCTGTACCTGTGAATGGAGCTGCGGACATCTGCCGCAAGTTCCCGGCGCGCGCGTTGCTCGGCTGTTCGTTTTTTTTTGGTTTTGAGTTTGCACTTGACGCGATAAGTGCAACAATCCCCTCATATGACGGAGCTGGAATGAAAGTTCAAGGCTCCTGAGGAATGAACGCAACCAGATAGATTGACAGTCATAGAAAAGAACTGAAAAAGATTGACGGTCATAGGAAAGGATTGGAAAAACCGGGAAATTACGAAAAACTGATCGTCCGCATCTTCAATGTTTGTAGATCCGTTGAGGCGCACATGCGCTAGAACTCACGGATGCGTTTATGGTGAGGCTAAGAAGTTCGGACTGCTGCATACACATCTCCCATTTCCGGTCGTATCAACCCACGATAGAAAAACCAACAGATTTAACCAAACGCTTTCGAAAGGCACATCCGAAAACGGTCTTGCGCGATTTTCCAATAGAATTAAATGAGACGTCACATTACGGAACTGTACTGTTCCTTTTCTTTGTATATTCATTTGGCTCGATCGAATTCATCTAAGTTTGTGCTCATTGCTAGCAGTGGAAATTTGAATTTATGTTTTACCAGTTGAGCTGTTGTTGGATTTTTGTTCAGTTTAATACTGAATCTGTTTCATTGTTGAATTTAATTACGTTTTAATCATTTTCGTAAGGTTTTTATTTGAACTAAATCATCGAACCACACGAATGGGTCGATGGCTGGACGCAGAATTTTCAGTTTCAGGTAGCCTCATCTATTCCTATGAACACCTCAAGCACGCCTCACTATCAGATCTCATTTTTTTCTAACGACGAACAGTAGGTTTTCTGTATTTCCTTACTGTTTCTGCAGGTTTTTCGTACTTTCCTTTTGTTTTTTTTCTTTAAATTTTCAACTTTATCACAGTAAGGTGTTCGTGCGCTTTCAGTGGCAACGGAGACCCATTATGGGTCGGTCGTACCTGTTCGTATGTAAAATTTAGCAAGCATATTCTTTGTCGTTTTGTGGGCTTCCAAACAATATGTATGACTCGCATCGGATTAGTCAACCTAACTCTTTCAACCACTCATGAAAAATTATGTGGCCGGAAAAGGTTTAGGAAATAACCACACTCAGTTTCATCTGAAGGGACCAAATTTAAATTTGTTCGCTGCAGGCCTTGCAAATGAAGAATCTTTGGGAAACCAGTGCACAAATTTGTGGCCAATGGGCACAAGCACTGCCAACGACTTTGGTCTTGTGAACAGGTTGCCCAAGCCGCCACCATTTTACAGTGCGCAACATCAGCAGCTGTTTGATCATGGATCGCGCAGAAGGAAATATTCGTATTTAGCCAGTCATCTCTCATTTGGTTTTCGCATATTTATTATTCCGTTTTAATCGGGATTGAGGGGAGCGCATATCGCGGGGATCATTGGACAGCTTCACAGCTTTTTTTGAATGTAAAGTGTTTGTTGGATTCATCAGCATTATGCGTATAAGTGTGATTCTTTGTCGAGAGCAGGTTGACGCTTTGAGACGCCGATGCATCCGTTGAACATACCTCACAAATGTGCAAGACGCGTAGAGAGAGTACAGATGCAATGTCACATTTTCATTTATTGAAAATTTCGGGAAATAAGGACCAAGTTTTGAGTGGGCGCTCCTTATTTGTTCTCATGCTGTTATCAGCCCTCAAAAGTTGCTGCTGTACGTGGCAGCCCGACGACGTGTTACAGTGTTTCACTTAACTGTGCCATCTCCCATCTGTTTGGTATTTCGTCAAGTACCGTTTACCTACCTTTGTTCTTTTCGAGAACGGTGACAGAACAAACATCCGGTCATCTCATTTTAGGTTTTTTTTTTTAAACTAAAGGCTCAAAATAGCAAACATTTTAAGGTTCCTCCACATTCCGGATGTAAGTGTTTCGGTACCATGTACGGCAACAGTCGACAATCTCAACACACTCGTCAACAAGACTCTCGAGAATGCTTCGGGTTATTGTGAAGAATATTTGTTAAATTCCATCCATGCAAATGCGAATTTTCTTTGTTTGAGATGGTTGTTGTTCTGTAAGCTACGAAGTGGTTAGCGAACAAGAAACCTAGTCAAGGACTATTGAAGCTGAACGGGCAGAGAACGAAGTCAGGGCACAGATTTTAATGGCATTTCAAGCAATTTTTTCTCTCAGATTTAGCACTAGTTTAGAATGTCATATTCTGTGCTTCACGTTGGAGGACATAGGTGACCATTGTGACACTTCACCGATGGTCAGGGGGCATATGGGGCGCTTTATTCATAGAGTGGAGCAATTCGAGCAAACACGTGTACCGTAAGCTTGTGAATTTTAATTTCCACATTTTTCATTAGCATAACATTTTATGTTGACTTCCTCACAGTTTTCGTTTTATGCTAACGTTCTCAGTGTTTTCTTTTCATTCTTCGGTGAGCTGGTGAGAAGGAAACTGACGCAGAATGATTTTTCTTTGACTGTTTCTGCATGAGTTTACTGGTTTCGTAAACACTAACCGTGACCTGATCATCACTTTTTTGTTTTGCGAAAGGAACGCTGCCCTGTAAAGAGCGCGAAATAAAAACAACTATGTTTAAAGGGGGCGAAATTCTTATGAGGTCGATGCGTAGGATGGTGTTTTCGCAATCATTAAGGCAAGCTATGGCAAATGTGAAAGAAAGATTGTACGTGGCAGTGGAAAAATTTGCTCCAAGCAGGCGGTAGGGTAGCTAGCGAGGACCGTGCCCATTGATGGAGGGCGGCGGGGGTGGAGGGAAAGGGTAATGTGGGTAATATGTGCAGTTAGTTCGAATCAGCTGTCAGCGTGAACGGAGAACCCGCACATCCACACCCACATCCCTTTCATCGATATCACTAATTACATTCTCCTACCCTGACTGTGCCGTAGTGCCAAGATTTGCCCTAATTTAGCGGCTACATTATTTCGTTACGGAATTGATGAAAAAGTATGCGATAGATTTTTTTCAGATAAAGAATGGAAATCCGTTAATTTTGATTTCTTGATCGATTCGATGCTTCTTCGAACTAATCTAGCGGAATTCGTTGAGCAGTATGGAACACCTACGGTATTGCTGTTTTTATTTTATAATTTAATATTTCGTTCCTGCTGACGGTGAAGATATGTTTGTGTAGAGGTATGAGGCTTAAGCTTGGGCGAATGGATCTCCTAATTCACTGAAGGTTCCACCCGGAAATGTGTATTACAGTAAAGAAGTGTTCTGTTCAGAAGTGTGGTGGTGTCCCCACTCTCCCATCTTGGCTGGGCGGTATCCAGATAGAGGCCTGAGTTGCCCAAGTGTAAGTTGCCATTGGTGTACTTGATTGTGAATTTATAAGAAAGCTTAGTGCGGGACCTTGAAGCCATTATTAATAAAATTTTTGTCACTTTTTTTTCACGCTTCAGCAAAAGGTTCACCACGTGTTGTGGTAGCTGACCCATTCTTTTCTCAGCGGTCACTGAGCGCTTTTTTTTACTAATTCCGCAGGAGCTCTTTAAGTTCTTTAAAGACCGTTCATACGAAATTTTTAAAGATCTTCGTATCTACTGTAATATTGCAGAGTAGTTCCATAGTTGAGTCGCGACAAAATCCAGTTTGAAGATGCCCTTATCCACTAGGAAATCTCTTAAGGGGTGGGAGGAGAGGGGGAGCGTGGCACGATCAGTATACCGGACGTCGCCCTTTCAGTACCGGTAGAGGCTGCTGAATTTCCACAGTAGTTGTTGGCAAAACGGCCTTTTCAATAGACGTATCATGTTTTCGTGAAAACTTTTCCAGGAATCGGTTATCCGGGTGGAATGTATATTGCGAGAGCCACTGCCATCACCTGACTGTGATATCACACTTGACGACTGGGTTGCGTCTGTTAAGACAACGACTCTTTTGTAGTTTTTTCTTTTCACCTTTCATTTTGAACTGTTGGCGATAATTTTGAATTAGTCGAGAACATTTTGATAATGCTTACTGTTGGCTAGCTTATGGATTGTAGGAAGGTTTGCCGAACCCAAATTTGGGATGTTCGCTGGTTTAGAACGGAGGACTGGAAACTGGAAATCTGGTTTGCATTCTTGTATTCTGCTTAGCATGTTAACCGTTTGGCTTGTTTCTGTTAGAAAACTGAAATGAGCGAAAGATTTTCAGTATATTTTTATTGCAGAATATTTGTCGATTTTTAACTTTTACTATCCACCCATCGTTACCGCACTTCCTTTTTCTCCTTATGGTGTATAAGTTTGGTGCGATTGCAGTTCAATACATAAAGAAGAGTGGTAGGTCTTTGAACTTTCCCACTTGATCTGAAATACCCATTCCGTTGTAATTTTTTTTCTTCAGTATCACGGCAGCAACGTACAGCGGTGAAATTTCGCTGTATTCATATTCGGGCAAGCTTTTATCGTCTGTGGCTGCTCACGACGGGGCTGTGAAATGTGTCGACGTGGTAGCTGCTGGGTCAGGTTATTACTTGTTCCATGTTCGTACTTATGTGCTGGATCTGATGAAGGCACTGTAGGCGAATGCGAATGGCGGAAATATGTCCACCTTAACAAAGAGAAAATTTTGCTGCCAGTTTTCAGCGAATATCAGTTCAGGAATTGAGGGACGAATACGTTTGTAGCATGTGGTTCTCGAGTTGTGGCTACGCCTGTCCGCATACTTTTTAGCGAAAATGTTGCATCCGCGGTTTGATATATAATTGGAAGCTTAGATGAATAATGGTGTTATTGAAAGTATATTTTGTTTTCACAGATGCTAACTGTTGCCATATGAACGGAGCTTTTTTCCTTTAGACCAGTTATCGCAGTAAGCGGGAAACCGAAGGGTTGTATAAATGTTTAATTGAAATAAATTTCTATGTAACTTAAAAGGCGATTTAGGGTGTCGCGTCGTTAGCGGGGGTAACGATCAGACGATCGTTATAAGCGAAGTGGCTAGGACAACAAACACGGTAGTACCAACTCACGTGCTGCGAGGCCATGAACGTAGCGTCGAGTGCGTGGCTGCCAATAAAGAAGGAACTCGTCTTGTCTCGGGTGCCTTTGATACGATGCTGAAAGTTTGGAATCTTGAAAAGGGTATGCTCCTTAATAAGTTTCATTGTTCGCATTTCATGCTTTGTCTCTTAGCCGCTACAATTTAGTTGTCGAGGGAGAATTAGTCAAAATCGCATTCCAAATTATCTATCAGTTGCCGTCTAATAAACGATGATGTCTTTTTTGATTATACAACATTCTTAGCGTCAGGTAATCATCCACCGTCGGCATTGGCATCAGTAACAGCAGCTAGGCAGTTGGTTCATGTCCCTCTGTTTCCTGTTACCTCCGCACACCTTTTTTCATCCCGCGCCTCACTCCCTCCCCTTCTCTCTTTCCCCATCCTCTCTTTCCGCAAGTTTCATGTTGCATCGGATAGGAAGGCATGGGAAGAATTTAATGAGTAAATTGTTATTTTTTAAAATGGCTAGCACCTGTTATTATGGAGATTTGAACAGAGGTTCTTTGGCTGATAGAAAGCGGAGATATTTTTAGATGATGAATCAACAACATTTACGAAAGGTGCCGACGTTAAATCAAAAAAGAAGAGAACTGATGTGGTGACGAAAGTAAGTGCTTGTGTGTATGTGGCTGATACTGTTGCCTCGGGCTGCTCAACCAGCGCAAATGGGCACATTTTTCCTTTTCGTTTAAGGCATTTTTAATGGTTTAGTGTATATGAGTAAGGGTTAAATCGCAAAAATTTCGCGTATGTAAGGTTGTGGCTGGATTTCATCCCAAAAATTGGCGTCAAACCGTAACGTACTTTTTGTTCCTGTTACAGCAAAACCTCAAAATTGAGCTTCCCTCCTTATAATCGCGCGCCCATCTAACTTACAATTTTGGGAATGCTTCGGAAATTGTCTCCTCCTCTCCTTCCCCCCTCCTCCACCTCCCTTCCCCCTTTCTACGCTTCCGAAGAGTGCACTCGTTTTCACTGACCTGGTTTTCGAACATTCCATTTTTCAAAGCTGCTGGAAAAACGAACTTCAGGACTCAATCTCGAAGTTTTGCGATGTGCAGTATATATATTGTGTTATTGGTGTTACACTGAGTAATGCTGTATGGCATTGTTGTTGTAAGTCATCTATTAATGAAACTTCGATCTTAGTTTCGATTTTTTTGCAGCTGAAGAAAATGAATTGCTAAAAGAAAGACAGCTAAAGGGAAGCTTTTTCTTAATCTGTTTTTATCTTGTGTTTCTGCGATTCGTTTTAGTTGCAGCAGCCAGCACTTACAGATGCCAATGGTAACGCTAGCTGGGCACAAGGAGGTAATCGTTGGAGTTAAGTGGTTACCCTGCTCAAAGAAGGATGTTGTTACGGTATCTTGGGATCATACGATTCTACTATGGGACCTCGAGTTAGCTGGTTTGTGCTTTTTGATTTGATCTTTCCGTTCATTTTAAAAGCGCGTTCCTCTCAGCGCGTTTTAGACGGCTAGGTGGTCGTTCGCTTTCTAAGAGGGTGACTCCCATAGTAAGTTTTGGATTCATTTTGTTTCCCATTTATCCGATAACATATTCCACCCATCTGTTTCAGTCGATTATTCTAATTCGTTTCAGAAAGACATCGTTGAAGAACTGGTCTTTAAAAATGGAATTTTGCATATAACCGGGAAACTGGTAACGGCGGGTTTGTTAAGTGCAACCGACTGTTGAAGATGGATGATGGATCGGAAGACCAAATATCAGTTCGGCTCATTTGGAGAATAGCTCTGAATATTGTTTCATTTTTTAAAATCTTTTTTCATTCTTGTGCTTCTCTTTTGGAATGTGCGAGTAGTCGAACGCTTCGTTACTCACGAACATTGTGGGGATGAATATCTTCATGGGTGTGCTTCAGGACAAGATGTTTTACGTTGAAAATTCTGCTTGCAATATTAAATGTTCCTTTTCCTCTGTTCGCGAGGAGCGATTTTTCGTTGGTGGGATACTCCATTCATGCTTAATATCGAGAGAGGACCTCCTAGTCGAGACAGTGAGCTTTATTCATCAGTTGTCTGAAGCGTATGCTACTATTCCGCGAACTGTTAGTTTGGGTAATTACAGGATACACGGGTTCTTTGTCGTCAACAAAATCGTTCACGTGCGTATCGACGTGTCCTTCGAATGGGCTAATTATCACTGGCTCGGTCGACCCCGTTATACGGTTATGGGATCCCAGAAGTCGAGGTAAATCAAGCGCCCGTTTATTACCTATTTGATTCCGGTTCTTCTGCTTTTCTTCTCCGAAAATTTCGTATTTGTCAGTATGATTCATAATCGCTTTCGCCGACCTGTAAGTAAAGTTGCTAAGGACGTTACTAAAGTCTTTTGAAAACAATTGTTGGAGATGTTATACTAAATAGATGCCGCAGCCATTTCTCCTCAAAATTGGTCGCCAAGGTGGGACTCTTTTTCACAGGTTGCACAGACACCTAAGGATATCACCAGAAAAGACTCTTTTGTTTAACAAAAACGAATACAACGGAAATTTTTCCTTGAGCGATACTTTAAAGCCCGCTTCCTCTCCTCCACAAGGGGGAAGAGAATTTCGATGTCCATATATGATTTGTTTCATATATTTCATTTCTAATTGCGTTTCTCAAACGAGAAAAACGAAGAGGCCGCATTTTTTTTTTTTGAATTTCTGGAACGAAGAAATTTCGTTTCATTCGAATGATTTCATTACAGTTTTAAAAATTTATCTTTATACTTCCTTTATGTGTGCACACGATACAGTGCTGCTATTTGTTGCAGAAGGAAGTTTAGTAAAGCAATCCTTTATCGGTCATAATGGATGGGTGTCATCGCTGTGTTGGAGTCCAACCAAGGAGAATTTGTTCGTATCGTCCAGTTTTGATAAAATTTCAAAGATGTGGGATGTTAGGCAAGTTTATGGAAAGTTTCCCTTCGCTCTTCATGAATGTCTTTTTTTTTTTTTCACTCTGGTTAAACGTAACGCAAACTGATATGGTTGTGAAAGTAAACCCACATATGTAGAATCTTTTCGGTTGTTTACGCATCAGATCAATATCGATGTAAACGCTTAGTATTCTACAACAGTTTTTCCAATGCTTTATTGGTTACCGTTCCCAATTTTTTTGGTGATCCTCAGCTTATCGTTTCGTTGGTTTTTTGTGAATGAAAACAGGCAGAGTTTTCGAAAACATTGGAGGTTTGCGATTTGCATTGTGGGAACTATAGTTTCTGGGGGTTGTGTTGTTAAACGTCAATAGTTTTATTTTCTATCGTTGAAATTTGACGCATACATCCATGGTCTTCTTTACCAAAATTCAAATGGAGCGGGTAAAGTCGTATGCAGATCCAAATCAAATAGTGCCTATTAAATAAAGTTCATTTGGTTCGTTGCCATATCTTGGAACACGCATTCTGAGTAGATATTTTTTCTGTCATAACTATTTGAACTTTGCAATTTAATAGATTGGGAGCGTAATAGTTTGAAGAAAAAAAGTGTTCATGGTTTCTTATTTCATATTAAAAAATTGTTTTCTTTGTACTTTGAAGAACTTGAATATTTGAGAGTGAAAAACGTCGAACATTAACAATAATAGTGACTACAGGAGTCCAAAGGCACCACTATTCGATATGAAAGGCCATTCAGACAGGATATTATGCTGTGACTGGTCGATTGAGCAATGTATTGTTAGTGGCGGTGTCGATTGCACTGTGAAAACGTTTCGGACGAACTCGTGAATTTGGTGCAGCACTCAGCGATCTCCACTCGTTTTCTGTTTGGCGGCCTCCTCATTCCATATTGTTGTGGCCTTTTTTTTGCTGTTTTTTGATTTTAGCGAAGCGAACAATTGACAGCAAGAAGAGTAATTAAAATTATACTTCTGCTGTCTACACTACACTGTTATCCTTTACAGAGTTCTACCAGGTATCGGTTGAGAGTGATGCTGGGTCGTTCAGAGAGTAAAACTCACACAAGGTCCACAGTGAACAAGTGTGAATACGCGCTCTTGTCTATTCCTGTTATTGTTGTCATTGTTGCCTATTTGTCCTTGTTACTTAATTGTAAGCTTTGTCGTACAAATTTCGGGCACTGGGGACAGTCGTACTTGACGACTACATTAATCCAGAAGCAGACATTTGAGTTTACAAGAGGGGTTCAGGAGGACTCATTAGGCTACCGAAAAAGAGAGGCTGGTTTTGGGAACCAAATTGCCCCTTCCCTCATCGGCAATCTAATGGCGCGAAAGAAAGAATGGCTTATGGAATATTATGAGATTAATGAAAGGTCAGTCACTAATGACCGTTGTAGGCCATTCGTTCTAGAACAGCACATTTCATGTTTGGCCAATGTTGTGACGTTGATTTAAACTCGTAGTTTGATGGATTTGTTGGAGGTTGCTTATTTCATGGTTGGAATTTCTTCTAAGGTGGGTTAAAGCTTTGCTGGAGCCGTGGTGCACACTGGTTGTGTTTTGCGGTGGTAAATTTGTGATTGGATTTAAGAAGTTGATTGGTGTTTCGTTTCAGTTTGTCATTGCTCGAGAGGTTTATCAAAGTTAAATAAATATTTCGTAATTAAAGTCCTTGTAGCACCGTAAGGCTCTACTGTTGTGAACCTTAATTGAATAGAGCTTGTGCACTTTTACAATTTCGCAAGATTTTCGCTCAAAATGGCCAAAATTCTCACTCTCACCAACTGCAGCCAGCAAATTTCCATCGCCCAACCGCACCAGACATCCCATTCCGAACAGTCAAAACAACAACGGCAGCGACTTTGGTAGCAAATTAGTAAATGGATGTCAGTTCCCAAAATTGCACGAACCGGACAGGTCAGGTGTTCTGCAGGTATAAGTATGTATGCATGAGAGCCCATTGAAAACCATTCGTAGGTTGCTATTAGGCTGTAGCGTTTCGCTATGTCTTGTAGCGAATTTAAAGTAACCATATATTTTGGCAATCTTTCTAGTCAACGAAACTTTGTCAACGATCCAGTTGCAGACTTGCGTCGGTTCTTCGGAAACGTTTTGGTGTGTTGGGG
>JPKZ01000510.1:103461-136976 GCA_000803305.1 Toxocara canis
TTTTTTTTTTTGAATTTCTGGAACGAAGAAATTTCGTTTCATTCGAATGATTTCATTACAGTTTTAAAAATTTATCTTTATACTTCCTTTATGTGTGCACACGATACAGTGCTGCTATTTGTTGCAGAAGGAAGTTTAGTAAAGCAATCCTTTATCGGTCATAATGGATGGGTGTCATCGCTGTGTTGGAGTCCAACCAAGGAGAATTTGTTCGTATCGTCCAGTTTTGATAAAATTTCAAAGATGTGGGATGTTAGGCAAGTTTATGGAAAGTTTCCCTTCGCTCTTCATGAATGTCTTTTTTTTTTCACTCTGGTTAAACGTAACGCAAACTGATATGGTTGTGAAAGTAAACCCACATATGTAGAATCTTTTCGGTTGTTTACGCATCAGATCAATATCGATGTAAACGCTTAGTATTCTACAACAGTTTTTCCAATGCTTTATTGGTTACCGTTCCCAATTTTTTTGGTGATCCTCAGCTTATCGTTTCGTTGGTTTTTTGTGAATGAAAACAGGCAGAGTTTTCGAAAACATTGGAGGTTTGCGATTTGCATTGTGGGAACTATAGTTTCTGGGGGTTGTGTTGTTAAACGTCAATAGTTTTATTTTCTATCGTTGAAATTTGACGCATACATCCATGGTCTTCTTTACCAAAATTCAAATGGAGCGGGTAAAGTCGTATGCAGATCCAAATCAAATAGTGCCTATTAAATAAAGTTCATTTGGTTCGTTGCCATATCTTGGAACACGCATTCTGAGTAGATATTTTTTCTGTCATAACTATTTGAACTTTGCAATTTAATAGATTGGGAGCGTAATAGTTTGAAGAAAAAAAGTGTTCATGGTTTCTTATTTCATATTAAAAAATTGTTTTCTTTGTACTTTGAAGAACTTGAATATTTGAGAGTGAAAAACGTCGAACATTAACAATAATAGTGACTACAGGAGTCCAAAGGCACCACTATTCGATATGAAAGGCCATTCAGACAGGATATTATGCTGTGACTGGTCGATTGAGCAATGTATTGTTAGTGGCGGTGTCGATTGCACTGTGAAAACGTTTCGGACGAACTCGTGAATTTGGTGCAGCACTCAGCGATCTCCACTCGTTTTCTGTTTGGCGGCCTCCTCATTCCATATTGTTGTGGCCTTTTTTTTGCTGTTTTTTGATTTTAGCGAAGCGAACAATTGACAGCAAGAAGAGTAATTAAAATTATACTTCTGCTGTCTACACTACACTGTTATCCTTTACAGAGTTCTACCAGGTATCGGTTGAGAGTGATGCTGGGTCGTTCAGAGAGTAAAACTCACACAAGGTCCACAGTGAACAAGTGTGAATACGCGCTCTTGTCTATTCCTGTTATTGTTGTCATTGTTGCCTATTTGTCCTTGTTACTTAATTGTAAGCTTTGTCGTACAAATTTCGGGCACTGGGGACAGTCGTACTTGACGACTACATTAATCCAGAAGCAGACATTTGAGTTTACAAGAGGGGTTCAGGAGGACTCATTAGGCTACCGAAAAAGAGAGGCTGGTTTTGGGAACCAAATTGCCCCTTCCCTCATCGGCAATCTAATGGCGCGAAAGAAAGAATGGCTGAATACGCGCTCTTGTCTATTCCTGTTATTGTTGTCATTGTTGCCTATTTGTCCTTGTTACTTAATTGTAAGCTTTGTCGTACAAATTTCGGGCACTGGGGACAGTCGTACTTGACGACTACATTAATCCAGAAGCAGACATTTGAGTTTACAAGAGGGGTTCAGGAGGACTCATTAGGCTACCGAAAAAGAGAGGCTGGTTTTGGGAACCAAATTGCCCCTTCCCTCATCGGCAATCTAATGGCGCGAAAGAAAGAATGGCTGAATACGCGCTCTTGTCTATTCCTGTTATTGTTGTCATTGTTGCCTATTTGTCCTTGTTACTTAATTGTAAGCTTTGTCGTACAAATTTCGGGCACTGGGGACAGTCGTACTTGACGACTACATTAATCCAGAAGCAGACATTTGAGTTTACAAGAGGGGTTCAGGAGGACTCATTAGGCTACCGAAAAAGAGAGGCTGGTTTTGGGAACCAAATTGCCCCTTCCCTCATCGGCAATCTAATGGCGCGAAAGAAAGAATGGCTTATGGAATATTATGAGATTAATGAAAGGTCAGTCACTAATGACCGTTGTAGGCCATTCGTTCTAGAACAGCACATTTCATGTTTGGCCAATGTTGTGACGTTGATTTAAACTCGTAGTTTGATGGATTTGTTGGAGGTTGCTTATTTCATGGTTGGAATTTCTTCTAAGGTGGGTTAAAGCTTTGCTGGAGCCGTGGTGCACACTGGTTGTGTTTTGCGGTGGTAAATTTGTGATTGGATTTAAGAAGTTGATTGGTGTTTCGTTTCAGTTTGTCATTGCTCGAGAGGTTTATCAAAGTTAAATAAATATTTCGTAATTAAAGTCCTTGTAGCACCGTAAGGCTCTACTGTTGTGAACCTTAATTGAATAGAGCTTGTGCACTTTTACAATTTCGCAAGATTTTCGCTCAAAATGGCCAAAATTCTCACTCTCACCAACTGCAGCCAGCAAATTTCCATCGCCCAACCGCACCAGACATCCCATTCCGAACAGTCAAAACAACAACGGCAGCGACTTTGGTAGCAAATTAGTAAATGGATGTCAGTTCCCAAAATTGCACGAACCGGACAGGTCAGGTGTTCTGCAGGTATAAGTATGTATGCATGAGAGCCCATTGAAAACCATTCGTAGGTTGCTATTAGGCTGTAGCGTTTCGCTATGTCTTGTAGCGAATTTAAAGTAACCATATATTTTGGCAATCTTTCTAGTCAACGAAACTTTGTCAACGATCCAGTTGCAGACTTGCGTCGGTTCTTCGGAAACGTTGAGTATGGTTTGAGTTTTTGGTGGGTTGGGGAGTCGTATGCATCTTTGTTCGTTTATTGCGGTGGAGGTGCTTTTGGAGTACTCAACGATTAGAAAGTTTTGCATGATTCTGCGTTCGTAAGCGAAGGGCGTTTGTTGATTTATCCCTTATGTAGGATAATGCCGCGGATTGTCGGCAGTAAATAATAAACTCGGCCATACTAGAGAAGTGGGGAAGGAGGAATAAGGAGCATCTTCATTTCGTCACACCATTTTTACGATTTCGTGATATTGTTGTCTCATCACCTATCGCATCAATTAAAGGATATATTTCCGGTTTATTGGCATCCGATTACGTGAAAGACGACGCGAGATGGGGAAAGGATTCCAGAATTTTATGAGCAAGAAGGATTTCCATCCGAGTGCATGGTGGAACATCAAAAAGGTCTGTTTTCATGATTCGACATTGTTTTTTGTTGCCACTTTGCGGCAAATTTGCGTTTTTTTCATGCGATTCATTTCATAACCCTATGAGCGGTGGTGTCGGAGTTGCAGAGGATAGAAGGTTTACGGCCACCATCGCGATTTGGAGCGCTCAAAAAGGAGCTAAATTTATTGACAGTGTGTGAAAAACATTAGTAATTAGGCGTGTCGCGTTAACCAATGATATCATTTTTGGCTCGGGACTATTCCCAGCCTGCAAGCTTTAGTGCGCGAGTTTTGTGCTGATTTTAAAACGACACCTTTTCAAACCTCGCCTTTTGGTTACCGCGGACGATCATGCACATGAACAGTGATGTCTTTGCGAGTGTTGTGTCATCATATCTCACCGGTCTATTTAAATTGGCTGGCAGTAGTGCGTTAATAAAAGCAGAATCGCCTTATATGCAGTGCATTCGGCTGAGAGTGCATCTGGTTAGTCACAAACAGTTCTAGCCATTGTTGTCTTTCATCCAACTCTGCATCTCCTCAATACTCCGTTCGTTTGGATTCCTCTTTTCTCGCTGTCTTCATGGGCCAGCTTTCAGCCGTGATTTATTTGTGTATTTCGGTGCCATTCGAAACGTTTCATTTTCAGCTTTTTGTTTCTGCAGTTTTATCGTTTTATCAGCAATAGCATTCTAGCATACAGCTTGAAGTTTCTGTGAACAGAGCCTGTAGGATTGGTTTGCGAAATAGTAGGTCATTCAGAGTAGCAGTAAGCCATTAATGTGTGCCAGTTTGCGTTTATGAAAGTATTCAGGTATGGGAGGCGAGACAAAAGGAAGACATGGAAAAGAAAAGACAAGAAGAGTTGCGCGTTGCATACGAGAGGGAGCAAGACATACTTAACAACAAGTAAGTTTGAGTCGACCTTACGTACTACCGTACCATTCAGTAACGCTGTTGTCATTCAGTTAATTACCCCATATTGCAGAGAGCTTTGGCTTCAGGGGTTGGTTCAAATGAGAATTTCTGAAGATGCTATGCAGCTTCTTCAAAATAGCACCCTTTGCTGAATCCATCCTCTGGTAGATTACGGACTGCGAGAGGTGTGGCGGGGGGAGAGGGGGATGGAAGAGGGGATTGGGAAATGGGAGAACGTGAGCTTAGTTCTTCGCAGAGCACTTTCTTTGAGAGCAGTTGTTTTTGCTTCTCTTTATTTTTGAGAAGGTGGCAGGCTTCTCAAAGAAGTTTATAAAGTTTATGAAGTTTATTTGAAGTTTATCAAGATATTATTTGGGGGCTTTTTTTGAGAGAGAAGATGACAGTCTTGCAGTCATTTTCACCCCCGATGAAGATACTGATGTGACGCTTCGAACGACCAAAAGCTGTCATCCCAAAAACTAGAAAAACAGTATGTATTCTTGAAGGTTTACTGGGTCGACGTGAGCATAAAGAATTTTTGCGTTTTTCGATTAAAGGATGGGTTTTCTGTGTTCTTCTCGAATACATTTATTATGTTTTTTGTTGTCGTCTAACTGAATTTGTGGCTTGCGCGATTCATCCAGAGAAAAGACCGTTGAGATTCCTAATAAGGCTTGAATGTATAGATGTTATTTTTATGATTCCACTGACATAAGAGCTGAGTCATAGAAGTTTGACATTTTGAAAATCCGAGGGAATTTGTTGTAAAATTAAAGCTGATGGCTCATCTGCAGTGGTGGTGTTTACGATGTCGCAAACAAGTTGAGCGTTTTGTTGTAGAGCGCTTTTGGGAGACGAAAAAGCGCGAATGGGTTTGTCGTTTATGTATGACGCGCCTGCTGGAATCAACAAGAGAGAGGAGGAGAAGCCGGAGCCGAAATTCGAATGGCAGCGCAAATATACGGCACCTCGTGAAGAGTTGGTTTTCCATATTAATTCTTCTTCTCGCATTATATTTTACTCCTCTTTTACTCGCATTACATCTTAATGTCTCCGGCTTGAAGTTGCAGTCTTTTCTTATAGTGCGTAATTTCGAGCCTCAGAAGTTTGCTTGAAATGATTTCTCATAGCTAGCTGTCTTTTATTACAAATTCAATGTTATGTTTCAACCATTTTTCAACAAATCACTAATTATCGAAATGCCCACATAGACGTTGATCGAATGCGACAGAGATGGCAGAGTTGGACAATATCGATGGGACTTGCATCTCTTTAAGGGAAAGATAAGCCAACATCGAGTCGCATTCACTGAAATGGATGTTGATGTCGAGAGGCATCATAAGTGACCTGAAGATCCCCAAAAAGTTTTAGTGAGTACTATCGCATTTCATTTCTTGTGTGTGGTGGTTCTGGGCTTTTCATTACCGCCCCGAACGTCGACCACGGACAATAGGAAAAGGGACGCAGAAGTATGTTGTGGCTGTTTCACTAACGCGTTATACGTAATATTTGTTCGGGAGCCAGTATATGACATGCGCCTTATGTTTTCAGTTTGCAGTGGTCTTTGTTGCTTGACAGAGGTGCGGGCGGAAGGTGGTAAATCATTGTTAAGCTAGCGCTTTTGCATTGTTATTGTTGTTGCAGTTGGGCGAAGAACAATGAAGCTATAATGGACCAACCATTCGGTATCCAAGTGCGCAACGTCAGATGTGTCAAGTGTCACACGTGGGGTCATTTAAACACCGATCGCGAATGCCCTCTCTACAACATGAGTGGTAATTTCGAGGATGCTGGGTGTAAGTTTTATTCATTTGTGTTTGATGAATTACCGTTATTGGTTTTCCTTTCATGAAGCAAATTTTCCGTATTTATTCACCAAGACACGCTCTCATGTTTTCATTTTAGCCTAATAAAATGAATTACTTCATTTTCGGGGCGTAACTGTTTAAACTTATTATTACTCAGTTCTTTGTCATCAGTTCCGTTATTTCTAACGGCTCTATGCCTTCGCTCGGTTGTTGTTAGCTGAAGCGTTATCTGTTCACTTCAAAGGAAATGATTGGATGATTTGGTGAGGTATAAGTGCGCCTTAACACATGGCTCGTTTGATCAGCATCTGAATCGTAGCCTTGAATACTGTTTCGGCGCAAGCGTCGAATGCTATGCTGGTCGTACAAGTTTCTTATTACGGTGGTCGTACACAGTGTTTCGCTCAGATGGCGCTTTATTTACGCTTACCACGTTGCTGTGTATTACCATTTGAATTCGAATATATAAACGTACAAGAAGAAAATATGTTTCCAGATGCTAACAACCCATCGGATTTGATAAAGCAGTTGCAAAAGGATCGTTTGCAAGGGAAGGAAGCCAACAAGCGGGATAGTGCGAAGGCGGGTTGCTCGAAGCGCTTAAAGCACGACGAGGGGGACGAATGGGAAGAATTGACAAACGAGCAGCTGGCGCAGAATATGAAGGATGAGCATGGGCTCACATTCAAGAGCAATGTATTCAGCAACATCCGAGCCGAGGAGGAAATCACCGTTGGTTTTGTTATCATGGCCTTCATGAGTTCTGAATTATCATTAGGTGTGCAGAAAAACAGAAGGAAAATGAACAGAGGACGAATCAAGTAACACCTGAATGTCCCCGCTCTTTTTCTATCCGGTTCCTTAATTCGCGAAAAGTTCTCATTTTTGGATCAAATTTTAATAATTTTAAAGTTGAGAAAGCTGAGAGTATAGAAACAGCCCATAAACAGAGGCTTTTTAATTGCTCTGCATACTGAGGGCTGACGGCCGTCTTGCGAAGCCTGATAATACACTTTTCTTAACTGAGTTCTTAATTCGTTGTCTTCGTTTATCTCATTTTTCGTTTTCACGAAGTGAGGAAGTATGCATTGACTTTGTGTTTCTCAGCATTTCTTGAACTGAGCGTTTTATGATAAAGCTAGGGATGAATGGGCGGATGGTGCAAGCAAAATATCCGGATTAGCTCGTCCATACCTTATTACCACCAGTTATATGAGATTAGAGGATTTTTTGCAGAATATGGGTCGTACGAAGGTTGAGCAAAGTAATATGGCGCAGTTTTTAAAGTCACTTTCCGAGAAGGATCGACGCAAACTTTTGAAGTACGATTTTGCGTTCATTTGGTTGTGTTTAATTTATAAAACGATCGCAAATTGCAGTTGCAGTTTATTCCAGTAGATTTTTTAAAATTATATTTTTTGTTGTATACCTTGATCGAATAGTTCGACGTTAGGGATGTGATAAGGCAGATTTTTTTGTCAATAAGAGAATGGTACTATCCGTAGGTACCTTACTTTTTCATTTACCACTCCCCCTTTCTCCGAAAAGCAGTTAGTTGCGAACATTATAACTCTCAGAGAGGTAGCTAATAGGACAGTGTGATAAGTCAGCTAATGTAAAGCCTCCATGCTTCGCGACAGTTTTACTTGCCGCGTTTTCTAAAGTTTCTTAGCATGCGATGTTCATTGAGCGACGAAAGCCTGTTTATCGGTTGTGGTCTTCCTATAACTTATAACCGATTGACTTTTGTATGGATGTCGTCATCCTCGTTTAAGTTCAGTGTAATGTTATAAGTGGAAAAAAAAAGTTCATTGACGTGCGGGAGAATGTATTCATCTTACAGTTTGAGTTACGCATTAGGCATTGTAGAGTGGAGAATGTTGCACTGTTGCATGTTTAAGGGGACATTCTTTTAAGGAAGTTGTCTGGAGGTGGTGATTCGAACTCGAAACAAAAAAAGAGAAAGAAGGAGAAGGTGGACAAAGAGAAGGCAAGAAAGGCGAAGCACAAGAAAAGACATCGGGAGGAACGGAAACGAAAGGATAGCACCTCTGCAAGCAGTGCCAGTGAGTGGAAAGAGGAGTCGGACCTTAAAAGTAACCTTCCATTTGTAATTTTTTATAGCTCACCGCTTGTAAACGTGTTGATAACGATCAGGTTATAAAACAGTTCATCCTGATCCGGGGGAAGTGGAAGGGAAGGGGACCATGGGTTGAGGTTCGCAGCTCTTATTTGCCTTGTTCACTCTACTGTGAAGTCCAAAGACTAAGCCTTCATGGCTTAACCCTCCCTTCCTCTCCCTTCCACCCTCAACTCCCATATACTGGCAAGCTTCCCCGTTGGACCGCTATTGAAATGCAGTTTTGATGGCAAGTGTAGTGCATGTGATTTTGCTCCTGCGTTATATGGGTGGATTCGGAAGCATTCTTTAAGTCCTTGTGCCATTGTTAATCGAAAACGTTTTTTTAATGCTATTGGATAACTGGAAAAATCACGTTTTACTAGGTTTTTTTTCGCAGGTTACGTAATTTTCCGTATTTTCGGTGTTTCGGACGGACGGACGGACAGTTACCCTAAAACTGATGAGGGCGGCACTTGTATGCGAGGTGAGATCGTCGTGCTAACTGGAAATCACGATACCCACGCGCGGTATTGTTTCGAAGAAGTTCCCCATCAACACAGTCTCCTATATCAGTAAACTGCGTGAGCATAGCCAAGAAAATCTGTCAAAAATTCTACGCAGTATATGGGAATCCCGTGCAAAAGCGGCGCTTAATAGGGGATTAAAAAATGCCCCTCCTCGCCTCATACAAATCTCTGTCCAGAAAGTTGAGAAGTTGTGGTCTTTGTAATAGCAGAGTGTTGTTGAAGTAGGACAGCATTTGCAACCTCGGAATGTGATTTCACGGACACTTGGCATCCTACGATGTAAAAGTCAAGTTCGCCAGAAGATCAATTTTCAAAGCTACTTTGTAGGAGGAGCTGAAAAGGTGACCAAATCAAAAGAGGAGGAGGCAGCTCGAAGCAAGCATACTAAGCATCACGTCGTTGCCGAAAGCAGTTGTAGTTCCGACCACGGTGACGGCGGTCGCAAAGAGCATTGCGAGGATACGCCGGAAAATCGCCATCTGAAGCGTCATTCCAAGAGACATTTGAACTCGGAACGCCCCTGTGCTGCGGAATCTCCTGCAACAAATCGTCGTCGCTCAGATTCAGGCAAACGTACGCATTCGGAGTGGCGTGAGCGTGAAATTGCAGACGTGAAGCGCCAGCATATTGGTTCTGAATCTCCATCACCTAATAGAGGGCATCGCGATAAGCGCTCTTTGAATCGTTCGTCAGGACATCGTGATCGTGACCAGCAGGATCGCTCAATCGTGGAGCGGCATTCCCCCAGTTGTCGCGAAGAGCATTCTGGCAGGTTTGCATCCCTTTCAGTTCGACGTTTTGTTTGGCGTAGTAAATATCGGTGTGATGAAAGACGGGCCATTCCCGCCAAATTCACTTTCGTTTCGGGAGGTGGAAGTTCGTGTAAGCCAGTTTTTGACTTCCGCTGTTCTCTCAGTTTTAATCGCCGATCCCAACCCTTTTGGACATGCCGTTCCGCAATTGTCAGGCGTCCAGTCATATTTGGTATTTCACTTTTGGGACCTCACTGCTTAGAAGCCCATTCTCTTGATACAGAGTCCACTGTCCCGCTCTCGAGATTTGAAATTCTACGGTTGTTGGGAGTAAAATTCGAGATCATAAGGTAGTTGTTTGATCTTATGAACAACATTCTTCCACATTATGGGGACGTGACGTAAAAGAGCGACATTGAGATTTGGTTTTGAAACAATAAACGCACGCGGCTCATATAATTTGAAGAAATGTCGATTCACTAGATTGATGAAAATCGATTTTTCATGCTGTATGCTGATGTCATGCCACGTTTGCGGATATGCCCAATATCAGTGGTGCAAAATCCGTCATGACTGTTGGATCGTCGTTAGGTGCAGCCAACAGTGCACGCTTTGTTCTTGAGGAAATTTTGGTCAGTGCGAAATAGAAATTCCAGAGATTTACCACTTAGAATTTTTTTAAGGATTCCAACATTTTACAGTTCTCAAAATTTGCTCCGAACTGTTAAGAATCATTCCAGGAGCTAGGACTGCTTTCGCTTCAGTTGCATTATGGTCTCACACAGCGCATGATCCGAAGGGGTTGCTTCTTTTGAAGAGGTTGTGGTAGTTGATGATTCAGTGTTAGACGTCCTTTCAGACCAGCATAAGCAGGCATCTTTACGTATTTAGATGGTTGCTAATTGTTGCTTGTTGCAACTTTTTCGCTCTTCGAAATTCTTACGTGCATTGAGGTAGTTCACACCTAACTTGATTATAAACAACCGTGGCGTGCTGTTCTAGCAGCGTTTTCCTGTGGTCGTAAGGAGCAGTCCTGGGTGGCTAGATTTGACGCGTGCGG
This sequence comes from Toxocara canis, assembly GCA_000803305.1. Taxonomy (NCBI): domain Eukaryota; kingdom Metazoa; phylum Nematoda; class Chromadorea; order Rhabditida; family Toxocaridae; genus Toxocara; species Toxocara canis. The sequence goes on from JPKZ01000510.1 coordinate 113,950, forward strand.
TTTCGTTTCAAGAAGGGGTTTTCGAACTTTCTGTGTACTTCGTTGATCTTCACTGCTCTGTCGATTCTCCTCGTTCATTTCTTGGTCTGTTGCAGCAAATAAGACTCATCTTGCTAGTCAAAAAGCTAAAGTTTTCTGCGAGCAACCAAAAATTCGCTGATTGCTCCCTCTTCTTTCCCCCTCCACCTTTGCTGTCTAATCGACTTCTCATGGAAGACTCGTACAGCCGGTTGCTTGGGCAGAAATATGCATTACCGATGCGAAGTCGGCCACTAAGCTGTTATTTAAAATAACTCATTGTCGACAAATAAATTTTTAGGCACACTCGTGATGGAAGCCGTCGTTAAGACGTCGTGTGGTGGCACTAATGGACGTCATTTCGAGAGTTCGTTTGTGTACATAAATTGCCTTTTTGTTGTTGAATGTACTGGCAGGCACAAGAACTAATCAGGCGGTGGCGAGTACTGGATCTAAATGCGATGTCTTCTTACGTCGCCTTTTTACAGTCGGTGTTCGATCACCGTTCTTTTTTCAGATGAACCCACTCAATAAGTCTCGCAAGCTCAGAATCCAACTTTAAGATCCGAGCGTGGATCGGTAAATGTATGGTCTGCGTAAGCATCGCATGCGTAATTGAGGGATCCTAGAAATTTGCTGAACTCGCTGCCTCTGATGAGAAAGACTGTAATATTCAGTTATTCAGAAGGGGCATACCAATCATGCTTCCGTACTTTTCCAGCCCTCTTGTTTTGCACTCGATGAATACACCAAAGTCCTTCACCATTGCCATTATGGACGTGCACAGAGGCTGGGAGGATGTTTTATCGCCGCGATCCTGCTAGGCGTGCGTGCGCTACTTTCCACCTTTTTTTGAGAATTATGCATGAGTTCTTGCTTCTCACTTAAGACCTGCTCGGATGAAGGTGTCCTTCCATTCATTTCGTAAGCGCCGATCTTTCAAACATTCTCATTTGTTATCGGAAAATAATGCTGGTGCTTCTCCATTGTATGTAGTGGCCCCGATAATTGAGAAAATAAATTTTAGTTTTCAAGCGTTTCATCGAATTCCAAAACTTAGCCCGAGAATCTATGCGGTTGTCGTTTAAAATGGTTTTTGAAGTTTCGCCATCAACGGAAATAAGTGAAGGACTGTGTGAATGCAGAGATGAAGACCTGCCCCCTCGGATAGGTCGTTGCTGGAACATCGTGAAAAATATGAGCCGCCCACTTTAATATAGAGCTCGTCGACCAGGAGCTGCTGATGAGTGAAGTGCTTTTGGCATTCGGTTTTCTGTCGATCGCTTGCGATAAAATTCTTTCTTGGCCTTAGCCTGGGCTATGCAAAAAAGTGCCAAAACATTTCCGCCCGCAAATTGAAAGAAATAGGTCATCTTATGTTTGACCGGAAAAAGCGCCAGTGTTCCTGACTTCAGTTTTCCGAACAAAATTCATTGGCGGAAGCAGCAACTCTGCAAACGTCTGCAGAAATGATTGCACTTAGAACGCTTTAAAATACAGAAGGATAAAATCCGTTATCAACATCACTGCTCGGTAAAATCAGGTATGCATCAGGTAGAAGGCGGAGGATGGTCGGAGAGAAAGCGGCGCTGCGCGACCCAATCGAAGATCAGAGTAAGCCGATTCTCTTTTCCTGTGCCAACATTTCAGCGCGTATTTCAGCTGGAAGATCACTTCCTACCTGAAAGTTTATACTGACCAGGAACTAGTACTGCATCAAAAACAGTTTTTACCGTTCAACGTTCGTGGGAAACTGCTGCACAGTTGTGAAGGCTCATCAAGCATACCTCAGCTCTCTTTAGAGTGTGCGTGTTGAAAGTTCAAAAACAAATTTCATGGATGGCAAGTTTGTTGAGACTAGCGAGACCATGTTTTCATATTATTCTGCTAGTTTACAACCATATGATTCGAACACAGTGTTTAACACAGCCTAAGTGCACCGGGAACCCCTATACGTCACGACTGCAAGAACAAGTTCAAAAGCTTTATGCATTTCTAAGCTCCCAACGTTGTCACCTGTCCAAATAGAAGCGTACTGGAATAAACATGGCATCTTTGCCTGATATGAATCAAAGTAGTGTTGTCTTGATGAAGGTGCGTCCTGCACTGTTCAGCACGTTTCGCCTGAGCGAGTTGACCTGGATGGTCGAAGCTGTCACTGGTAAACTAACTGATGTACCAAACATCGCACCCCTTAATGAGGTTGGTCCGGAACGTGTTGCTCAATAACCCATAACCCCAGACACAGACGAAACAGTACAAGACGGATAAATCAGAAGGTCGAACGATATGTAGAGAGGCTAGCAATTTCCTTTTCTCCAATGCTAACCACACATCTGACACTTTTTGGAGTACGCTGATTCGCTCAATGTCTCTGCAAATGACGCCCGTTAAGGACTAAAAAACTGTTAGCATGAAAAAATGCCCCAGACCACCCACCAAAGCCGGCCCAAAAACGTTGCGCAGTAATTATCACTAATACGGTCAGCTCGTATAGACGAATTTCATACCAGCAGAGGGGACTAAGTATAGAAGTAGATGTCAATTTATAGCGAATCACAAAAAATTTTTAAATGGAGAGATTTGAAGAAACCAAGCAACAAAACGGACCTGTTCCTCGAGGAACTGATGCATTTCTTTGACGTCATCTCGCCAGTAATCAAGAGGTACACTCATCAGCTCATCAATTTCGACCTGGTCGAGGCCTTGCAAATTGAGTGAACCTTCCGCTGGTACAACTCCGATCGCCGTTTTTTTGCCTGTTGTAGCCTCGCCATCAAGTCGGCGCACTATCCAGTCAATAACACGGATGTTTTCTCCGTAGCCTGGCCAGAGGAATTTTCCCTCTTTGTTCTTGCGGAACCAGTTGACATGATAAATTTTCGGCAACTACAAAGCGTAAATCACCACAACATATCATTTAAAAAAAAAGAGGAACGGTGGAAAAAAATTTATAAAGGAAGGCGAACTCTACTTCGGGAATAGAAGAGTTATTTCCGGCTGTAGCAGTCCTACTTTGTATTTAATAAAAACATTCAGTTTCTTCCCCACTGGTCGTTTCCTATAAACACCTTGTTAGAGTACAAGCTCAACAGAACTGGAACGAATTCAACATATTAATGCAATCGAAACGAGACGTCAAGTGAAACATAAATCGATCAAGTAGTTGAATACTTCGCAAAGACTACCTTACGGCCAGGCTGGTCAAGATCAATCCAATGCTGCAGATATCTGCCAAAATTGTAGCCGATGAATGGGCGCATTGCCATCGGATCATGCATTACAGTTCTCGCTTTATACTCAGCAGCCGCAGTTGCTTCCGATTTGAGACAAGCGCCAGTCAAGATTCCATGACACCATGAAAACGTCTCGAAAACTAGCGGTACACCTTCCGGTCTGAATTATTTGTTAAGCATCAATAGCGGACGACACCCTATTCGACACTTAATGCTTTTCATTTGTGCAAAAAAACTACCGACAGAGCGAAGAGGGGGCAGAGAAGAGCGAGAGGGGACACATAACTCCGAGCTTTTCAGTATTAAGCAAAAACCTTTTCAATCTTTCGCGCATGCGGACTATAAAACAGCGCTTTTTAAGCAAAACTCTAGTGCACACTACTTATATTGGAATGTTTCCGCCAATGAGGGCAATCCCAAAACGCTTAAGAAGCCAATCACAATACATGACTTCTAGCCGGGGACATTTGCAGATTATATACTTCCCATTTTCTAGTATGTACCAATTAAATAACTAGATGGAAAGAAAATGTCGGAATAAAGACAATAAAGAATACGTCAAAATAAGTAAGAAATCATAACCTGGTTGCCAGCATAAATCACAAAAGTAACCTCACAATTTAAAAAGCGAGGCAACAACCTCCGTCATCAATGCGGGACATGGCAAACTGCAAGTGGTAATAACCAAAGGACTGCTGTCTGAACAAACAGGACTCGGTTCCAGCATACCTAAAGGGCAAACAAAACGTTCCCCAAAAATAGGAAGCTTGCAAGAACACTTTGTACATCACATTTATCTGCAGCAGCAGGCATGTTTGCCTCTTCCCTCAAAAATGTGCAACCACCTTCGTCCACCGAAAATGATGGCTTCGATCGGAACACCTTTCGGTGACTCCCAGTCCGGATGAATGATTGGGCACTGACTGGCGGGAGCCGTAAAGCGAGAATTCGGGTGCGCCGCCGGCATCGGATCGCCAATGTGCCAACGCTCTCCCAACCAGTTTATGATTTCGACATTTTTGTCCTAGAAAACAAAATCTGCACGATCAGCACTTCGGAATCTTATGCCTTCCTCTTGCACACTAACTGTGTGCAACAAACCATTCGAAAACTGGTATGTAGGATGTAGCGGGAAATGTTAAAATAATAACTGGTATGATCTTAAAAAAAAAGTTCTAAAGACAGTCATTTGCTCTCGATGTCTAATCAAGCTCTGTCACTTCCTCTTCAGGGTCCTAAAAGATATTTCGACTCGTGCTCCATTACTCCATTCCTCGCTTCAGCTAAATGATTAGACAATGTCCTTCTTAGCCATTTCAAAGTATACGATGCCTTCATCTTTATTCTTAATTCGAGGAGAATGAAATACGGAGGAATTCTGGCAATGAGACAAGAAATTCATTAGAGATAAAGCAAACCTTGAGCTCATCTTCAAGACCTTCCCAGAAATACTCCCCATCCGCCGTTTCGGCTACGTTTGTGAAGATACTATTCTTCTGAAATGTGGCCACAGCCACCGGATTCGTCTTTTTGGAAGTGCCTGGACAGACTCCGAAAAAGCCCGATTCGGGATTGATTCCATAAAGACGGCCATCTTCGCCGAACTTCATCCAGGCTATGTCATCACCTGGAATACTGGATATTTGGGATGTGAAGAAACGAAATAACACTTATAAGCGACTTATATAAACATAACGAGCTCGAACACATGGACTGTCAAACTAAGCATAAAAAACCGTAGTGTGAGCGCGTGTCTTATGGACAGTACTTCCACATCGAGTCATCTCAAACACAAATAAAATTTCCATCATATGAAAGAGCAAACACTAACCGACACAGCGAACCTTCCAGCCGGGTAGTGTTGGTTCGAGCATTGCCAGATTTGTTTTACCACAGGCAGAAGGGAACGCAGCCGCGATGAAGTGCTCTTTGCCATTTGGGCGTGTCACACCTTAAACAACCAATACCACACAATGGTCATCAAAAAACAAATTCGTGCCAAGACTGACGATGCATTGCCAGATTTGTTTTACCACAGGCAGAAGGGAACGCAGCCGCGATGAAGTGCTCTTTGCCATTTGGGCGTGTCACACCTTAAACAACCAATACCACACAATGGTCATCAAAAAACAAATTCGTGCCAAGACTGACGATGCATTGCCAGATTTGTTTTACCACAGGCAGAAGGGAACGCAGCCGCGATGAAGTGCTCTTTGCCATTTGGGCGTGTCACACCTTAAACAACCAATACCACACAATGGTCATCAAAAAACAAATTCGTGCCAAGACTGACGATGCATTGCCAGATTTGTTTTACCACAGGCAGAAGGGAACGCAGCCGCGATGAAGTGCTCTTTGCCATTTGGGCGTGTCACACCTTAAACAACCAATACCACACAATGGTCATCAAAAAACAAATTCGTGCCAAGACTGACGATGCATTGCCAGATTTGTTTTACCACAGGCAGAAGGGAACGCAGCCGCGATGAAGTGCTCTTTGCCATTTGGGCGTGTCACACCTTAAACAACCAATACCACACAATGGTCATCAAAAAACAAATTCGTGCCAAGACTGACGATGCATTGCCAGATTTGTTTTACCACAGGCAGAAGGGAACGCAGCCGCGATGAAGTGCTCTTTGCCATTTGGGCGTGTCACACCTTAAACAACCAATACCACACAATGGTCATCAAAAAACAAATTCGTGCCAAGACTGACGATGCATTGCCAGATTTGTTTTACCACAGGCAGAAGGGAACGCAGCCGCGATGAAGTGCTCTTTGCCATTTGGGCGTGTCACACCTTAAACAACCAATACCACACAATGGTCATCAAAAAACAAATTCGTGCCAAGACTGACGATGCATTGCCAGATTTGTTTTACCACAGGCAGAAGGGAACGCAGCCGCGATGAAGTGCTCTTTGCCATTTGGGCGTGTCACACCTTAAACAACCAATACCACACAATGGTCATCAAAAAACAAATTCGTGCCAAGACTGACGATGCATTGCCAGATTTGTTTTACCACAGGCAGAAGGGAACGCAGCCGCGATGAAGTGCTCTTTGCCATTTGGGCGTGTCACACCTTAAACAACCAATACCACACAATGGTCATCAAAAAACAAATTCGTGCCAAGACTGACGATGCATTGCCAGATTTGTTTTACCACAGGCAGAAGGGAACGCAGCCGCGATGAAGTGCTCTTTGCCATTTGGGCGTGTCACACCTTAAACAACCAATACCACACAATGGTCATCAAAAAACAAATTCGTGCCAAGACTGACGATGCAAAAAAGACAACTGCATCTAAAGAATAAGCATTTGCTTCAAAAAAGTTTCACTTCGTCTTCATTATATTCAACGTTATGCTGCCTCCTTTCCATTTCCACTTCACTCCACCCATTGTCGACAAATTCCTCTTAGTTTTCAATTCCACGACCACTAATTACTGTTTATTCTTCGTTAAGGATTTCCAAACACCTTTGCGCTGTTCTACAAGATGCCATTCATATTATAATTCCACACACACAGAACGCATACAGTCGTACTTACTTACTGGGGAAATATTATTCTGAACGCAAAACAGACCCATAATTAGCATGTGTTCTGCCATCCAGCCCTCATCAAGGGCGATATTGGATGCGATACGTAACGCGAAACATTTTTTGCCCAGTAACGAATTGCCACCATAACCGGAGCCAAATGACCAGATTTCACGCTCCAGTGGACGATGAGCCACAATGACACGCTCCGGATTACATGGCCAGTGATTGATAACACGTTCTAAATTTACTATTTCGTTGCATTCCGATTAAAGAACTGAAATCCTATGTTCATCTGTTAAACAAACGGAAATCAATTTTCACATGAAACAAAATGAATACAAATGATTTCGTTGAATCGGTAATAAAATCAAAATAACAATCAAACAGAACAGGGGAAGACCCGCATCTTCTGATTTCGTCCGAACAACAAGAATATGTAAGAGCCGACTCATCATTTTCTGCAATTTTTTAACACGTAAACAAAAAGACTGCGACTAAAACCGTTAAGAGTTATGAAAGAGGTAACTATGTTGCTGCACTTATAGCTGCACCGGAGTAAATCACGCTTACAACGGAGATTATTCATCTTGGCTTTATACGTACTAATTCACGAAAAACGCCAATTCGGCTCAACGTCTGCAAAACACGCAACTGTGAAAGGGAGCGCTTTTTGTTCACGCATGCTTCTACAGTAGACGTAAAGCTATCTAAAAGTCCACCGCAGCCGAATGCTAACGAAAATATAGACAGCAAAAAATACGTTTAACTGGTCTCGGTAGACCAACAGAATGGATGCAGCGTACAAAGTCATTGTCTCCAAGAGCGTCCCATACTGCTGGCGATACACGTGTCATAATTCGCATACAAAGCACTACGTAGTTCGAATCCGTAAGCTACAAAGTAACGCTCCAAAATCATGATATGAAACACGGAATCTCTATCAAGAACGGAACTCATCTCATGTTGTAAGCATAACACGTTATATTAAACCAAATATCATGATGGGTAAACGAACGACTGAAGATAATGGTTGCAATTTTTTCGCTCTCAACATCTTAATTAAGCCTCTCCTCACAAAAACAAATTACATGTAGTATCTCTTGTGATGAACAAGTGAGAGGAACTCTCCCGATAGAAGGCGAAAAATGCATAAGGTGACTACGTAAAGACTTCACTTAACACTACTCAGAAACTCAGAAAGGTGAATTAGCAATAAAGCATGCCATAAAATAGCATATTTCAAATGTTTTACACTGCTGCTTAATTCCTCAGCTTCTCCTCTACTATTCATTCAATAAAAAACCTTTTTCTAACGCTTAATCATTCAGCTTCACACAAACAGCAGCTGTTCCGGAGAACTAGTCTTTCCAGTTTCCCTTTATGAAGCAAATCTTTTATGATAAGTACTGTGTATATCAATATGCCGCATCATCCATGAAAGTTGCCTAATTAAATCTGAGGCCACAATCAGCAGAACAACGCCTTTTAAGACTCCCACTTTAGCTGCCACTTTTACACATTTTTTCCACTTGTATAAATTAATAAACTATCAGAAACTTAGGTGTTTAGCATAACCAAAAGCAGGGCACATTACCGTATGCCCGAAATACTTAGCCCTTAAAAGTTTTCGTCAATGGAATGCTCAGCGTGCAAAGGGTTTGATAGAGAGGATCGTTAACATTTGAAGCGAGACAAGAGTAAAACACTGCGATCACCTGAACTCCTATTTTCGACAACGGTCCACCAACTGGCCCCATAGAAAATGGAATGACATACATAATGCGACCTGAAATTTTCGCTCGCTGACGTTTTAAAGAGGAGTGGCTTGATCAAAAAAAAAATTGAAAATTTGTAAAACGCATTAGCAGGACTGCTAAAATATTGCTTTTTGCTGAGGCTGCCTTCATAAACTTATATTTCGAAAACCATAACGAGTCCTAACATGGTGTCTTGATGACTTTTAATGAACCTGGATCAACTTAAATACAGTATTTTCAACAGCGAACTGTTAAGGATTTTTCCATTCCTGTTAGTCCTCTGAACTAACTTCAACAGGAAGCCTGAGTCTTAATTGAACTACCAGGAAACCTGGGCTATAGGATGGAGCTAAAGGTTTTAATTTAGTGCTGTTAATAAAGAACATTAAATGATTTCACACGAAATTCTCTGCGTCAAAACAATCATAGTGACGAGAATGCATCGTAGGTATTAGGTGTGGCACAAACCTGTATGCATAAGCAGGAACGAATTTATTGCAACTTTCTAGCCCAGAAAAAAACCATTTCACCGAAAACTACTGAACGTATACCGTCTATAACTTGCTCATTGTTGTCAGAAACATGGATTCGGAGTTGTGAAACTGGCCATTTGCCGCTCAAAGAAGCAAAACACCTCTACGGACGTGTTAACAAAAGCTATAAAGATTACAATTGAAATTTCCAGTTCGCAAGCAATCGCAATCACAAAACTTGCATTTCACAACAAACTTTCAACTTGGATAGATTTAGAGTCCATTTCTTTTGGAACGACAATACACATAAGAAATCAACAGGCATAACAGCGATTGCGTTACCTGCCATGCATCCTGGAAATCTTGAATCGAGTTCTTTGCCGAACGTTTCTGGTGACATCCAGTGGCCCATGATCGGTTCAATACCCTCAGAAACATGACACATCGTTTGATATTTGTCCGGAGTGACCATCCATGTTTTGTTCTCCACACGAGCCACGTCCTCAAAATTTGTTCTATTAGCAACTTACTGAAAGCTCTATTCATTACAAATAAAACAGCAAATGAACTCTTTTACATTGTAAAAAAGTTTCCGGTTACAATAAAGATCACAATTGAAATTTCTAAAAATTGAAACAGCGATAGCATTTGTGCTCTTTTGAACCCCTTAATCTCTTCGACGCCATAAACATAAAACCGTCATGCATGAGCCAATTCTTCCCCAAATTAGGTACAGTCCATCATGAATAACAGTTAGGCAGCTGTTTCAAAGAAAGCTTCTACTCTGCGAAATGCATATTCAAATGGCGTTTTCTTCACCAGTGACAAAAAACAATCGAATATTCACCAATGTGAAAAAAAAGTATGTTAAAATGCGAACAATTCGATTGGAATAATATTCTTTATCACAAAATTTCGGTAAAGCTCGCTAGATTACAAAAACATTATCATATAACCATTGAACTATTTTCCACGAAAAAAGTCCGAAACCAGTAATTATATTTTTTCTAAAAAGTGACTGCTCACTTTTGTAACGACCCGTGAAACTGAGACGAATAAGAACAGAGCAATTTTCAAGCGGACGAACCCTGGGATCGGTTCTGCAAATGTAATTGTTCTCATAGGCTCGAAGCGGTGACAGCATCCCACGCTCGACCAACTTGTGCATGAGTTCTTCGGCTTCATGCTGCGATCCATCACAAATGAAAATTCCACGTGGACGCATCAGTTCTGTTTTCTCGGCCACAAAAAGCTGTACTTTATGTGGTAGCAAATGAAAGTCTCCCTGAAAACAGTACCCACTTGAAACCATCTTCTATTGAAAATACTGCTTTCCCGAGTTCTAATTAAAAACTTAATTGGACATTTACAAAAAAATGAAACAACATTCGAATCTAAAAAACTGAGCAGCGCCCATCATAAAAGGCAACGTAATGGTTAAGGAGAGTAGTAAAAGTTCTTACTCATCCTGGTTCTTCCTTGCCTTCACATACCAAAAAGAAGCCTACGAAACTAGGTTGATAGCTACCCAAATTAATCAGCGTTAGAAAACTGCTTTAAAATCATTTTCTTCCAGGAAGCGCCTCGTTCCTTTGGAAAAAGAAGACCCAGATGTCCATAAAGTTGAAGAAATGTTCATGCTTTCATACCGACAGAGGAAAGGGTTGTTTGAAGGACAGGCTAGCTCGAAGAGGAGGGAAGTTTATTCGGAGAAGTGAGGTAGATCAGAACTAGCGGAATTCAAAAATTCGACCACAGACCTTTAGTATTGGCACATGGCCTAGACGCTTCACAACGACTTCATTTATGACGAAGAAAGCATCGTTGGAGATTTGACGAAGAGAAGATACACCAGAATCGCAACTAAGATTTTTTGCAACGCGATCACTCATCACCTTAAACCAGCCTGTGATTTTCTTTGTTTCATTATTATCTCACTACGATAACTATACTGTTCAAGCGCAAAACGTACAAGTAGATGAATGTGCAGAACGGCACAGTGTTCCAGCAAAGGTTTTTAAAAAAATGTAATGTTAGCTACTGCTGTGATGCGCTAAACGTTCAGTTATCAAAATTCCTATTGCAAGAATAAATCTGAGTAGTTCTGTTTGGCTCTGACTCGTTTGTTTCATTGTAAAATAATGAATATGAACATCTGTTATTTCAATGGAGCAGCATCGATGCACTCGTATGAAAGCAATCGGTTTTTGGAAGAGCAAGTTTTTGAATAAACGAAAAAAACCGACTATATCCTATCAAGGAACGGATTATGGGCGCAAAATGCTTTCCATATAATACAATTTGTGCAACAGCCTCTTCATCATAGGGCGCCTTATCCTGCAGAACGAATCCAAAAGATGTTCGCACTAATGAGCGCCGAGATTGCATGACGGCGCTCAAACAGCAACGCAATTCAGTAGCCATGAAAATGATACACATGTTTGGCGCTGAAACGCAAGAAAGTAAGTGTGTGAAATAAGCATGAAGCAGTTGTGCCTCCCTACCTATCCCCGAGTATCAAGAATTTAAATCTGGCTAATGGGATCTGACGACAGTGAGCTATTGTCACAACGCAACAACGGTCTACCGGGACGATTGGCAAGCACCGAAAGCCAAACATTAAACATATCAGCAATATATGAAATACAACTGGTGGGAATTTCTTCTGCAGATAAGCAGTTTATACTGAATATAGTGGCTCGATCTTCACGATTGCCACTTCTTTCTAGAGACGAGCTCAGCTCACAAATGTCAAACCGTCACAACGAAAAGGAAAAAAACCCCAACTTTCCTGAATTTAAAACGGACTACAATAAGCAGACGGGGGAAATCCAATTTTCGAAGGACGGGAAATCCAATTTTCGTAGCAGCGAAAATTGAGTGCATATCTGGAGGTCGCAATAACTGATAATAGGGTTTGCGATCTAATCGCCTTTCTCCTATTCTTCCCTCTCTTCCCCAATATCTCTCCTTCTCCACAAACTCTCTGCAAGAGGCAAAGCGCATTTCCTGCATATTACGCACGATATGGCAATCTGGCCTAACACTGTAAACAACAATGAGCATGCGTGGCGTACACGATCTTTGTCCCAGCTAACGGAGTGACTACTTAGTGTTTCACTGTGCCGCGTTTCGCAAAAAACAATTCGCCCACAATGTACCCTTCTTCAAAAGGTGTTACGAAACAAGCAAAACAATATGACGAGCGTGCAACAAACGAAAAAGACGAGCAACGCATATCGCGATTGCTAAACGTTGTAGTAATTTGTAATCTGTCATTATAATCTGTCATAAAACAGTTCCAACTGAAACTAAAACTTCTCAGATCAACATAAGAAAAAACAAACCGAATAAAAATTTCCAATCCTTTCTCGAAACATCACACAAATTGCATGCTCCCCCCCCCCTCCCCCTTCCCCTATATTGCCCAATGTCCCGACAATTCTGTAGACCTCCGCACCCACACACAATACGGACCGACACCATAAAATCTATCTCCCATTGCGGCAGAGACTAGAGTGGAACCCATAAGCGCATATACGGAATGCCTGAGTGTGATTTAAGAAAACGATCCAGTGCTAATCGTTTTGATTCAAGGCAAAAATTTACAAAGACTTGAATCAAAACGCCTACAAGAACCTCTCCACTTTTCATATCTCGCTGTCCAGGGAAACGAAAAACCACCATTTAGGAGACATATCAAAGAGTGCAGTTTCAGAAGTTCCCAAGAACAGCCTTAAAGAAATAACATGGACGTTCGCTTTGATGTTTTATTCAAACGGCATCTAAAATCGTGGCGAGTCGAAAACATAACGCATAGCATATAGGTAAAGCACATTCGACCATTTGCGATTTGCTGCGTTCGCAGATACTTATCGATTTATTCCATGGGTCAACGTTAATGCAGGTAAATAGCTCCGCTACGGCATGACTGGCGGAATATTCACACGGAGGAAAATGAGTATGGACCAACGATGCCATGTAACACTAAATAAATATGCTAAGCGGTACAACTACTAACACTTATAAAGCAAACCACGAGCTATAGAAACGGAACGTCGCATCACTCGCGTCGTAGCGCCAAACCAAAAGTCGGAACCAACCGTAATGCTTAAGGCTGATGTGCTGGTAATGTTGACAAAATTTCCGGTTGTCTATCCATGGTCATTACGGACATTGATGACAAAACCGCAATCGGCTGGTTTGCGAACGACAAAAAAATGTCTCGACGTTGTGTTTCGAATAATAAGTAAACCTGTGCAATCAGGTGTCATCAATGAACTATCTTCTTTCATATCTCTTCGAACGAAGATCATTCCTCCTACACAACAACCCGTTCGACACATTTCTTCGAATACAGTCAGTACTATTGTTGACAAACGGTTGTAACAAATGGGCTTTTTTTTTAAATAAGTGTGTGCACTAATTCTCCAGACGAGTTGAAAAAGAACTACAGAGATTTCTCAGGAAACCATTTTACCTATCACGAAATGGTACTTCGATCAATCATTTTTCTATAGTCTCTTCAGTGTCAAGCGACTCTTCTGCATACCAATAAGCCTCTTCTTCTATTTCCAAGATGCAACAGTAATTTTTTCATTAACGTTCTTGGGCAAAACTCTATATAGTGGACTTGATGTTTGATATGGGATACGGAAAAACATACAATTTCCAAATGTCAGAAGCCGCACTTACCGGAATAGGAAAGTTATATTTAGAGAGTTGACTGACAACAGTTGACGAATCAGATAAATTATACTACCTCAACGTGTTTCACAAAATAAATCACCCAAAGTTACAAACTTTCTTAAATAAGGTGAATAAATAAGTGCTACGTAAAGGCCATACGTGACAGACTATGCAATGATGCAAAAAAGGAATAAAACTTGATAATGATTTTCATATACCAATAATGACGACGAATAAGAGGAACGCAGATGACAGCCATGCGAGACATAAATACGCTCATACAACAACAAACTATGTGAGGGCACGCCCATTTGTGCGAATGACGCTTCCCACCCGTCAAAGAACGCCTTTCAAGTTTGCGCGAAATCAGTGCAGATTGATCATTTTAGAACAAGTCAGTAAGTCATGGCATGAAGCTGAAACAATATACATTTTTCGAAGCTTTCCTTAAAACGATCTAACTTATTCTTTAGGTGCTCCTAAATTGAATGAAACCCCTTAATTGCAGATAAACAATTCTACCCTACCAAGAAGCGGACAGTTGCCACTGGTGAGCAGTGTGTTTGGCGTTCATTTTCCCGAAATCTTCGTGCTCAATTCCGACAATATTCCCATTTATTACCTAAGAACTCATACGCCGAGTTCAGGGTAACGTAGGCTTTAATTTGCAACATCCTTCATCGAAGGACTCCAAATTTCAGCTAGGGAAATCGAGTTTAAGAGAATAGTCCCTTTGTCCTGCTTTTCCCGTCCCATTACTTTCCACCAAAAATCTGTGAATACTGTCGAAGTTCCCTTTGCATGATCATAAATTGTGCCTGCCAGGCTTCATCGTTGAAGCTTTTACGGTTCACGGGTCAAACCACGTGATAGGCAGACACACACACACACACACACACACACACACACACACACACACACACACACACACACACACACACACACACACACACACACACACACACACACACACACACACACACACACACACACACACACACACACACACACACACACACACACACACACACACACACACACACACACACACACACACACACACACACACACACACACACACACACACACACACACACACACACACACACACACACACACACACACACACACACACACACACACACACACACACACACACACACACACACACACACACACACACACACACACACACACACACACACACACACACACACACACACACACACACACACACACACACACACACACACACACACACACACACACACACACACACACACACACACACACACACACACACACACACACACACACACACACACACACACACACACACACACACACACACACACACACACACACACACACACACACACACACACACACACACACACACACACACACACACACACACACACACACACACACACACACACACACACACACACACACACACACACACACACACACACACACACACACACACACACACACACACACACACACACACACACACACACACACACACACACACACACACACACACACACACACACACACACACACACACACACACACACACACACACACACACACACACACACACACACACACACACACACACACACACACACACACACACACACACAGACACACACGCACACACATACACACACACACACAAACATACAGCTTCACTGTTATATGCTTCTACGATAGCAACGAACGCTTACCAACTGAATCGTTTACTTAAGCTGCAGTCAATGTTTTTTGGTACAATTATTTCGTTTAGTTTTTGAAAATATACCTACCTTTTTATAAAGGTTGACACAGTACCATGGTTTTACCTCAAACTAAGGTTATTTTACCCAAAATGAAGAGTGTCCAAAGCGCACGATATAGCGCATCGTTTAAAACACGTTGCATAATTCTCAGTAGAATTCGCTCATCAGTCCAAGCTAGTCCCCACATAGAAGCCATTTCCTCCCATTCTTCTGTTTCAGGAATTTAGTTTCAATGTGCTTCGTACACTTCGTAACTTCTTAAGAAGTAACATAAATAGCCCGGTGAGCCGAAAATTCGCTGTAGTATCACCGTTACTAAATCTGTTATGAAGTATTCCGTGAGCGCCATCGAGCTCTTGAGAACGGGAGAGATGCAAGCTCTAGGCTTCTATTAACGTTTATATGGTGTAGCTTACACTTTCACATTGGAAGCGTATGAAACTGCAAAGGCGAAAAATTGGAGTTCTCGCCATGCAGAGCTCAAATTTCAAAGAAAGACCATTCTCCCTCTGTTTTTACAGTTATCAACTTTGTAACAAACGATGAACTACAAAATCAGCTCGGGCTCTAAGCCGTATGGCCCACAACACGAACGTACACTCATGCGTCAAATGCTTCGGAATATAGCGTGATAAAATTCATAGCCTATAAAAGGACTATGAATTATCAGTTGTTCATTGGTGTTAATGTGTCTTTCAAAGTTCGCGACAGCAGTGAGAGACCATGACGACGATGAGGTTTGTGCATAAAACGATGGACGATTCGACTAGCGCTGAAGATAAAGCCGACGGTTAGTATGTAAATGACAGGAACAAAAATAAATGGATGCGAAAAGAAAGATTCAAGTAACTAAATTAATATACGGTATTGAGAACAACAAAGTTGGGGAGGGAGGGAGGGTGGAAGGGGGGAAGGGAAAGAAATTTTTATGTAAAACACCATTTATACATACCACACATAGTAGTTATACAACAACAGTTTCGATGCATAATATTTGTTTTTCTAGCATGTTTTCACCGAAGCAATTGTCTTCTGACGGTTTTGACAGTTGATCGATGAAACGATACAGTTACGTCGGTACCTACCATTTAATTTACCTTTGACGTGTGTTGTTTTGTTATTCACAAGCAACAGTATTTTCAATTTTGCTTTACTTCCTTGTTGTTGCCATGCTCGAGATCATTAATCGTCGCATACACGTGTTACCGTTACTCTAATCGACGTCTTGTTTGCCTGTCTACATAAATTTAGGTGAAGATAACAATATGGAAAAGCTACGTTTTCGTTGCTACTGAACTATCGATAAACTGAAATCGTCACAGAAACCAGTTAAAAAACCATTCATCCTCCGAAAAAGTGTACAGAAATCTGAGCAACTGAAGTTATGAAAGTAGATTTTGATAACTCCTAAATAAACAAAAGCCTCAGTTTTTGTGCGCTTTTCGTCCCCTCGAAAGCTCATCACGAAACCGTCACATCTGGAGACATGAATATAAGTGTGTTTCCATTTCGCGTAGTTCAGCTCATGAACTAGAAAAGCCATCGCGATATTATTTGACAAGCGATTTGATTCCGATAACATGAGGACCCTAAACAAAATTTGGGAACAAATCATTTTTTTTTTTCGATGACCAGAAAGTCTGAAGAACAATCAGACCGGAAGGGTAGGTCAAGCGAACTGTTGTTCTCAAATCCAATCTCTGGTCGGTTCATGCGATGCAGAAGGTTGTAAAATTACAAGGTGCATTAAGCACATCGCAGTACGAGCCTTCGGGCGAGAACTGGGAAATATTGCAAAAAAACATGCGCACAAATCACTTGACCAGTGGAATTTACATCAGATGCAGTTGTTTGGTCGTGGCTCGAGCAGAACTGTTTGAGCAGGTAGGTGTTAATCACTTCATTTCCGAATATGCATAGGACAAACGAAATAACCATTTTTAAAAAAAGACGTATTTGGTCAATCTCTCTGAGCTGTTGAAACCTTAGTGGGACAAGTCATAGTGGAATGCCGCAAGGTTGTACCTATAGGCCACTCCGTTTTCGCTCATTTTATCGACAAAGGTATACCTTTGTCTGCCAGCAGCAGTTATCGTTCGTTTACACGTGGCTGACTTGAAATTTTGTTTGTTACTGTGAAAGTACCGACAGCTGTTCTATCCTATAAGATGCTATGAACTGTTTATGGCCTCAAAAAATGGCATTCCCTTATATCTGTTCATAATTCCACATTGGTCCTTTTCAGCTGACCTCCCCTCTGTCGTACAAAATGAATGGGTTGCTCTCTTTTGACGTAATATCCCTTCTTCCGCCGACCATATCAGAGATCCTGGTGTTATGATCGATCGGAGTGTCATTTAATAAAACTACCATATCTAGTAGTTGCTTCTTCGTTCCCTTAAATCCAACGATATTTAGTATACATCATTGCTTTCAAACCTATTCTTGGGTAGGCACAAGAAGTCTGGGACCCCTGCTGGAAAAAAGATTATGCGTGACTGGAAATAATACAGCTGTGGTTTACCAGAACTGCCTACAAAAAAATGTAGGCTCCCCCGTTCCCTATCCTGATCGTCTCCATTCTCATTCTCTTGACACTTTGGAAATCCGAAGAGTTAAATGAGGCCTTTGCGCGCGCTGTTTGTAGTTCTTTGTGATTTTATCCAACTAGATCGTTTTGAATACTTTACCTGCTCCTTCTAGAAAAAATAGAGTTATCCAGTTATTTACCTCTCGAATTCTCTTCACCCACCAATCAGTTCGGAGAAACAACGTATGCAAATTAATGAGCAACATAGTCCCATGTTTGTCGACCTTGTTCAGCGATCTGCTGCGAACGAATGCCCTCAAACATATATGCACATTGCACCCATTGGTGTAGGGGTTACTCGAAAACCTTGACCTTCGTTTTGTGCGCTATTCTCTGCCTTTGCACTCGCTTAGCGAACATCATTGTTTGAAAGGCACCGAACATGCGCCGAATAAATATTTGTTTTGTGGAAGTACATACGATAAGGGGGTTGACCAGTTGGGAAGCGCGCAAAGCGCTAGTAGGAAACACGCGTTCAGCTGCACATACATGCTAAAACTGTGTAACTTGCCTTATCAATATTCTAACACCGTTTGAAGAACACTTACGTAGATGCAAACATATCTGCTCGAACACATCATTTTTCAGAAATGGTCGCTCCTCCCCATTTTCACACAATTCAGCTCATCGTTCCTGCCAAGCTGACTGTATCAGCATTACGAGGATCACCTTCTGCGTGAACTTAATGCTGTATTTCGATGAGACGTGTCAGCATTACGTGAAACCATTCAGTGAGTACCACTGCTCAACAATGTTCGCATTATTATGCCCCACATAGAAATTTTCTGAAGATCCTAAACGCTCAGTTACAATAATGATTTCCGGAAAAGAATATGCCGCTGAAACACTTAAAGCAAAATCATGCAAAAATATTTGAATTGAAAAAATCAGATGATGATGCTAGCTATTTAAATCAGTGAGTAACACATTAACTGTCAACAAACACCTTCCATATTCGTACTAGTCGATAACGTTCGTAACTTTCACAGCATACTGTTTCGAATTGCCTTTCTTATCGGATCCCTTCATCTTATTCAATATTCATGATGTTTTCACAACTGCAAATTGTAACCAGAGTGGCTCCCACCCAAAAATAATATATTTCCCCAAAAAAAAATTCATTTATATGAGGAAGGACTTCACAAATATGTCGCATACAGAATCAGCGTTGTTGTGCACAACACCATACTCTTTCACAGACTGCTATATTGATTTACTTCATTATCATCATGACTAGTAGATCGACACAACACGGACACTTCATCTTCTATTTTGTATGTTATGGGCGTAACGTCTACAGCTATAAAAAGACTTTGCTACGCGAACAACGCCACTAACTTTTTCTTCATTTGTTCTCTTCGTTTTAGAATGTTTCCTTAGTTGCTCAGAATTCGAACAGCATTTCAATTGATACTATTATCCGAGAACGACGAACTAAGGAGAGGAAAGCGGATGGCAAAGGCAGAGTCCTAAAGAGCACATCTCATATATTCATTACCATAAAGGATTCTTACCTGATGAAAAGCCGTCACAGCATAGCATTTTCATACGCAAGACGTTACATTTTTCAACACTTCGTTTTCTATGGGAGTCGTCGGCTCCTTTTTGTTTCTTGAATGTTGTTATCGGCTCATTCACTCACGAATGACTTGTGAAACTTTCGCAACTCAAAACTCGCTATTCCAACTAAACCTTACTGTTATACACGACGGTGATTGATTATTTCTTCCCCCTTCGTTCTTAGCAAGGGACATTTCGGACAGGAAAATCCACTTCTGGGAAAGAAGGATGTCGACAAACGTTATTTGTTTTCGAAGGCTGAAAGGATTTCGCAGGGAGAGATTCCCTTGAGTTTATTGCACTTCTCACCGCAGCAAAGGCTCATTACTGGCAGGCTATATCTGTGCATAACTATATACCTATGTGTCTGCCTGTCCATTCCGTAGTTTCAACCTAAGAAGCGGAAAAGATACCGTGGTAAAACTTGGCAAGTTTGTGATGTAAAGCGCAATCCCAAACAAAATTTGCGACCTGCTCGTCAGTGATGCAAAGCTTCGACAAACTGGCTCAGCTTCGCTCCAAACTTCGAGGCGATGTAATTCCACTTCTGACTCCGGCTTGCGAGACAAATTGGCTGTCGCTCCGGTTCGCGCTTTCCCAATGGTCTGTGTCCGGTCCTGACTCCCACAATTACCTTGCTCCAGCTTCGGCTCCGGTCCTACTCACCAGGAAAGCCTCGTCCCAACTTCGGCTCCATTTTCAACTCCACGGCCTTCATAATTTTTGACTTCCACTTGACCGCTCCCGTTTCCAAACGCCCAGGACTGCTGATGAATTCCCTACATACCTCATCTTCCCAAGTCCCCATTCATAACTAGAAAAGTTTAAACATGAAAAATGGGAAAAATGAAATTAAGATGAAATTTGATGTTAGTACACGCATGAACATGAACAGAACATCATCTGTTCGTCTCACCTTAACGCCTGGTCTATTACTTTACAAACCGTCTTGATCCTCATACTCCTGTTGACATAGAGCACAGCTACAGGCAACCAACGTCTTTACATATATTCGTCCAAACACCAAAAGATGGGACATTTAAATTCGCTGACAGGCTGGGATCGAAAATCTTGGTCGGTGCACATAATGAATACTACCTATGCGCGCATAAGCAGATGACAGGTTCGAAAGTTCTTCGCCAGCAGCCAATGTCTACTACATTCCTCTGCACGCATCTGGCATTACCAATCACAACGATTTAACTTTCGATCTTGTCCTGATACCATCCACCTGTGGATTTAAACACAAGGTCCTGCTGGTGAAACAATAAGCCTGTACTGCTTCTGTTATACATTACCCTCGTTTAATATTTCGCCATTTCCACTGTCAACGTGTCCACGTAAACTTCCGTCTGGACAGAGGACTGCTAACGATATGGAGGAAATCGAATTAATGGCAACCGGTCGAAGCAACAACATTTACGTTGGCATTATGTTGTACGCAAATTAGACAAAGCATTTAAAGAGTATATTTTTGCAGCTCAGTGAAAAAAGTGTGAAGAATGGAAGAGACGGCCGACGATGAGTGCACATCGCCGAGAAATATGTGTTTTGCAACGACAAAACACTCGGTTGCATCAACAAGGAAAAGGTGATAGCGAAACGCAACCAAGAAGCGTTAATATGTATGAAAAAAATGGAAAAGACGGATTACGCAAAACGGCAAATGACCGGTGTGGATGAACAAACTAGAGCAGGAGTGCGAGAGAGATTACAAAATTCAATTTGATTAGGATATAAAAACAGATCAACGCATGAACGAACGATCGAAAATATAGGCGACAAGGCCCGAGGGTTGAAGAGCGCAGAGGCACAATTAAGACATGATGGAGGAGGAAAACAGCGAAGCAACTCATTCCCGACCACTTATGGAATGCTGTGGCCTGAGAATGCAAAATAAGCACACCTCGCCTCATATTCGCTTTGAAAGCCGCACGGCAAATAACAGCTACACGGCAGCGCTATTAACGAAAAAAATACAAAAGGCAATTTTCATGTTTTCGGAAGATTTGACAACAGAAACTTTTAAAGAAGACCAGGCTTAAAACAAACCAGTACAAGATTCTGTCGCCAAAAAATTAAAAATAAAAAAAGCAATCGTGGAGCTCTCCACTGACGGGCACCGCCACTCCAACTTCAAAATTGATATTCTTAGCACTGCGACTCCTGTTTCACCTCTATCTTCTCCACTGTCATGTCAGGATTCATATTTGTCGCCTCAAGAATCGCTTGGCTTAGTTCCTGAAAATTAAAACAGTTGAATAATGCCAGCATGTCGGATTTGTTTGAGAACTGAGCAATATCACACTCTATGCTCAAAGTGAAGTCTAATTTTTGCATATGCCTTAATAGCTTTAAATTATTGCACGCTTCTTTTTTCTTTTTCTGATCCGGTAATGATAATATCTTGAGTAGGAGAGTCAGAGTGAGTGCGCTATTTTGCTGTTTTTAGATCAAACTATTTCCTCGCATTCAGCGCGCACATAAAACCTTTTTGTTTTTGATGTTTTGGTTCTTTTATCTTACTTTCTCCTGATCGCGCGAGCTGGCGCAACACCTGTGCAAATTTCCCTCCTAAACAGATGGTGCAAGTAATAACAGCGTCAACTGTAAGCACGACTTGTCAAAGCGTAGAAAATCCTTTTTTTTTAAATTCTTAAACTAGACTGCCTTCCTGAAGCAATGGAATGGATCGGAAAATAGGAAAACCCCCATCGCACCTCGAACACTATCAATGAGACATTTGGAAGCAGTTTTTCCTCCTGTAACTAACGCAGAATTTCAACTATCCCAGCGCATTAGCAAATCAACCCGCCTCATTCATCCATGACGCGTTAGAACAATTATGTACGCGCATACATTACTAGCAAACAGTAAATCTTAGACGAACGTCGAACAGGAATTAAAGCGTCACGACAGTATAAAAATGAAAGCGAACATGATATACGTTTTTTTCGCTGTACTTGTTCCCGGGCAACCATCCACATGTATAAAACGAATTGTCCAAAACGGCTTTTGCAAAGTTTAACCCGGCTTTTCTTTTACCTTATGAAGAAACATTTGCATATAGGCAGAATTCAAGCAGTATTGACGATTTGACTATTAAATCCAACCATACATTGTGGCCCAAAATTTTTGGAAATTTTCAAATGTGACGGATCAGAAAAGTAAATGAAAAAAACACGGTTTCCGCAATGCATCCAAGCGTTTTTTTTTCGTATAACACGTAAAAATAAATTGTCCCAAACAAGACAGCTATTTTTAAGAGCACCGGCAAACTTATAAGAGAATGCATGGTTTAAAAATAGTCTATGCAAAAGTTACCTACATTTCTATGCTACACTTCCCCTCTCCCCCCCCCCCCCCCCC
>JPKZ01000510.1:136985-173565 GCA_000803305.1 Toxocara canis
TCAAATGGCCGCCACCTGCGCTGAGACACTTTGGTTTGGATACATCGCTTTCGTATTCCTCCCCGCGTGTGGTCACTACCACAGCGTCCTGCGTACGTATTGCATTTAGTGCCCAGGCTACGGCTGCTTAGCCAGCTTGGTGCAATGGCCTACAGCTCCACATCTGCCTCCAACTGCTGCTCTTCTCCACCGCAGAAATTACTTGGTACAAAATCCATGATATGAGGTGGTCAAGGAACTCCAAGTCCATCCGAACTTCTGCGAGTACATTTGAACAAATACTTCAAACAAACAATACCATTACTTACAGCATCATGGTCAATGTTTGCACCCGAATGAATTGTAACGCGGTGCTCGACATGGATTTCCACAATACCATCCTTCTCGGTCTTGTACTAAAACAGCAAAACGACAATACGAATAAGATTACATCAGCTTGCAATAAATTTCAGCCCACAAAAAAGTTTAGGCATAGAACAATATTCGGGCACAACTTCACGAACAAATTTTTACATGTTCTTGGCAAAAAAACCGAGTTAAAAAGGAAAGTTAATAACACACTCCGCACCGCCTACTTACCAGAAAACTTTATTGCATTAAAAAACTCTTGCTCAGCCGAAATTCATGTAAGAAATCACAAAATGCGACATGAAACCGTCATTCGCCTTACGTGCTGAAGAGGTCACTTAATATCAACTTCTCGAAGCTGTGGTCCAGCATCGTACAATTACAATGCTTAAGGCAATCGCAGCGACAGAATGAGGTTATAACGCAAAAAGTGAATAGAGAAGCGTACAGTAATGGTCTCAACCGTCCGATTGCCCGAAGTGATGGTTCGACAAGAAATGAGTTCGCCGGGGATGTCAGCTCTTTGGAGACCGTTTTCGGATCCAAACGGCTCCTGGCCTGCTTCGTACGCCACGGTATGGCTTCTCGTTTCGATAATCGGCGTCGTAGCGCTCGCTACGACTCCCTCTCCAATTGGCGTTATCATTTGCTGCGACGCTTCCACAGTCTGAACGCCCTATAAATATTTAAACTAAAACAGGATCCCGACTAATCTTTGCAAAGTTACTCAATAAACATGAAAAGCAAAGTGCACGAAGAACTTCTTCAAAGACTGGCGCCCTCTCAACAGATTTACGATTTATCTTATCTAAAAAAGGTCTACAGGTGCAAAAAAAGTCCGAAAGCTTTTCCGTTACAGATCATCAAAATAATCAAATGAAAGAATTATCTCTAGTCGCATATCTAAAATTGTTAGTAAATTATTGAAAAGAACAAATAACCCTGGAAGACAGAACTGCGAAAGTCAAAACTCATCGATTTTGACTCCGTGTAACTGAAACAATCAAAATTTCCATGCAAGATGCATGTACTTAAACGTGAAAATTTAGGCCGCTCAGTGGATAATGCCCCATAATATCAGAACATGGTCTTCACCAAATATTATCACATGAAGCTTACTGGTTCTCCTCCTTCCGTTACCGAGTAGGTTTGGTAAGTCTGACGCTGAATGGTGTGTTTCACTTGCTGAGTTCTAAAAGTTTTCCTGAAAATAGTCTTTACAGTTCTATGGAGTATGACGAAGAAATACATATGAAAAATCAAAGTTCTTGCAATCGATCTAGAAAACGTAGAAAAATTCTGTAAGATAGAAATTGTACTGAGCGATAAAATGTTTTCGGCCCTAAATACACGAGCGCATTCACACTGATACTAACCAAAAGAAACAACTTTTACAGAAAACAATCTCAAACTCCGTCATTATACCAGGAAGAAATACGCAGTATTACATGCTGATGGCTATGGAAATGTCGAAAGGAGAATTACCGGTGATAGAACTTAGAAACAATGCACTTACAACAAGGATTTTAGATGGAAACTCTGAAAGCGAATTGTGGTCGTAAAATTGAAAATTTCAAAGTTCCTATCAGTGCTTGACGGCAGCACGATATATTTCGAGGCGTGCAAGCATGGATGAATATATCGATCAAGTTGAACTTTTGTAAAACTTATGAGCACACCGACGTATGAAAACAACAACGTACACAGTCGCCGTCATGAATTACTGCTATTTCCACAACGTAAAAGATACACCAAAAAAAATGCTGTGTACACATGTAACAGTAAGTGAGAACAATAAAGCAAAAGCAGCTTACTTGATGACATTCCCATGCATGTCCACATCAGTGACAACCGATTCCGGACCGACAGTCGACTCATGCCACGATTCGACGGTAGTATGCGGTGCCGAACTTTCCTAAAAACAAAACACTTCATGTGCAAATAGAAAAGCGATCGAAGCGGCCGCCAAAAATTTTTGTGTGTTATGACCAATGCACGTAAACATTTACTCTTAAAACTGGAACCCAATTTATTTCCTTGTGTTTCAAGGAAAAAACAAAGAAAAAAAGAAAATGCAAGACTATAAGATTTCAAAAAAAAAAACTCGTAAGGCCTCTAAAACGAGGGAATAATTTAAGCATCAATCGTGAATGTAATAGAAACAACAACTCATTATCATTATCCGCAAGTAGATAGGTGCGAAAAAGTATTTCCGAATAAAGTGAAAGGACCTTACAGAAAAACGCAGGGAAAAACAGACGGTTTTTCCTAAAGAAACAGAGTACAAACTAGTAATATGACGTAGAAAGGCCACCTCACAACATAATATGAGCGCATAATAAGCGCATAATCGAACTGAATTTTATGTACACCTAAAAACAAATGACTACTGGAGAGGTCGAACATCTTTTGAAGGATGATACAAGCGTAACGAACCGTTTTTGATAGTGAAACTGCATTTATTCATTCCTTCCATGGCCACATTAATTTCTGAGTCGTTATTGTCATATATTTTTGTTCTAATATGCTTTACTGAATTTTCTTTGGACAAAAATTTGTAAGTTGTCAAACAGAAAATAGCTTTGAAAACCCACCCCAGATAATAAATTAAAAGTGACAAATTTTGCGAGCACAACGTTCTCGTGTCATAACTGAAAGTACTAGAGAAGCAAATCCTGATTACAGGTTTTCGCAATTAGCGCTGAAACGTGTTAAGAGAGCAAAAAAACACTGAAAACGCCCACCCGCCCCGACTCATTTTTAAAATAGGGAACTCGTGTCAAAGAAATGTATTGTAGAACCCGCAAAAGATTGGAAAACAACAAACAATTTCAAATAAAAAAAAGAATAAATGAAAACTTGCATTCCAAAGAAAAAAAGAAAATCGTTTTCACTTCTTTCTCTTAGTGGGATCGATTTCGGACAAAGACGGCTAATCCTTGAAACTGCTTTCCCCACTTGCCATGAACGCACCAAAAACTCTGGCGGTAGCCACAAGCAAAAAGGAGCAGTCATTAAAAGCATGAAGATCCAGCTTGAAGATAAAGAAGAAAACAACTCCGAAAAGTACCAATAAGGAAAATAAAGAATAAAGAGGGTAGACAGGCACATTTAAATGATTGCAGGCCAAAGTAAATCAACAGAAAATTAAGTCAGAAAACGAGCAAATCAATCGCTGTATGCTCATTCGGATATATCGGGCGCAAAAGCGCTATGAATGAGAAGCGCGAGAAGCGTTAAAGCATTAAAAAGCGGAAGACAGGGATGCTATGTCGAGATATATACGTAATCATTCAGCCACAGCAAAAACAGGATCGTAAAGCATCTGGGCACGCAATCGTCCTATTCAATAAACGTAAGTGGGACACAACAAATGAACCACGCTTGAACAGCAATATTACCACAATGTGCGGAAGTGGACCGTGCTGCTTTACGACAACATTCCTCTCAACACCCTTCACGTGCGGTGTGCGCAAGTTCCACATTTCGCTATTGTGCTCGCCAATGACTAAAGCAATCACATGCCTGTTGTACGGCTTCATAATCGTGCCCGTTCCTTTGCCTACTCCCGTATTAATCGAAAAAGTACTCTTTTTCAGATCCCGCATTGGAAATGTGTAATGATAACACTGCCGAAGACTCAACGCTTTAGTCTCCGCGATCAGCGTAGACTCAAGATTCCATTACATTCTCATTATGATTATCGAATGCCAGCATACACCCACCAAATATACCGGTAAACATTTGTTCAGTATTCATTCAATACGGCGTCTCGTTTACGCTACAGTGGCGTGAACGAGCAAACGCCAGCCACGTTAAGCATTCCTTGTGGCCAAAGACGTCACAGAGGTCATTCTGAACAATGACTTCTATGACTCCTTCGGCCATATCCTCTTTCTCCGTCTCCCCCTCGTTTTCTTGTCATCTAGCCGGACCGCATCGACATCGCTAAGCAGTCAGTGAGCTCGAACATGAAGTGATCTGTCATTTCTAGTTGAAGTTTGAGTGAAGTAAGAATCATAACATTTGCAACAGCATTGTTTCCCCATTTCCATTCTTTTCAGAAAATAACTGACCTATACAAGAAAATTAAAAAGAATTGCCGTACCACTGACATCATGTCACGTTTATAAATAACCTTACTAAATAACAAAAAATGCTTTTTTCTAACTTATAAAACCACCTGACAGAGAGACGAAAATAAAACCAGAGCGTAAAACGCATGTGAAATCAGGTGTTAGTATTTTGTCTCGATATTAAAACGGTAGCGAAGAAAATTTGGCAACAGCCCACTAACGACTCAGCGAATGTATACTGCAATATCATAGTCGTTTTAAGAAATTCCTGTTCTCGTGAACTAGGAAAATCTTGAGAAAAATTCAAGCGCCCTAATTGCACGCATGCATCATATTATCCCAGACAGAACATTTCACGAATCATTCGAGTCGCACAGTTAATCGAACTCGACTGTAAACTTAACATAAAGCTGCAGCGACACTAAGCAAATCAAACAGATCTAGAATTTGGGAAGGAAACAAACGCTGCATATCGCTAACTGGCTGTAAGCAACCCTAATGAACGAATAACGTTTTGTTAATCTGTTCAATCAAAAACTACACATGTAATTTCCTGTTTCAAAAAAACTTGCAGTCCATGAATAATAAGCCATGACAATTCCACTCTTGCCCGAAATTGCAGGCGTCGTTTCACTTGATGGTTCTCGAGATGTGAGCAGTGAGTGTCTTAAGACAAGAGATCTGTAAGAAGGAACAATGATGCCACGTCGCCACTCCTCCCAAAACACTGGGCTTCGAACGTAAGACCAGACCAGATTCTCATAAATGTCAATTAGGCTCAGTAACTACACTCACCGTTTAGTGAAAAATGAAACTGGAACTGATCAAAAACGTGCCCAAAAATGCAGAACGCATTAGACGGTTCTGATGCAGCATCTCTGACTGCATTAAAAAACATATGGTCTGGAATATCGAGTTCTGAAAAAAATCTCGGAGAAACATTTTCGACGCAAAAACGTTCAGTGCCCTTTACGCGCTCAAGAATTCCTTTAGGAAGCTCTCCCTTCCTCCCCTTCCAAGCTTTGATGTTCAAGACTGCTCAACATCTCGAAGAATCTCATAATCCAAGCAGCCTGTCATAATATAAATGCACGGCATTCAGTTAGAGATTCATTAGCAACTTCCATTAAATGTGCACAACGCAAAAAAAAAAAAACATTAGAGGAACTACGGTTTGTAAAATGTTGGATGCCCTATACCCAAAAACAATTCGCTTCCCACTGCTCTAAAAGTGGAAAATGAAGAGGAAATGACCGTATCATTACAGTTGATCATCGGCGATATTTCCGTGCCTTCAATACGGTACGATTTATCAACCCGTTTCTCCAGCAAAACACGTCCCTCGAACAAAGCCTCCTTGGTACGACTTAGCTGTTGCTCATCGCCCTAGCACTGCACTTATATTATTATGTGAGGAAAAACAACTTGGACGGTTAACGGAAGGAAGACGTTGCCATACAACTCCATAACGCTCGACTTGTCGGCTCTGTTCCCATACAACTCTAATGCTTTCATCCCACTAATACTCGACGTCAGAAGACAAGCAGCGTTCAGGCAGTTTTTGTAAAACGTGTACTTGCTCGCGGAGACACTTGACAGCGTTGTGCAATCAACGACTAAAAGTGCTGGAAGTTCTCAACAAGAACCGGGTCTCAGCTCACAGCTGCAATAATCGCGCACTTCCAATCAAGACAATTACTCAGTGAGTGTTGGAGTGGGTGCAGCAATCAAGCGCTAAAACAAGTTACGATCCCTCACCATTCATTCATTAATACCTCGGAAAACGTTTAACGCCCAGCAGAAGGCAAAGCATTACCGTGCACCCGTGCCACTAACAACCGGCCATGCTAAACAGCATTCTGACCATTTTTACAAAATATGATCCAGCGTAGCGGTGATGAAGCTAATTACAAACTCGGGCTCACTTTTTTGTCCCCTCCCGCTTGTGTTTTAACTTGTTTTTACACCCCTCTCACTGAGCAATGCCGCCAAAATTCGAGCGTCAGCCATCACCATCCCTCGACAACCACGCAGTATGAATCACGCTGGCTGCATGCATACGTACTCTAAAATCAATCAGAAAGTATGCGAAACTGTTCTCCTACAAAATCTTGCGTCGAACTACACTCGAAAAACGATCATCATTATCAGCATGTTTACAGTGCTCTTTGTCTAAAATGAAATTATTACGCCTTTTTACATATGCAAACTCTCTCAAACAAAACGTGTACATTTACACACGGTGCAACAAAGCCGTTCGGAGTAATCATTGATGGTCCCGCTTAAAATCCTGCATAACCTCCCCTGCAGAGAACTTTCCGTCTTCCCTCAACAAAGAAAGACAGGAGGTGACAACATATATCTTTTAAGTAGTCAACAAGCCCTCTTAAAAGTAGGAACTGAATAAAATCACACGGCGAGAGGGACACCAATAATGGGATCTTTGTCAACTCCGTGTGACTTAACATATAACACAACTCAGCACTTAGCTAACCTTTTAAACTTCACTGAACTAAACGAAACCTTATTAAGGAAACGATGCTCCCTCACGCGCCACAGTTGATTCTAATGAAGAATGATATCCCGTCACACCCGACATGTTTTTTCTAGCGAACGCCTCATTAATCACAACCACCTCATTCGTAACTCAAAGTGAGGATAATACTGTTGAGTGAGGAATTAATAAAAGTATGTCATGCTTCGCATTTAACTGAAATAAAACAGCAACGTAAATTTCCTCGAACTCAAAAATAATCATTCCTTCTCATCACCTATTTATACGGCTTTTCATGGATGCATCAAATCGAAAATTCCGTGGTACCGCACAATCTTTTCACAATACCAAATACTTTTTTCTTATAGCACATTTGCAAAATGAGCGACATATCATTAGTTATTCGGAACTAACGCGTCTAGCAAAGCATCAGAATCAAATTTGGAAGATGATGAAATACAATAAATTATGAAGAGTTGACCGTGTGATTATTTGTGGTGTTCGTCGATTCGTTGAGGATCCAGCGTTCCTGCTGCCTCGATTCATCAGTTTGACCTATCGACTGAATTAGATTCTCACACATCGGCACATCCTTTGACGGCGAAAGTAACTGCTCCGGTTCTCCAACATCCCCCTAGCAAGGCGTTCGTAAGAAACAGAACCGAAGAAAGGAAAAAAACCGTAAAATAAGTACTGATGTTGAACAGTTTTGTTAGAAAAGCAGCTACCTTTGCACAGACGAGTGCTGGGCGGTGCTCGCGTTCTTTCGACTCGGTATCCGAGCTGCTTGTGCTACCGCCACCATCCATTGCATTTTTGGCTTTCTTTTTCTCAATTTTCTTTTTCGTTTCCCTCTTCTCAGACGATTTTGTGATACTCTAGAAAGAAAGAAGAAACAGCACTGCACTTAGCATAGTTCTCTGCTTCAGTGCCAAAAACAAAACCATTCCAAAGAAGTCGAAATAGAAAGGACCAAGTGCAGCAATAAAACCATCAAATACGACTATTACGCGCACGCATACTTGCTTGCTCTCTCTTCTCCTCCACTCTAGCGGGATCAACAGACCAACCATACGCTAATAATATACAGCCAAACAAAAGCGAAAAAACCTCACGAATAATGCCAAACGGGGGATCGGAAAGAATAAAAAATAAAAAGTTGTGCGCAAGCCAAATGCAGCAGCACGAAAGCCGTTCTCGACATGTCAAGCAAGGAGCAAGTGGCTGCAGAAAAAAAAGAAAACCCAAAGCAAAAGGCAATAAAACAGCGATAGCACCACCATGAAGCAAAAAGCAAGCAAGCAAAGAATGCGCACCTGCGTTATTCGACGCTTGATGAAGCCAACGAGAGTGCGAGGTGTCTCGTCCATTGCGGATGAAGGCGACAACTCCGATACACCCGACTCACCCACTGCTGCAATAACTGCCTCCCTGCTATCTGCTGCTGCTCCTACTCGGCTGTCGTTGAGCAAATAACCAGCATCGGACCGGCTTTCTTCCTCTCCGTGCTTTTCACTTCTTCCTGCGCCTGATTTCACAGAACCGTACGGATCACTTACGTAAGTCTGCAATGTGTAGAATGACGGCATCCGTTCCGTGAACCCTTCAACAGTAGTCAGAGGATCCACGCCAGCAAGGTTGCTTCGACCAAAAAGAGTCGAAGTGTGAGGCGCATTAGCACTACGCGCAGCTCTGCTCGTGGAGAGGTCAGATTTGATCGACGACAATTCTATCCTTCGTCCGATGACAGATGGATATTCATCCGAGGAATCTGTTCGGGAATCGTAATCGGTTACACGGCGGAATGTATAAACAGAGGTGCCCTCAGTTGGCACACCACCTAACGGTGACTCAGCAGGGGCGCTGGCATGGTATGGTACAGACGCGATTTCTTCGGTTC
Source organism: Toxocara canis (assembly GCA_000803305.1). Lineage (NCBI taxonomy): Eukaryota > Metazoa > Nematoda > Chromadorea > Rhabditida > Toxocaridae > Toxocara > Toxocara canis. The sequence goes on from JPKZ01000510.1 coordinate 145,804, forward strand.
GTGAAATTTCATCAACTGGACCATGAAGAGCACTCGGCAGGACCTCTGAGCGAGCACTCTTATCGGAATCCTTGACTTCCTTGGCTTCACTTTCCAACGGTCGTCGTTTGCTGTCACGATCACCGCTGCTCTGTTCTGGTCGAGCAGGACGCGAATCTTTTTCACTCTTTACTGCTTCTCTTCGATTCTCACCTCCGCCGCCTTCCACAACGATCTCCCCTGGATGGTAAACGGAGCAAAAATCGCCAATTGCTGTCGTTGGTAGTTCATCGTCGCGGTCGATCTTTCCCACAGGGTCAGGGCAAAAATATATACTATGTGTCTCAGGCTTCACATCGGCTTGTTCAGTGATTTCATCCTCTCCTACGTGAATTTCACGACCTAATGCCTGACAGCCTAAGGCATCATCACTTTTCTCAGGGGCCTGTTTGTCATTCTGAATTGTATTCGACGGCCCAAACGAAGACTCTTGCAAAGTTTGCGCACGGTCAATTTTCTCGGCGGAATATGGACCGCATGGAGCAGCTTCCTTCTCTTTATCACTACCATTCAGTTTTCGACCTTTCCAGAACGAGAACCGGCCGCCGCTCTTTTCGTTAACCTTACTGGAACCGTCAATTTCCTTCATGTCTTTATTTTCGGCGTGCGAAAACTGGGGATGGTATGTCGACGCATGCTGTGGAAGTGAGGCCGCTGGGAGTTCTTTTTGACTGCTTAGGTTGTCCAAATGGTCCCCGTAATTATTACAACCTGGCGAACGCTCAACCTCGTGAATATGTGCGGATGTATCAGGTTTTTTCGACTCAACGAACGGCTCAGTATTCATTTCCTTGGACGGGGGAAGCGTACAAACTAGATCGTTAGATACCGTTGAGGATGGCACTGGGGCTTCACCATATGACTTCTGCTGATCTTCAGGCTGCCAAGGCTTTCGACCGGTTAGGGATGAAATAAAACTGCTACCACCAGCAATTTGCGCTTTCTCACTTTTCTCCTCTTGGGTATGAGCACTCGGTACCTCCTTCAGCTCACCCTCAATTACGGGCCGCGTTTCACTGAATTCATATTTTCCTGGATGGTAAACGGACGAAAAATCACGAATCGGTGTTGACGGCAGCTCATCTGCATGTTTGATGCTCTCTAATGGTCCCTGATAAGCGCTGTAATCAATCTTGTAAGTTTCAGGTTTTACATCTTCCTTTCTTATGATTTCAACATTGCAGTAAGAACTGGGGCAGCTTCGCATTTCTTCGGTCTGGTCTAATATGTACACCTTTGGCACAGAAGTAGAATCATCAGTAATGCGCTCAACCGCGAACTCCATTTTGCGAACACTGTCGACACCTTCATCCCTGTCCTTTGATTTGTGCGCTCCGGGACGCCAGAACGGGAACTTGCCCACTTTTTCTGCTCTGCTACCGCTTGCTTTAGTATTTTCGGTTGGGTGTTTACTAGATTTTTTGATTTCATCACCTTTTTCTTCCTCGTCGCTTGAAGCACCTGATGCTAGATCTTCTTTCTTCCCAAAACTTGACAACGGTAGTAGTCTCCTGGATTTAACATACGAATGTCCCGGATGGTAAATTGATGTGTATTGACGAATGGATGCAGAAGGAAGTTCTTGCTCCTTTTCAATCGTCGATAGAGGCCCTTGATAGCGAGCGAAGGAAATACCATACGTTTCTGGTTTAATATCAGTCTTTTCAACCATTTCAACTTCACCTTCATGGGTCGCATAGACAAACGTCCGCGCTCTGCTGCCATTCTTCGTTTGCGGTAAACCAGAGTGATATACATCAACCTTTATTCGCAAAGGCTCGTACTCAATCTCACCGAACCGATTAATGGTATCCTCAGGTCTGTTGTGTACTTGCTGAGCTGGAAGACACAACGCAACGTTCGATGTTGTGACCCTGTCGGGTTTTGCTGAATCTGCCTTTGGTTTACGATCAGAGGAGCGCAAAAACGAAAAGAAGCCAGCTTTTGCTTCCGCGTTTTTGTTCTGCGAAGACTCAGGTCCAGGAAGAAAGCGCTCATCTTCTCCTGAAGAACTTTCAGAGGATTCTTCTGAAGGGCGCTCCTCCGTTTTTACCGGCCGCTTTCTTGCCCTCTTCACGAATGACCTTCCTGAATGATATACGGTGGCATAGTCCCGGATGGGCCTAAAAGATAGTTCCTCAACACAGGTAACTGTCTCTAGCGGACCATGATATTGTCCCGTTAATAAACCATAGCTTCCAGGTACAACGGCGCCTTTTTCGACGAAGCTCTCTTCGCCATCGTGGCGCAACCGACCAAACAAACGATAGTCACCGATCCTATCTCGAAGCTTTACACGATCAGAACGAACACCAACAGGGAGTGGCTCCGATGCAAACTCTGCCGTCTTAGTAGTTTCATCTATCGAGCCCACATCGGTTGCTGTTTTCGAGCAAGGCTCGGCGTGAACATCTGATTCTTTTGCTAACCGTTTAGGGACGCGCAAAAACGAGAAAAACCTATCCCCAACTTTTTTTCTTTCAGATTCGCTTTCATAACTCGATGAATCGCTCGCTGATTCAATATTCGGATGTTCGTCTTTCCCATCCCATCTCACTTCGCCTGTCTTTTGTGCACTCTTTACACAAGACGTTCCAGGATGATAAACAGCCGAATAATCTCGAATAGGGCAGAATTGAAGTTCTTCGCCAGGTTGATCTCGTTCTAACTTATCGGTATAAGGAGCTGAAGAAAGCTTATATGATTCCAGTTTCAGGCGATCTTTCTCAACGATCTCTTCATTACCGGGACAGGCTGCACGAAGAAATAACCGGTAATCACGGAGACGCTCGTGCTTTTTTGGCTTAGTATGCCGCAGTTCAGTTATTTCGAACTGCAGAGGCTGTGATGTCATTTCTTTGGCCCGTGATGTACTACCTATTGAGGTCAAAGGCAACTGCTTCTCAGCGACAGCGAGGGCATTCTGGACATCATGTACATTTTTTGGTTTCCGATCCGATGATCGCCAAAAAGAGAATAAACCACTCGTTATATCTCTGATCCCATCGTCTGCAGCTTTTGAGCTTTTTACAGTCGAATCGGCCCTTATATCACCTTCACTTTCGCTCGAAGACTCACTCATAAACTGTTCAAAACCTTTTTCCACTAACAGCTTCGCCTGTTTCGATTGCTTCTTCACCTTTACATGTGATAATCCAGGATGGTAAACGGAACTGTGGTCACGAATTGGGACGAATGGAAGCTCTTCAGTTAGCATGGTGTCCTCGATTTTTCCATTATAAGGATCCGCTGAAAGCCTATACGATTCCGGTCTAACGTCGGCTTTGTCAACGACATCTACTTCCCCTCCATGAATAACCCGCCCAAAAAGACGGTAATCGTTGAGACGTTCACCAAGCCGCGGGTGCTTGGGGTGGTTCTTGGTGGTGCTCACTGCAACGGTTGAAATTTCGCTGTCTCGCGTAATTTCCTGAACTGGGCCAGCAATTGGTCCCCACGAAGGTGCGGCAGGAGATGCTCCGTGAAGGACTTCAGAACCTTTTTGTTCCCTCGGCTTTCGCTCAGATGAGCGCCAGAATGAAAATATACCGCCAGCTCCCTCTTTACCTTTGCTGTCCTCAGCAGCGGCACCTTTTACGTGAATAATTGCCCCCATTTTGTTCGCTTCACGCTCACCACTGTCTGAAGATTCACTCTCTTCTTCGCTTCCCTTCTCTTTCCCGAAGAAAATTCGAGCGGGTAGCACTCTCTTAGACTTCATGTAAGACGTACCAGGATGATAAACGGATGAGTGGTTATGAACTGGCTCAGAAGACATTTCATTATCACGACTTATGCAGTCCAGTTGTCCAGTGTATGGTTCTGCGGATAACTTGTACGCTTCCAGTTTCACATTCTGCTTCTCAATAAATTCCGTGTCGCCACCAATAAGTTCCCTACGAAACAGATGATAATCGCTCAAGCGCTCTTTCAGTCTGGGCCTTTTTGGTAGGTGAACTCCAGAGCCAAGATGCTCTGTTTCTGGCTTCACTTTCTGGGGTTCGGTAGATCCTTTCGACGCCACAGCTGAAGAAACACGAGCAGCTTTCTGAGCAGTGCTTGCGTCTTTCGCGTTCGATTCAGACGAACGCCAGAAAGAAAAAAGGCCGCCGCCGCTATCAGGCTTTCTCTCGTCATCTGCTGATGCACCTCTTATGTGTAGTAAGACTTTTTTCTTGCCCTCTTCAATTTCCTTTTCACATGAAGACTCAGTAGACGAATCGTCCGCTTTCCTTCTGATGAATCCAAGACCCACTTTCGCAGATTTCGTTTTTCTTGGTTTCACGAATGATTTGCCGGGGTGATAAACCGATGAGTACTCATGGAGTGGCGCATAAGAGAGGTCTTTTTCGCAATCGACACTCTCTAGCTTACCTTCGAATGGCAAAACGGATAAACCGTACATTTCCGGCCTCACATGCTCCTTCTCGATTACATCGACGTCACCCTCATGAATTACACGGCCAAAAAGACGATAGTTGATTAATCTTTCCCGAAGTTTTGGCTTCAGTATTCCATGCATTTTCGGCATTGTTGCTAACGGCTCAGTAAGCAGTTCCTCACTCTTTTTCGTAGTACTTACAAGACCTGAAGGAGAAGCAGACGCGATCATCTGGTGAATTTCTTTAACTGGAATCGGCCGAGTCTTGTCTTCTTTAGTTTTCCTCTCTGCAGAGCGCCAGAATGAGAACACGCGGCCTGCTCCTTTTGCCTCTTTTCCCTTTTGCTTTTCGCCAGCAGTCTCATTCGATGAGGACTCACTAGATGATTCTGAACTTTCTCCTGCACTAGTACTTACTCTAGGAGCCTCCTTTCTTTTCATTTTAACGAATGACACACCTGAATGATAAACAGATGAGTACTCCTTAATGGGTGCTGAACGAAGCTCGTCATCCCGCTGGATATTCAACAAGAAACCTTCATGGCGATCCGTCTTCACTCCATATGATTCCGGATTCACGTCTTTTTTCTCTACGACATCAGTCTCACCTCCGTGTGTAACACGGCGAAAAAGATGATGATCGTTCAAGCGTTCCCGAAACTTGGGCCGTTTTACACGAACTGCATCAGTTTCAACCTGCCAAGGCTCCGCTCTTAATTCGTCAGTTTTTTTTGTATCATGGATTGGGCCACTGCAGGGATGTGATGATATCGTTGGATAATGTTCAGTAGAATAGCGCCCAGTCTCAGCCTCACCTCCTTTTGCTCTTCGCTCAGACAAACGCCAAAATGAAAATAGACCACCACGATCCGCTTTACCAGTGTCATCTAACGGTTCTCGTTCACGAAGTTGAGCTTCTCTCTTATTACTGCTAATGTCTTCGTCGCTCGAAGACTCACTAGACGATCCATCCACCTTACTCTCCTTAGAAGCAGTATCTCTTTCTGCAGCGCTCACACGTTTCATTTTAACGTATGATCTCCCCGAATGATAGACAGACGAATAATCATGAATAGGCGCAGATAACAGTTCCTCCTCTTTCCGTATCTTTTCCAAATCGCCTGCATAAGGGGTCGATGACACTTTATAAGACTCCGGATCAACGTCATTTTTGTTAACGGTGTCCTCCTCGCCCCCACAAAAAACACGACCAAATAGGCGGTAATCTGGTAAGCGATCCCGGAGTTTCGGCCGCTCCGGCAAGGGTGCCTTAGCTTCAATCTCCCGCTTCTCGGACTCTGCCTCTTTTGTTTTCACAGCGCTTTCGGCTCGCTTGGCGTATGACTCTTGCGTAACTGTTGAATATATGCCCTTGACAGCTCCTTTTTGTGGAATTTCTCCTTCTTTGGCCCTATGTACAGATGAATGCCAAAATGAGAACAAACCATTACCACCTTCTCTAGCATCCTTAGCGACAGCCTCATTTTTGCTCATACTTTCGTCGTTTGACGATTCACTTGATGAGTCTTCTTGGCTCTTCCTCAAGCCAATATCCCATTTCGCCAATTTCATTTTTTTGGGTTTTACATAAGATCGCCCTGAATGATAAACCGACGAAAAGTCGCGAATTGGAGCGAACTCAAGATCTTTTGTTGGAGATTCACTCAGAAGAACGCCATAATAAGGAACTGGTGAAAGTTTGTAAGACTCTGGATTCACGTCTTTTTTGTCGACAGTTTCGGTTTCACCACCATAAGTCAGACGACCAAACAGTCGATAGTCGCCGAGACGCTGTCGAAGCTTCGGTTTTGCTTTTTGCGACATGCTGGTAGTAGTAGTCACCCATGGCTCTGCTCTCATTTCTTCTTGCTTCGCCGTGTCGTCAATTGGACCAGTGCAAGCTTCAGCTGTCTGCTTTGGATAGGCGTCATCGCCTGCCGCACCAGATTCTATGCCTTTGTTCTTCCTGTCTGACGATCGCCAAAACGTAAACAATCCACCACGACCACCTTTGATCTTTTCGCCATTTGGCACCTCCTCTTTCATCATAAGCTGCGCCTTTTTCTTGCTTTCGCCATCACTCCCTTCGCTTGATGACTCTGAGCTTGATTCGTTCTGATCCCTGACTTTCTCAGCAACCGCTGCGAACTTCTTTTTCCTCACCTTAACGTAGGATAGACCAGGATGATAAATGGAGGCGTAGTCACGAATTGGAACGGAGGAAAGCTCCTCCTCACGACACATACTATCTAAGGTTCCTTCATATGGACCCAACGGCAGTCTGTATGATTCAGGAATAACGTCACATTTTTCAACCGTTTCGATTTCACCGTAGTGACCAACACGGCGAAACAGCCGGTAGTCTCCTAAACGTTCCCTCAGCCTTGGCCTTTTCACCTTTGTTTCAGCTGGTTCAACTCTAGCACCCCACAGCCCCGTCTTCATCTCCTCGGTCCTCCCTGTATCGTGAACAGGACCACTGTGGCTAGTAAAGGTTATTTCCCGATAACCTTTGCCAGCTTTTGGCTGAAGAACTTCACCAGCCTTCGGTTTACTATCAGATGAATGAAGGAACGAGAACCAACCTCCGCCACTCTTTTTGCCTTCATCAGTATCCTCTTCACTCGACGATTCGCTGGACGTTTCCTCCCCAGCCGTCTTTGTCAAGGCGATTCGGGCAAATGGAAGCTTCGGCTTCTTGCCTTTAACGACGGAAACCCCAGAATGATAAACGGAAGCATATTCAGAAAGAGGAACCGAACGAAGATCTTCATCTCGTTTTGTCTGCTCCAGAACGCCACTATACGGAATCGACGACAGGCTGTACGATTCTGGTTTCACATTCACTTTCTCAATGAACTCCACCTCACCGTCATGGTGCCTGCGCATGAACAAGCGATAATCTTTTAATCGGTGCCGAAGTCTTGGCTTGTTTTCTTTCTCTGCTTTGATCTGTATGTTTAACGGTTGAGTGGTCATATCTTCTGATCGATCAGTACTATCGATCGGCCCTGCGTACGCTTTAGTTAAAGGAACCGGATATTCGGCACTGGTGTCAGGCCCTGATGTGTCATCATAAGTTTTTGTTCGCCATCCATGTGGGCGCCAGAATGAAAAGTGGCCGCCGTAATCGCCCTTGATTTTCTCATTTAGCGGACGCTCGATGGAAACGACATGTTCAGCTGTTTCTTTACTTACAACCTCTTCACCACTAGATGATTCAGTGGATGAACCTCCATCGTTTTTCGTTCTCTTGAATCCGAAACCGAATTTCGGCTTCCTGAAAGCGGCAAATGAAATCCCGGAGTGATAGACTGAAGAGTAGTCATGTAGAGGAGTTGCAGCTAATTCTTCGTCTCGACAAGTATTTTCCAATGGGCCTTGATAAGGAGACGTTGATAACTTGTAAGAATCAGGTTGCACATCAGATTTTGCGATAACTTCAATGTCACCTTTGTGAACAACGTGATGGAAAGTTCGATAGCGCTGACGCCGTTCAGGCTGTTTTGGCTGGTCGCTAGAATAAACAGTCACAGCGGTATGTAGTGGTTCAGAAGGAATATCTCTTGATCGAAACACGCTCTGCAGAGGCCCACTGTAAGCGTGCGAAGTAATGACTGGATAGTCAATGCCGCCTGGAACAACATGCCCGCCACCTTCTGTACTTTTCAGTTTTCTTTCCGGTGATTGCCCAAGTGAGCGATAACTGGCATTTCCCTTGCTTTCATCCGCTATAATTCTTCCGGCCTTATCTGAGTAACCTATATCTTGTTGCCTAGAAGAATATACGGTTGTATGGTCACGAAGCGGAACAGAAGCAAGCTCTTTTTCCTTTTCCAAAGATCTCAGATGTTCTTCATAAGAGATGGGCAACAAACTCGTTGTTTCTTTGCTCTTGATGATTTCATCTCTGTTACGTTCTTGAGTGGCCCTCTCTGCTGACTCTCTTGCAACGTCGGTGATCAGTGGTTCGCGTGGGATATCCTTTCCGTAAGCGATGTTATCAACATGACCGGTGTAAGCTGGTGCTGTTACTACAGGGTCACCACGTCCAACCGTGGCAGTCGACCTATTTTTCGACTGACCTGACATCCGCCAAAAGGAGAACACTCCACTAGCTCTATCTTTATTTTTCTCATCTGGCGACCTCTCACGTATGCCGTCCTCATTTGTTGCTACAGTGTGAACGGCGGGGCTCCATGATTGACCGGAATGATATTTTGCTGAATGTTCCCTTAGTGGTAAGAATATGAGTTCTCTCTGCGGAGCCGTCTTTTCGAATGGCCCATCATAAGGCTCGTAAGAAACACCATACGATTGTGGTTTCACATTAGACTTCTCAACGAAATCCACATCACCTTCGTGCATTACACGATCAAATGAGCGATAATCAGTCCAGGTTGCTGGCAATCCAATCTGCTCAGAAGAACAGACGCTTACTTTGGCTCGTAAAGGTGCAGATTCAACTTCTACAGATCTGTCAGTGGTATCAACAGAACCAGTGTAAGCCTGTGAAGTAATCGTTGGATAGGCACCGACATTTCGAGACGACTCACGCTGCTCATCGACGCCTTTCGGCCTACGCCCGGGAGAACGCCAAAACGAAAACAGTCCAGCACCACGTTCACTACTTTTTCCCTCGCCTCGTTGGAACTGGTCGGACTCAGACGCTGCCCTCTGCTTACTGTCTTCAGCATCAGACGACTCCGCCGAAAAACTTCCGTTTTCTCTTCCTTGAGCGCTAAATCCTAGTTTCTGCATTCCACGCCTTCTGGTCTTCACTGATGACATCCCGCAATGATAAACAGATGAATGATTGCGAATTGGAGTCATACTAAGCTCCTCATCACGCACTGTATTCAGCAGAGGACCCTCGTAAGAAGTAGATGGAAGACCATAGGTTTCAAGCTTCACATCACCCTTTTCCACCACCTCCACTTCGCCCTCGTGACAAACACGGCCAAAAAGACGGTACTGAGGTATCTGCAGTTTATCGGAGTCATATTCTTTCGTCTTGGCGAGTAAGAGCTCAAGAGCATCACCTTCAGCCGCATCATGCGTATTAGATGGGACTGTATTACGCAAATTACCACCAGAACCCAGTACATCGCGTTCTCTTCCGAATAGCCCTTTACCGCGTTCACCGAGTCGCCACGATGCGCCCTCAGTAGCTTTTTCCGATGTCTTAACCCGTGAATCGCGCAAATAAAGCAATGCTTTCTTTTTCCGCTTATCACCGCCTTCCTCTCTGTTTTCTTCTTCAGACAGTTCTGATGACGAGCTGCTATAGCCCTCTTTGCCTTTCAGGTCAGCACGGACTTTTCTAAACTTCGACACTGATACTCCAGAGTGGTATATAGAGGCATGATCTCCAATAGGCGTCGATGAAATCTCTGTGGCACGACTCACATTCTCCAAAGGGCCACTGTACGATGTAGAAGGAAGGCCATATGTTTCTGGGCGAACATCACTCTTCTCAATCACTTCGACTTCGCCTGGATGCATCGCATATACGAAAGATCGATGAGGCTGGCTGCCTGTCCGGATACCTCCTTCCTCTACAGCATGAGATGCGAACTTGTGATCGAAAGATGACGACTGCATCTCACGAGTTCCATCCAGAAGTTTGCTCTGTGCAGCTTTCGATCTTTGAGATGCGCCGCCAGTCTTGATAATATCAGAACACAGCCATTTTCCTGCGCGATGACGTGCCTTAGGTGAACCGTCAACATCGGCAACCGGACAAGAATAACCACAGTGGTATACAGATGAATGAGCTTTTAGTGGCGCCGCTGGCAACTCAATACAACGCTCCATTCGCATGACCGGTTCCACGACAACGTCGCTCTTCGAAGGATACTTTGATTTATCGACATCCTTATTATTAACCACTTCTTCGGCACCCTCCCACGAGACGCGCTCGAAGTTACTTATGCCTCTGTTGCCGCCGCAGTATTTCTCGAAGCCCGAATGATAGACGCTAACGAAATACTTTATCGGCCAACTGTCCAACTCGTTCTGCTTATTCAGAAGCCCTAAATCAGTATCAGCGCTATCAGCTGCAGCAGGCCGGGCGCTCCTGTCTTTCAGTTTCCAACTTGAATGTGGAATGAATACGACATCGTCGCCCGCCTCAATCGGGGGTTCGCGCATTGGTCCGCCATTTCTAGATATTTCCTCATAGTGACCAGGATGGTAAACAACAACAGTGTCATGCAAGGGGTCAAATCGAAGATCGCCTTCTTTATGAAGCTCTGAGATGTCGGGTCCGTTCTGCAAGGGTTGAGATCGTTCAAAGACAGGATTTTCATGTTGACCGTTAGCGCTGATTGTAGGCTGCTCGTGAGGTGTCCCACCATACTGCGCCCGAGTTTCTGTCCGCGAGTGGGGTGAAAAACGAAGCGAAGAGGAGTAAGTAGTATGGCCAAAAGATGCGGCAGGAGGAGAGCGGGAGTCATCATGCACCAATGCTGCAGAACCATCGAAAATAGCACCACGGCATTCACCCACCTCAGCTTCGTTCGCTTTCGCTACCCTTTTCATGCCTTTGTCTTTCTTCTCCGACACGTCCGTCGAATGTAAAGTGTATGACTTTTCTGGCGTGCTTGTCAGCTGAAACGGAAATGGCTCATATACCTCGTCAGAGGCGCCCAGTACGCTTTTTGCAATTCGCATTAAATGGAGAAGAATAAGTGTAAAAACATTCACCAATGAATAGAGTGTGCTCCCCCTAACCCCCTTTACCAAGGCTAAGTCGTTAAACCAACCTTCCTTCCCAGAAATTTTTGGGAAGCAAAAACCGGATATTCAACCATCCAGCAGTCCCAGAACGAAAAAACTGTCAAAGCTTAAAAAGTTTTGTCAGTGAAACTGACAAAACTTAAAAAGTTTTGACGATGAAATTTTTTAGCAAATTAATAGATAAACTTCCACTAAATCTCCAATAATGTAACTTTAAAATGTTTCAGTAGAACAACCAGGCATTCAACTTGTTTGTTCAATGCAAACTGCTTCTGAAATACCCAAAGCAATATAAAAAACACGAACTGAGAAACGGCTGGCGAAAGAACCACTCCATTCTTAAGAATAAATATTGCCTTGATTTTGAACGACAACAAACATCAACAGTGCTTTTAAGACAAAAAGTTCGGTATTCCTGTGGAAGTTTATCATTACGGAATGCTTTAAGATACGAAATAAATATAAATAATACGGAATAAATAATGCTCTAAGAACATACGTCACGCGAGGTGCCATCGTCTGCGTAATGCAGCGGTGAGGTATGCTGTTTTGTCGCTTCTTGCGCAACTGAAAACAATTCAAATGGCAGAACACTAATTTATAAAGTTACAAATCATACAGTAATAACATATCCATCGATTCGTCGCGCTTCCGAAAGGGCTGAGATTGGTAATATTTGGCAAGCAAGACATCGAGGTTGCATATTGTATGGTTCTCGCCATTTTGGCGGGAACTGTTTTGGTTCTGCAACTGCTCGAAAAACGGCCGGAACGCCCCACTCAGCGGAAAAACCGCTGCACAATCGCCGGTCAAACAGCTACACAAAAACATGCAACCGAAAAGCCCCTTAAACGACAGAAATCGCTACTTCAAAGTGGACAACAATAAAGAAAGCCCTTTTTTAAAAGAACGGTTACGAACGACAAAGCAGCTCGCAGTTACGGACGCACTACTGTAAAAGATCAAATGTCTCCTCTCCCCTTCGCAATTTAAACGCCACTCACAAATTTCGATAGAACTAATCCTCTAGTCAACAAAGGTTCATTGGAAAACTAAAATGAAGTCAAGGAATCTGTATGATGGAGGCCACAGAATGATTATTTCATATCAAAATAACGTTAAAAGAATAACACATTCTCAAAGGATCTCAAAAAGGAGAATGAGATTTGCTCAGTGACGATGTCTACCGATTTTCACTTTCCATTCAATTCCCAGGAATCTTTTTATTGATGGAAATGACCAAACACTGCAACCTGACCATTGCAACGTCTGTTACACCATTGTAACGCGAAAGGAACTTGTAACGAGAAAAAAAACATACGATTTTCATCACTTCGAGACGCCATGCGAGCACTGTGAGATCTCTTGACAGCAGCCGTCGGGTGGTCGAACATCTGAGAAGCCATCTTCGATTGAAAGTGCGTTCTACCCTGATATCTGAACCTTCCTGAGCCCCATCTAAACAACCCTTTGTGCGGCTTCTCGTCTGGCTGAATCAGTCTGAAAATAATTAAGCACAAACTTCGCTGTTTTCAAAAAATATGGATCATGCGAAGAACGAACTTAAATTTACGAACCAATCATCGTCACAACTGGTTCAAACATATTCCGTATTAAAATGTGCATGAAGTAATTTGTATGCAGAAAAATGAAAAACAGGGAGGTAAAAATGTTTGAGTAGAATGAAATAACCGCAAGAGAGAGCGCTCAACAACACTGCAAACGGATACAAAATATAAAACATCACATTTGCTCTAAAAATCCCTCACCTCCGAAAAAAAACTGCACTACTCGGACCGTACCGAAAGAGCCCGTTCACCAAAAAGAAGTTAACTGAAATCAGTGCAACTGCTTACTTGAAAATTTGAAAACATGCTCCGCTGAAATAAGTTTTGAAAAAAAGAGCAATGAGATGCACTTTTTAATGTTAGTATCATAATTCTAATCCCGACTGGAGGCACTTGTAACCAATCTTTTCAAAAACCAAAAATAAATGAATGAAAGAAACGGGCTGAACTCAAAAAACACAAAATAAAAGGTACAATGTCCAGGAGAAATTTTCTTGTCCAACTTATAAATATCAACCCATTGCTTCCACTAGATACGACCCGCTCGCTCCGTGAATGGCTGCTATAAAGCGTTTTATCTCACCCAGCTCAAGAATGGACACACATTAAAAGTAATTTTAACAAGTTTCGGTTCTCAAAAATGAACCGATGAAACAAATGAAAACAGAAACAGCCGAACCTGAAAAACGTGTGATGCTCAACCGCACATTTCCAGATGCGCTTCGCGCTGGCAAAATCTGGTACCTTCAGAACGAAAAGCGAAGCATTTTTGTCAAGCTGAAATTCGCTTCGTTCATACTGTTAAATGAAGCAAACAAAATGAACATCATTTGGACGAAAAAAAAACTGATGTAGTGGAAAACGCCGTAGGGAAACATACTTTCTGCTCGCAGTGCTTAGGAACATTGGCACTGAGTGAATCCCAAAATGTCCTTAACGCGATAATTTCACAGGATGATAAACCCGACTTTAAAAAAAAAAGAACGTCATATGGGGTGACACAATAAATCTACGAAAGACACCCCATGAAAGCACCGCTCACTCGATGTGGGTGACGAATTTTTTTGGCAGACATCACATGGGAGCGCAAAATTCATCGTAAATTTTATGGACACACGAGAAACAATGAGGTCCCTTTTATGCTGCCATCACCCAGAGAAAAAGTAAAAATACTACAGAAACATCATGCTCAAACAACCATGTATATTTAGGAATTCTACAGCAAAAGGTTCTGGTGATGTCGACCATAAATTTTCAAAAGGTTTCCCAGGGTCTCAGTAACATTACAAAGTACGCACGACACAGTATCACTTCTTCGTAACGATCAGTCAGTTTAGATGAAGCACATAGCTCGAAAACATAACATGGAAACAACACATGTCGTTCATCAATAATCAAACCTGCATCATAATCTGGCTCAAATATGGCATCCACTGATACCAATTCAGGCTACAGATAGGAAGGGATACCCGCAAATTCAAGGTCTGGGAGGTGGCACGCAATTAGCAGCCCAACAAACACTGGAAAAATTAAAAACTTCGAAACTTTCCTGAAGAAAAAATTGCAGGGAAAAAGCTAAAATTTCAATGCTCTTCGCACATGTCGGACAGCAGTTCTGTTGCGAGACTGCCTCCGTAGGTCAGTACTTTCTGACTTGTAGAAATGCACCCTACACACAGGACTCCTAAATTCGGCCCGAAAATGGTGGCCCGCTAAAATTTTCAAAACTCCTGGGTTGAATGCGCCCATGTGTTATTCGAGTAACAAAAAAAACTAAATTAAGAGAACACAACGCAAACCACTAACTTCGCCGGGCTGCAGCTTGATAGTGAACGTGTTCCTCCGGTAAGCGATCTTGATGATATTCTGCCAAATGAAGCGATGGATACGGATTTGATCGCAGTAGATATTGATGCCGTGAGCACATACACCAACCTGAACTGGCACTCCCTTCGAGTCCTGAAACTTTTCAAAAAAAGGAACTGCTACACCAATACAAATCTGCACAAACTGAAGCATCTCATCTCTATTTCCTTATCATCCTTTCCACAGGTCATTTCTACCTGTCAGGAATTTCTAGAACAAACTGAATTCTCAAGATACTACATTCATTACGCACATCATACACATGTCGTTCTTAACCTAGCGTATCCTCACGGATACCGCACTTACTGCAAGCTCCCTCCTTAGATCTTGCACATCCGCAGTGCGTCGCGGGGAAAACATCCATCAAGAAAAAGCAATATTACACAGCGTAAGCAGCAGAGCGGAAAATTCTGTGTCCCCTGCTTTATGCAAGAATCGACTGCAACAGGCAAGTTCGCATGGAGCTGAAAGGGTATAAAATCGGGAGCTTCAATGAGGCCTATTATCTTGCGCAGGACACTAACAAAATATTTCTATGGGTCGCTTTTTTTGGCATAAGAAAAAAGAAAGCAACAAGTACGAACAAACCAATTCAGCCAAACACTGCAAGAATGCTCAATTTTCACTAGAAGTGCGAAAACTTCGATAAGTACTAGCTACCAAGCAATAGATACCTCCACCTCAAAACTTTGTGCTTCTCTTCGACGGAATGACGGCACATGCAGTAAAAACATGAACAAGACAGAAATGATTCATGCTATACACTGGCAACACCCTCTCCCCTTCCCTTTTCCGACTGAGGAGATCATGAAAAAACTTGAGATGTTCGAGATTCGCGCCAAAAACTAGCGATAACGGATGACGAACTCTGGTTCACATAAAGAAGACGAGCACCCCGCGAAAACTTATAGCATGAAAACCCACCGCTGAAGTTACTCGTTTACACTTTAAGACACGAGGATGACTGAAGTCAGGCAGACCATCCATGATGCCTGTGTCCCTTCTTCAAAATCCTCATGTAAAAAAAGCGTACAACATCATTACAAAACAGAAAGGCGATGAAAGCGAAGGAAAAGTTTCCCAGAAGCAGCAGTAAGACCAAAACGGACGACGAAACTTAACGTATGGAAAAAGGCGAGCATATATCAACTTGAGGTTTGCGACAATCAAAACCATGATGGTCATTATGGTGAAAATACCTTTGCGGGGAAGAGGAAGACGCCATACATGCTTAATTTTTTGGCATTGTCCAAATAGTGCGATTCCGCTTCCGACGGTGTCTCACCTCTACAAATTTCAAACATTAAGGCAACAAGTCAAAAACTAAAACGATCTCTCCCAGCAACGATGGAAAGACGACTTTTAAAACATACCCGTTTTGATTTCTTAGTGTACATTTCAGTTTTATTGCTAGCGGCAATTTCAGCCGTTGCGCCCTCGTCTTCCAGTTGCAATTTACCGATAAAAAAAATTAAAAATGAGCAGAATTTAGATAGCTACGCTGAAAAGTACTTTCCAATCGCTGCATCTCAAGGTATTAGCAGATAAAAACGCAGCAGCTGGAAAAGTATCCATGGAAAAATAGGCTCGTGCAAAAAAATTTCTCTGCTGATGCACACAGCAACATTCAACAAACCTTTAAACATTTTAAGAAAAGAAACAACAAAGCTTCCCTACCAAAACCAAAGCTTCCTTACCGAAACCATGAGATCTTTTTCCGAATGCGACAGATGGGCTACGCTGGCCCACAGTTCAACTAACTGAATAATCTCGTGCAAAAAAGCCCAAATTGAAATGGCACCAACTTTCTTGACTTCCGACTAAAAATTCGTAAAACTACAAGAAAACTGTCGTTAAGCATCACTAAATTCGTTTCAAAGCGCGTAACGAAGTGAGAAATACATTTAAACAAAAACAACTACACGAAAATAACAAATACGAAAAGCTTACTTGTGCTGTTTGTGCAGTTCTCGGATCTTTTCATAGAGCGTTGACGATGGCACAGGAGCCAAACGACAATCCCTGAGAAAATCATCATAACCTGGCGTATCTTGGAAATCGCCGCGTTCCGCCTGAGCCACGTATGAGCCTAGCAATGCATGCGTGGCCAAAGTTGCAGGAAGTCTACAAAAAAAGCATCTCACTTCGGATTACGCATCTCCGCCCTGGCACGCCAACAAGCGCTATTTTTATACAATGCACAGTTTTGTCGCAGCTCTTATTTAAATTGGAAGGGTGGGGAATGACGGGAAGGGATGAGCAAGTGCTGTGCCTAGAAAGGAGGGCTACAATATTCAGCACGTGTTTTGTAGCTCCTCTTTCCCTTTCCAAACCACTCTCCTGATAATAAACAAGCTCTCCTGACCCCGCAGCTTCTAACCTGTTCCTCTTCCCTCCACGGCCAATCGTGAATATCCCCTTATAAATCGCTGACACACCAAATTTCTGAAAATAAAAAACGCTACACAGCCTTCTACTGCTAACCTTTCACGTTCCATACGCTACCAGCATTCCGATGATGCCGTATCTTATTCTTACAGTTTTTTTTTTCCACAGATGATCGAAATTTGAATTATAAATTTGACGCCCAGCAATCTACCCCACTACTTAAGCCAAACCCCTCTCCCTGAAAATCTCCTACCCCACTACTTAAGCCAAACCCCTCTCCCCGAAAATCCATTCCCCACCATATATCAGCCCGCACGAGTACATACCCAAGACTGTAAAATAAGAGGGACGGCGGACGTAATTGGTCGAAATAGTGCAGGAAAAGAGGTGAAAAATCCATAGTTTTGGGAAAAATTGCAACGATGATCAGGAATTGCACTAGTACATATGCAAATTTTTTTTTTCGGCATAAGCAATTTTTTGCTACTCGGTGGCTGCGAAAGCAGAATTTGACTGAAACATTAAATTTGACTGAAATATAAATATTAAAATATTTCTTGGTCAGACCTAAATAGACGACCACTGCCTAAAGTCCTCCCTCTATTTCGACGTGGCATTGTGCGAAGCCTTCAACCCGTAATCTCTATTCAAAGGAAAGTCAGTTACGTCAACGGACGAAGTTATAAAGTTCATGGCTCCTTATGGTACTGAGGAGTGAGTGGTGGGAAGAGAGAACTCAAAAGTTGGGGAGTACGTAGATAAGAAAGGGGCTACATTCGAGGTAATACGCCAAGGAAATTCAGGTGCTGTGCCACTGTGACACTAAACAGTTTAATATTTTCATATAGGAATGATAAGAATGCTTTAAAATTTCACTCCCTAAGCTTTCTACAAACTTGAAACGATAGCCAATATCTGCGCGAAAAAAAAAAAACACAGAAGCGCATGCGTAAAACCCCCGAAAACCATCGCAAATTGCGCAATTTTTGCAACTATAACGTCGAAAGAGATCGTATGACAGGCGTTACGAAAGCTCACTTTCCAGAATCATTCAGAATCAGTGTAAATGGTCGAATGGACTCAATCAGAAGAGCATGAAAGGGACATGAAAAAAAGGTAAGTTAGAAAGCGGGATGGGAATTTCTTGCAAACCATTCATTAATGATGTGCTGCTCCCAACTGTATTGGTGGGAAAGACAAAAAAAGACTAGGAAAAATGCTAAGAACAGCGGGGTCGAAAGATTATAAAAATTCTACCAACATTCAATACCAGAAGCATGCCTTGCATGACGACATCCGCTCACACTCAACGTTTCCTATCAGAAAACAAAGCATATGTCATCTCTTACCGACTATGAAAGCTCAGTTGATTATGGATGCAAATAATGCTGTCAACTTTAAAACCAAAATCATCCAAATATGCAAATCCAGCGCATATCTGCAGGCATTTCTAAACGCTCAATATGTCGTTTTTCGTGCCAAAGCTTATCTTAAACGCATTCCATTCACAACATTCCGCAGCAACTTGATTATGCGCTTTCACGTTTCCCTACAAAATTCCCTCTGTAATCAATATTCAAGCACGATCGACAGCTCATCACTACTATAATCACCGTTGCCACGTCAGAAAGTGTGTTCACGAGTGTGTGGTATCGTGCTTGCGATGTGGTGTATGCGTACGTGCGTGCGTGGTTATGGTGGTGTGCGTGTGTGTGTGAGTGTGTGCGTGCGTGTGCGTGTGTGTGTCCGTGGTGAGGGTTGTGGTGTATGCGTGCATGCATCCCTTCAAGATGACTGCTCATACACAAGCACTTAAATGACAATTCTAAACGGACGCATCGGTAAAGTTTGCTATGCGCATAATACAGCAACATTTCATCATACTCTCCATAAAAAGTTATGTGGACTACTCAATTTTCCACTCTCCCATCTTTCAATTTCCTGAATGAGTCCGTATCCTCTCTCAAATATGATTAATATACCGCCTTTCGCGGTCGGACGGCCGACGCTGCACGCTTAGTGATGACTAAGCCTAAAGAGAAGACTGATCAGAAAGAAGTTAGCATACTTCCCTACTTTAGTGCAATTTCATTAAAAAGTACTACCATTCCACCAGTCGACAACGCTCTCTGTCAATTAACAAGAAAGAAAAAAGAACTCACAATGAAGCATTTGAATGATCAAAACCATACTGGTCTGCTAAAACGCTTTCCTTGTAGTTCATTCTAAATGCAGATAAGATGCGTGCGTGACAAAAAAACATGCTTGCCTTCCAGTATAGATGTCGTGACGAATCTGAAGAGTGAGATAGTAACGCGTCAGATCGTCAGTAAGCGTTGCAGGATCTGGTGGATAGAACTTCACCTCAAAGTTGAATTCCCAAGGACGACCTGAAAAAAAAAACTTGCTAATAAAATAGAGGGCTAATACGTGAACTACACATGGCAACGTATCTTCCTTCCATACTATCTATCATTACAAGAAGTTGGAACAACGATTATGACAAAGCTAATCGTTTACAAATGAAAAGAACAAAACAAAAACAGTAAGAACGAAAAAGGGTTATGAAATCTTACCTTCGGAAAAGTAATAAGCTAGAAACACATTAAACGGTTTATGTGAACAAGACAAAGCAAAAAAGCTGCCACGAAAAAAAACTGAAAATAAACAGCAGGCTAAAAACGGAACTCATTTAAGTTTAATATGTTGCAATAAATTCAAGACCAGTTTCAGACATTTTAGAAAAGCAACATCAAGATGAATGCACCGGCCAGAACTCTAACCATACCGAATTTAAGTGAAAAAATGACCTCAGCAAAAAAATAAAATAAAAACCAAAGTAATCCAAACATTAACCTTTTAGCTGCCTTGTGACTCGTTTGTCTTCGTATATCCAATGCTTAAACAAGATCATCAATTACAGATTCCAGATGCGCCCAAATAAAATAACTTCTTAAAACAACGACTTGATGGATAAATGTAGAGTTGGCGCATAAATGCAGCAAATACACGTTGCGCAACTCATTTTAATGTCAACACATCGCGCTCTAAGCACCTTTATCGATATGAGCGCTATGCGTGAACCTTTTAGATCAGGATTCGAGACTGGCAAGAATCGAAACGCTGCGAAAGGCAATTTCGATCTCCCCTCCCTTTCCACAGCACTACACTTTATGAGCACCGATAAAGTTACCCTAAAGAATATTATCAGAACAACATCAGCCAAAGTAGAGATAAAAAGGATTTAAAGTGAACAGAAAACGAAAAACGTTCGAACAAAGTGAAACTTGACGAAGCCATGCATGTACTACCCCCCCCCCCCCCCCCCCTCTCCTTTTTTTCCCCCCCCAATAACGACTTGATGGATAAATGTAGAGTTGGCGCATAAATGCAGCAAATACACGTTGCGCAACTCATTTTAATGTCAACACATCGCGCTCTAAGCACCTTTATCGATATGAGCGCTATGCGTGAACCTTTTAGATCAGGATTCGAGACTGGCAAGAATCGAAACGCTGCGAAAGGCAATTTCGATCTCCCCTCCCTTTCCACAGCACTACACTTTATGAGCACCGATAAAGTTACCCTAAAGAATATTATCAGAACAACATCAGCCAAAGTAGAGATAAAAAGGATTTAAAGTGAACAGAAAACGAAAAACGTTCGAACAAAGTGAAACTTGACGAAGCCATGCATGTACTCCCCCCCCCCTCCCATTGGCTAGTTTTCACCCACATATAAATTAAAAACTGCAACAACGTACAAGCTCGATCATTTTGTTTACAAATGTGATATAAGTTATCAGGTGAAAGTAAACAGTGCTCTCATGACGAACAATACATCGCTGGCATACTTCAAAAATGCCGAATTTAAATACACCAGTCTTTGAAGAAACGACACTTTATCTTTGAGACTTTTTTGTTGCAGAATGTTTCTACGAATCAATAAATCGCCAAAACATCAGCTGGCAATCGCTCGCCTACAAGTTTTCTGCGCTGACCGATAATTCAATAGCATAAGCAAAAGCGCCTTACAAATTTTCAAGCAAAACTTTGCGCAACAACTGTCACAGCAAACGTTAACCACATTTTCTCTCTTGATTTCACAGAACACTTTTCAACGCTGACAACATCAAATTAGAAGCATAATACACAAAAGGTAAACGGTTTGCGATCGTCCCATTCTTGATGTGTTATCCTCTGTTGTTATATTACCTCTAGCGTTCCCTCACAGTAACCGTAAATGAATCAACTATTTTAGTCGTAGTGATTTCAGGACACTGCTGTTCATCAGCTAATCAGCTATTCCAGTGCGGTAAAGTAAACACTGTAAACGTAAAGCTATCAACAAAGCAGTGAGATGGTTTAGGTTGTTTTCGTTCAACTTAGCAGCTGACGTCAGTCTCGTTTAAAGTGGCTTTCGTTAACCTCTTTCTTCTTCATGACCATTTCAGTTGTTTTCAATCAACTGTCAACGTTTAGCGGTATTACAGCAGAAAAAAGAAGGAGAAAATATCGCGAGCAAATTTCCTCTTCACTCGTACGTTACGCTGCTAACCACTTATTACAAAAAGAAAAAAAAAATTATAAAACCAACCAAAACACTAAGTAAAGGAGTTTTTAACTAAATGACAGAGAATTCAAACTATATCGCCAAGCTTCCTTTCTTGATAATAAACAGCAAAAATTCAAAATCCATTTTGTGTGAGCGTTTATCCTACTTACCCTACAACACCTGGAAAGGCACTATTCTGTTTTCAAAAATCTTTCTTTACTGTAGACGCAGTGATGTGAAAATACAGAAAGCACCTCAAATGTAAACTATTTATATTTTGAACGAGAAAAAGAACTAGCTGTCTGATATATATTCGCAGTTCTGTAGGGCCGTTGGATTATTTCATTTCTCAGTGATTTAAGAGAACTTCTTCAAACTTTGTGATATTTGACCGAGGAAAGGTGTTTTGAGGCATCGTTTTAAACATCTGGGATACCTTCTGTTTCATTATAAAACCAACCAAAACACTAAGTAAAGGAGTTTTTAACTAAATGACAGAGAATTCAAACTATATCGCCAAGCTTCCTTTCTTGATAATAAACAGCAAAAATTCAAAATCCATTTTGTGTGAGCGTTTATCCTACTTACCCTACAACACCTGGAAAGGCACTATTCTGTTTTCAAAAATCTTTCTTTACTGTAGACGCAGTGATGTGAAAATACAGAAAGCACCTCAAATGTAAACTATTTATATTTTGAACGAGAAAAAGAACTAGCTGTCTGATATATATTCGCAGTTCTGTAGGGCCGTTGGATTATTTCATTTCTCAGTGATTTAAGAGAACTTCTTCAAACTTTGTGATATTTGACCGAGGAAAGGTGTTTTGAGGCATCGTTTTAAACATCTGGGATACCTTCTGTTTCGTCCGCTTACATTGTCGGCTTTTCAATAAGAGGAACTGAACCAAGCACATCCGGTTCCTTGTCTTCCCGGTATTCCACTACGGTAGTTCATCGAGTTCAACTATTATCCCAATGTGTTTCAAGACGGAACCTCGACCAAAAGTGAACCCTTGAATTCGAACCCCAAGGACACTAGCACTTCAACTCTTTAGAGAACAGGACTTAATCTGAGACTGGGGGAGGGAAGTGGGGGGGGGAGGAAGGAATGAAGGGTAGAGGGAGGTGCGGCTCCTGCACAACGGCGTCTGCAATGAGGGTGACTCAATGCGAGGCAAACCGCAACTGGTTTTAAAATGCGTGCATAAAAAACGGTATGTCTATACGACGAAGCGAATTCGCGATAAGGGAAGAGGTGAGAGTGAATCTAAGCGGGATAAGGGATTGTGTGGACATATCTCCAAAGAGCTCGGAGAAGGGGGGAGGTAAGGTAGAGGATGAGCAGAGAGAAAGAACTGTATCTGATACCTTACGGTAAACGCACAAGCACTTAAGGTTGTGTGAATTCGTATCTCAAAAAAAGCTGAAGATGGAGTGTACTGAAGGACAGGGAAGGGTGGGAAGAATGAGAGAGGGAACTGAATCTGAGGATTCACGCTAAATATACGAGCATTTTCAGTAGTACATTTTCGCCTATCAGTGCATACCTCCTCCTCATACGCACGCATGTATTCATATGCGCATTTCTATGTCGCATAAAGACAACATCATAACAGCGAGTCTACATCTCCGTTGATGATTTCTTTATTGATCGTGAGCTCAACCCAGAATGACTAAGTACCAAGCAAACCTCTAATGAGATAATACAATCACACGATGGTGTCAGCTCCACTACCACATATGCATGCCAATTTTATCATTCACTCTTTCCACCTCTACTGTTTCACAACTACACTCTGAATGAGAAAGCTGATATGTGTAAACACGTGCCGGATGAAAAACAAATGTATACTTCATTCAGGCAATGTAACAAAAGATTCAGTCTACAACATTTAAATGAATACAAAACGAATCTTACCCGGTTTCCGTCTCCATCCAGAAAAGACAACCCGAAGTACTCCTTCTCGACCAACTTCAGATGACCTACGACCTTATCGAACAGCTCCTTCCCTTCCGCTTTCTTCTGTAAGTATCAAAACATTACCGCACTGAAATACAACACACGTTCTTTTGGTAGAGAGACAGAGATCCAGTTACATGGAAAAGTCAAAAGAATTTTCCCTCAAAAACAAGACCATAAGCGGCAATACAACAACCACATAACAGTACATGAAACCTCTGCACCGCAATATATCTTAACCAACAGCGTAATGAAAAAATCCGTAAGGAAATAGTAAATTTTCAATATACATCATTTTCCCGCAAGAAAAACCTAAGCCTACTACGGTCGATCATGAAAATTTCCTCTAAACCTCTGATGTTTCAGTGATCGGTTTTTTAAATGTTTCCAACTGCAAAGACATCTAAAGAGCCTACTTAAGAGAAGGAAGTAAAAAAAAAGGCAATGTACTGTAATGATATCAGCCTGCCTCATGAACCAAACAATTTACCTATTTTTGTGCATGGTCTACGCCCGCTCGCTGGCGTTATTCCCAGGATCATGCCAACTATAACAGCAAATTTTTCTTTTAAATCCCAGTCTTCAGCGCTTTTTTAAATGAAGCCTTTCTTAAATAAACGTTATCAGTTCTCAAGTGAGGGTGATAAAGAACAGAAAGAAAGAAGAAAGAAAGTGATAAACAGTAATGCAGAGCAGCAAAATAAATTTGTTTACGCCGAAATTTTCCACATTCAGAGAAAAAAACGTGTTGTTCCGCAAGAAAAAGATCAATCCCCTTTAAAAAAAAGTAGAACCATGAAGGCCAGAAGCCAATATAATTTCATATAAACCCAAATGTCGGACTTGCTTTATGCTAACTGAGCAGCTTCCCGTACTGTACACGCACAAAATTCTAACTGTTCGTAACTGAGCAGTCAATTAAATTTCTTTAAAATAACATTTCTGCAGGCTTAAACATTATGGATAACACGTAAGAAAACTGTTTCATATCAGCTGAGTAGTCTTCGACCATTTACTTTGCAGAACTGATCTCGCAAAACAAAAAAAAGGAACCGACAGGCACTTAGTCAAAGTAGCTCTGAAAAAGCGCCTCAACATTTTCTAAAATTCGCATTCTTTGAAGACGTGCAGAAACGTGCCAAAGAAACGATGCGACATGAGCAGTTTTGGCAAACTTTTCCTGTTGTTAACACTAACCTATGCACACAGAATCACAATGGTCCACCTTCCAAAAGACGAAGGCCACTGAGGGACAAAACAAAATGCAATGCTTTTTGGCTTTATCTTTTGAAGTCCTACACCTACAAATAACTTCCCAAGCAATTAGCTGCTCTCCACCAACACAGAGAAAAGCCCCCTATACTGTGCCATCGGTGCCTCAACACACATCTGTTATATGGTAAACTAGACGTATTCCACTTTCCACGCGAGCCATAATGTGAAGCTTATGCTTTTACAGAGCACGCTAAGAGGCGAAACCAGCTGGTGCAAGAGTGACCGGGAACATGGTCTTCAATACTTGTACTACGTATGATCATACAGCCGTTTTTAGAA
This sequence comes from Toxocara canis, assembly GCA_000803305.1. Classification (NCBI taxonomy): domain Eukaryota; kingdom Metazoa; phylum Nematoda; class Chromadorea; order Rhabditida; family Toxocaridae; genus Toxocara; species Toxocara canis. The sequence goes on from JPKZ01000510.1 coordinate 170,855, forward strand.
AAATTTAAAGCGAACAGTCCGTGCATTTTAGTACTAGCCATAGGCAGCTTAATGATTTGACTGTAATATTTTCGAATGCTCATTTTGAACACCACTTAGAAAAAAAAACGAACGAGATAATAAACCTACCGGTATGTGAAAAACCTCAGTGGTAGAGTCGAGCAGACGAACAGTAGCCGGCTGCAGATTCGAATCGTTGTTAGGATTCTCGCTCGCAGACCGATCCACAGAAGGGCTGTCAGTTGTCGCTATTCCGCCTTTACCCATCTCAGCTCTACAACTGCTTCCCTGACTACAAGCACAAAAATAGCACACTGATAAAACCTCCAATGGAAACTCGTACTCAATGGAAGCTCATTACCTCAACACCTTACCCTCCTCCCTCTCTCCCCTCATTTCAGGAATTAAATATCTGTGGTGTCCAATACGTCGATGGCATTCTACTTCATAAAAAGTAAAATACGCTGTTCCATTAACGGAAAATTCCCTTTGGTTCCCCTTGCCTCAACTACGATAAGATACGTAGTAAAATATTGTGCAGTCTTAATTTCACCTCCTCTGCAATGACACTGCTACGAAACCCGTGCTTCCTGTCAGATACGTTGGTACGCCAGTGTGTCCTTAATTGTTGACTGAATTACTCCACAAAATAGACGAAAGAAGTACAGACGACGGTCGAATACGAAATTAAAATTAACGACGTACATCATTCTACTTATTATCGCAGCAAAGAAAATAGATGAATCATCAAATAATGGTCCTGATAAAGCACACCTAGCGCACAACTTTACTGGCCGCCTTTCATCAAATAAACCTCGCACGTAGCGATACGTCAAATTAAATAGCAAAAAATAACAGTATACAAATCGCCAGTGCAACTAACGGTGCGAAGAAAGCATCGAGTCCGAATCAACAGCGCAACCGCACCAGCCCCCCCCCCCCCCCCTCCTCCCGAATTGGTAGAAGGAGGGGGAGGGGGATGGGGAGTTAGCATCCAATTCCGATTTTTAGCAGTAACAACCGCAGCCGGTTGGTCAAGGAGCAATAGAAAGAAATTAAAAATCTGAAAAACTTTCAAAATAAAAAAATTTCCGTGCCTTCGTGCTCCCAGATTATTCAGCTCCGTTTCTGTAAGTTACTTTCGCAATTTAAGGCTTTCCCCACATAAAAATCGTGAGCCGCAGAATTTTGACCGGATATACGTGACCCGAAAAATTGATTTAATCTAAAAATGTGACCTACAATCTTTCGAAAATTGGAGAAAGAGGGTTACCAGAAATTTCACGGCATATCAGAAGGAAGCATACTCTCCTGTAAAAGAAGCGAATTCGAAGGCATCCTCAAAACTCTCGAGTTTACGGCACAACAAAAACCACGGCGTTCTAGTTATTGGCAAGCTGAAGAGAGAGGGTAATTCAAAACTCATCTGCCAAAAAAAAAATGTTATAAATGACCGAAAATGAAAATCCTTCAGCTTTGAGGGAATTTCGCGAAAACATTTTCGCACTACTTTACTCGGTATCTCCTTCCATGGTCTAATTTTCAAAATTTCCAATTGGATAACTTTTCCTGTGGTCGTTTTCCGACTGCACTTTAAGCCCGTTGCGGAAACAAGCCCTAATTTTTATCGTTTCCATAAAAGAAATGATGATGAAAAACACCATGGACGGACTGTGAACTGCGTGCACCTCCTCNCGTGACGAAGAGCAGTCGTTGCCGAAATCTGTTTAAAATGTCAGAAAACAACATCGTCTTGACTCGTCGACCCCGCAAAACAACTCAAACATACGACACCACAGTGAACAACAAAACTGCAAGCTGCAAACGCATGAAAGGAACGGAATGGCGCATGCTGCGAGACCTTATACGCCTCATATCCACCACATTCGCATTAGTTACCGCAACGCACGCACGCACCTGCGCAGCGCAATGAGTTTAATGGCCTTACTTGGCGCCTGGTCAGTACCGCCTTGCTACATACCCACTGCTGGATCGATCCCCTTCCCAGAATGCTCCAATTCGGCCACTGCTGATTGATCTATCATTGTTTAATTGGTGCTGCGTCCACACTTCGTTATCTGGCTGTTATTTTTTGTCCTTTCTTCATGCACTTCATTTAAATATTTTTTCCATACGCAGCGATGAGTTTTCCAAACAGAGTAAGTAAACGACTGCCACATAACCGATTATCTCAGCGCCTGCAGACAGCTGATAGGTGGATTTCGTTTGCCGTTTCAGTTGCCTTCACTCGTCGGATTTAACAATGTGGAATGTGGTTTTTAAAGGAATAAAAAATTTGCGATATTATGCGGTAAAAACCAGATGCGCAATGTCACGTCCCTCATGCGAAATAATAAATTTATTTATTCAACATTCCATACGAGCAATATTATATATATATATATATATATGTATAATATTGTATTTGAAAATATATAATTCTTCTAAACAAGTTTTCGCTGCATAGCACAGCAATCTGCAGACGCGTACCGGCAAAATGCCGACGAGTTTTGCTGGCGCTTATAAAAGTTTTGGAAGTACAACAGCTGAAATCTAGCATTTTTTCAAGCAAAAATCTGAAGTATGGCTCACCCAATTCAACACGCAATTTTCATATGCTTAGAAAGGGTATAAAAAGCGTACTTGGCGCGGTTGCTGTCGCTCCATAAGATATGAAGGCGCTGAAAGAGACAAAATACATCGTTTTCTCA
>JPKZ01000510.1:181324-203193 GCA_000803305.1 Toxocara canis
CTCTTATTCCTTTCACTTTATTCACATGTGCCGAAGACAATACACATATATATATATATACATGTATATATATATGTATATACATATATATATAGGAATGCAAAAGGATGCAAAGGCAGTTGTAATTTCATGGATTCCCTTATCGATGCAGCTGACAACCATGCCCACGCATGACTGTTTTGACCAGTTTCGGAATGCCTGGTGGTCAGACCGCTCGCGATCCGTCGAGGACGCAGCCAGGAACCGAACCCAGATCTTCCCGCATACCAAGCGTGAGCTCTACCACTGAGCTACTGCCCGCCCATGTATATGTATACATATATATTTATATGTATATAGCTAGAGATATATGAATCGTGTAGGCCGCATACATTTGCCCATGACTAAAACAGATAAGACGGAAGCGCTGTAAAATGTTTGTTCAGTTTTGATCCTCGCAGTATCATTCAAAAACGCTTCCACGCTGGGATCAGAATATGACGAAAATCAATGCGAGCAGATGGACGCTCATCATAATCAATACAGCGATGCTGCCGCTCAAAGACACCAATAAATCCATGTGTATGCTTGATGCTATATTTTAAAAAAAAATCATCGTGAAGAACAAGGGAAAAAACAACAGCGGCGGATCCTGATCCTCTCAGATTTTGCCATTGCTGTGCTGCAATCAACGAACGACAACAACAAATACTTGACTTGCGTGCTCAGCTCTCGTTTGGCTCATCTAACAATTGGCATAGGCATCATATCTACGTAATTCAACCTATTACCGAAGATCTCTTGAAATATTATACATTTAAACCAGTAGACAGTATTCACTGACTTTAACAAAAATGAGGCAGCGCTTTTAATGTGTAACTTTAGCGTGCCCACGACAAATCTACCATAATTTATTGTCGTATGTTTACCTAAGCAAGAAAAACCAGTTATACCTTCCGCGTTATTAATACTACTACTGACATTTGCTTGAACAACACATTGCACCTCTTCCACTATTCTTTCACCACATTTTTGTTTCATCAATAAGGGGATGCGGCAATCGCGGCTAAGAAGCTTTCTGATAAATGGCTGCCTCACCGTAAAGGTAGGGGATTCCCTCTCCGACTATCGCCATCAAGTCAGCGGTGTTCCTCAGGGAAGTGTGCTTGGTCCATTGTTGTTCTCATTACACATAAACGATGTGTCCGATAATTTGTCTAGCATTTGCAAATTGTTTGCAGATGACCTAAGAATATATCGTCCTTCACAAAACCCAGCTATTGATTTTCAGATTTTGCAAAACGATCTCAATGCCTTCAGCGCTTGGTCTAGATCATGGCAACTTGACACTTCGTACAAGAAATGCCGAGTTTTCCACGTTAATTTCCATCGTGAGTGCTTTCTACGATTGGATAACAAAGTTTTACCATCTGCGGACGATGGGATGCGCGATCTCGGAGTTAACATTTGTCCTAATTTGCACTGGAACCTGCACTGCACTGAAGTAGTTACGAAAGCGCTAAACGTGGCTAACAGTATCCTACGTGCATTGCAACACAGATGCATTGAACATTATCGTAAAGCATATATTGTGTACTGCCGTCTCACACTAGAATACTGTGCGCAAGCTGGTCACCATACTTGATCAATGACATAAAAAATGTTGAAAAGTGCAAGAATATTATACACGTATGGCATTTCGTAAATTGTTCTTGGGGCCATGTACACCTGATTATATGGCCAGGTTGAAGATATTTTATCCTGAACCTCTCGAGTATCGCATATTTAAATTTGACCTAGCACTATGTTTTAAAATTGTCAGAGGTTTCTCTGTTATACCCCTAAACAGTTTATTTGCGCTTTTTAATCAGCCTAAACCCCATTGTTATCAATTAGCACGCAAAACCTGTTCTGTGAACAGTGTCTTCCATTGCTTCCAGTTAACAGAGGTTCGTGTTTGGAATGAACTTCCCCGTAGAATCGCTAAGGCGCACAATCTTTCCGTGTTCATGAGTCGCCTCGACCCATTTGACCTCAGAACAATTGCTCATTTAATTTATTGAGTCACATCTCAAACTCAATGCTTCACTTACTTTATTATGCTGAATGATTTTGCTTTTATATGTAAACATTTGCAACTCATTTACTTGCTATTCCTTACTTATTACATGCGTTTCTTTCCTATACATATATGCAATTTATCTATACATGTGCTCGTATAACCGCATTTATGTCGTTATATATCTTACTGCCGCGTGCAGTTTTCTTCATTCATATGAATAAAGACAATTCTTCTTCTTCTTCAATATGAAAATAGTAAACCGTATCTTAGAATGCAAATATCGTGCACTTCAAAGCATCTGCTTTTCTACGCTTTCTGAGCCTTATCGCTATATATAACTGCAAAAATTTGGCTGGCTAAAACAAATAACAAAACGAGCGCAATCGTTCGATGTACTGCTTATCTGATCGATTGATTGATTTCGACTGATTGGTCAATGAACTATGACTATTACTACTTGTGACCATTTTTTTGTCTCAAAAATAAAGAACAACATTGCCCTTATCACTTACTTTTTTTTCTAAAATCTTCATGCACACGTCAAACAAATGAAACGTAATTGATGATGATTAATGGTGAAACATAAAACTTTGACTGACAGATATGATACTGACGAAATTTTCAATGAATGCCGACAGAGAGGAACGCCCTCAAATAGCGCAAAATAGTTACTCAGTAAATATTCAGCAGAAAAAATAGCTGAAATACAACAGATCAAATCGTTACTCAGTAGGACGCCCAGAAACTAACAAAATCATTTTCAGGCATGCCAGCTAACTAAACTCACACGAATGTGTTGCGCTGAATTTGCTTAATATGGTGTATTTAAATCAGCTCCAAAACGGATTACTGGCAGCAGCCACGATCGAACAATTGCACAGCCTTCCGAACTCTAACTGTTTACATTTTATAACACTCACTCTTCTATTTCTATCACATCCTCCAAAAATATTTTTTATTCCATAGCACATTTGAAAAACTTTACGCAAAGCTAAGGAATAGAAAAATTGCGCAAAATTTCTCGTTACGTTTCTTTTTTCAATCCTTTCAAAAATTCTTTGCACTCTTATTTTTTAAAATCTAAGATTAAAGTGCCAAAGTTTCGAGCCAATCAATTTACAATTACGAATATTTAGAAAAGTGCGGAAAGAAGAAATGCAAAGCACTTCACACTTCAAGGTATAAGAAATAAGAGAATGAGCAATGCATAAAAAAGCGTTTTCATATGAAATTGAACGCGGCCGAACCGTAACGGCAATAAAACTCGGAAGTGAAACTTTGTGAGCAGTTGAAAGACGCAAAAAGTGACCGAAGAAAATTACCGAATACATTAACGACTGAATGCGATATTAGCGCAAACAGACAAATGCACCTGTACCAAAAAAAAAAAGAAAATTTCATATGCGAACTTTGATTTTGCTGCTCTTCAGCGACGCTTTCGGCTCAAATTAAATTATTTTAAAAACATAAATCTTTCGTTTCTCAACGTTAAATTATCGAGTGAAAACACATTCAACATTCAACACGAAATATAGCAACGGATGTGGCGTCGAATAAACACAAACACGTAATGAATATAGATAAATAGGAAGACGTTCTAGGATGACGTCATCTGGTCGGAGGCAATGCACATGTACAGAAAGCATCGAAAAAAAAACAACAACAAAGGAACGCATTTAACATTGATTTAGCTAGCGCACTGACACAATGCCTATCGAAAACGCAAATGAAATCGAAGCTCAAATCCACCAGTTCAACAGTTTTTTTAAAACTTTTATAAAAATACTGCTGCAGCATTAGAAGACAATGCGTTAGTAGAAAATCTAACCAGATTTCAGCGTACTGCGACCATGCAGAGAGAGGGAAGCAAAATTTTAAAATTCCACCATTCCCTTTACTATTTTAGAAAGGCGCCTCTTGATTAATGTTAATATACTCGCATCAAAAATTTATTATTATTGAGGAGACGGATCACTTCCAAAAGGAACTTTAGAACAATCAGTTTCACCAATCCCTTTACCACTTCTTCCAGCACTGCATCTTTGATCCTGGTGAAACGAAATATTCCACAAGAAAAGTATCACAATCACTGCGCACATTTATTTCAGAATTAAGCTAACCACCCTATAGTGACTTTGAGTCACTTATATATTCAAATACCAAAACACAAAAAAAACATAATATGGACGAAGAATGTTGAGGAAGTAATAAACGAAAAATAAAAATAAAACTGAAAGAGCGTCTGAACCAACTGCTGAATGAATGTTGCAAAACATTTACAACGTCAGCGGGGCAACGTTCAACGCAAGTATTCCTACATCTTTGAAATCTACGCATAGCTCTGGCATCGCAGTTTTCAGTGAAGAATTTAACCAGTGTCTCTCGTCACCTGAACACCTCTTCAAACGCACGAAATGCCCGTTACGCGGCCATCAAACGCATTCGTAGAAAGGCGTTTTTGAAACGCCTTCTACGATGTTCTCCAATGGTCGCTGTGGTTGAGCTTTGCGCAGCTGTCGTTCTAATGTTGACCGAACAGCTTTCAGAAGAATAGCAAACTCAAAAAAAAAACAATGGATTGAATGTCAGAAAAAAATTATTTCGCAAAATGGAATGAACTTTTGGAAATTATAACACAAGCCGATATGAATACTTAAGATTTTATAATAATGTTGGATTAAAACCTTGAAATCTAATGCGTAGCTAGACGGCATTGGATAATGAGATCGTACTATTACGCGAGCGACGCCAATGAATGAGAAATATGAAGATTCTCAGCAACTGAGATCCACGCGATACAAACCATACAGACCCTCTACATAAGCGACCCATTATTATCACATCACAACTGAACACCTCGCGGTATAAGAAGAAAGAGCAAAGACTTGTTCATGGCGAGAATACTCTAGACGACCAGCCAGCACTCTTCATAAATCAGATGAATTGTCATCTAGTGTCTCGCCTTTACTCAAGCACACAAACGGTCTAGTCAAGGCCGAGTACAACACACATGAACGACTGAGCAAACGGAATACATGATTTGATGCGCAAGCGGAACCCGGACTATTGTTTCCTATATTATCGCCGCATTTCGTTGCCATTCGAACGTTCCGATGCTACAGTTGCAAAGATCGATATAGTGATGTTTTCAGAAAATAACACAACTATAATAACCGGAAGCGACATAACATTCGACGAGTAACCTTGCGATTTACTGTAATGCCATTAAAATGTGCAGCACCTATATTTTCTACTCGTTCTCTCCAAAACTTCACTATTAACCTCAATGTTACATTACTTCTGCAATACTCTCAACACTGCTCAGCTTCTGTACTAGTCTGGGTGCACACTCCACTCCAAATATCGTTACCTACCATCAACGTTCGATTCCCTCTATATGGTGACAAACTTATAGGCAACTGTGATAAACTTCTTTCCGAAAAAAAAAGCTTATTGCAGACCGCACTCAGTGTGGGTATGCAATGCATACAACAATGATCTCTGTTTTGTCTGGGTCGAATGCAGTCCACAATGGCATCGCTCGCACTGCTCGCCTATTTAATATGCTGCTGCTATCTGCACACATTTGGCCGATAGCCAAGCGCAAAATGCTTCTCTCGTAAACCTCCCGCTGAACTCTTCATTATCATTGCCGCATTTAACCCCTTCTCCCTCTCCCCCTCTCTGCCCCCCCCTTCCCCCATTTAACGACGTATTGAGGTGAATAACAATTCTCATAACCGTTTGAACTTTCAAACGCGTGCACCAAAGCACTCTTATCGGAAAAATTATCGTACAATTTCCATGTTTCGGCACTCTCATCAGTATCACTCAACGTTACGGCAGACAAGGTTCACAGTATGTTCTAATTAGCAAATAAAAAAAGGGCGCCATTCAAAAAAGAAGAAAGTTGCATTCAAAACAATAATGAATAATATGTGAAGGAGGCTACGGGAAGATGTGTGCATTTTTTTCCAGCGGTTAATCACATTCCACGAACGACGACGTGACGTAGCACATTTCTAATGTTTTCGATCTTTTCATAGCAAAAGTTCCAGAGAAACGACTTGCAAATACGGATCCACATATGATTAGCTGTCTGCCATTAAAAACGCTGCTCTTATATTACACTACCGCATCGGTGCCAAATGTAACTGATAAGCGAAAACAACAATCAAAAACTGGCGAATAAATGTGCTCACAATCGATCAGTGATCACTCGTTCCAAAAAGTGGAAAGTCACAATTTGAGCACTTAAGAATCCACTTATACAAATTGGAGGTAAGCATATGCCGTCATCGAATATCATTAATTGCAATCACGTTCAGTTGTATGTGAGTACAATTGGGAGGGTTGCTCTTGGTAATTTAAAAATGTCAGTAGTATTGCCAATATGATAAAATGAGATAGTCGATGGCAGTCGTTGGGCGAAACGATGAGATCGCACTCAGCAGAACATCTCGATAAATTATAGAACTTTTGATGCGCAGCAAACACACACACACACATCGAGCACCATAAATGTTGTTTATCTGCTCGATTGGCGCTGCTGCTGCTACTAGTACTATGGGCAAGGGAACGCGACTCACCACTCCAGCTGCACCCAACAATTTCACATCCAGCGCACCGATGCAAAACATTGAAACGCTCGCTCGATGAGTATTACATTCGTCTTTGCACTAAATTCGATGTGCAAAAGTTTTGTCATTAATTTGGAGCGAATAAAACGAGTACGGAGATTGATAAACTTGCACACTTTTGCTTCCTGCTGTTAATTGCACTGAGAAAAATATTTAAAGAAAAACAAAACGAAGAAAAGAACTGACTGCCGGGAGAAAAGCAAACAAGTTTTTAGAGCAATTTTTTTTTGCTCAAAAAGTGTCAAGCAGATTCTTTGAAATGTCATCGGTGCGCGGCAACAATTGAAAGATCGAAAGCAAGACGGTAAACGTAACAAGATGAGGACAGATACGACAGAAGATCTCGGCTCCACCCACCACCACCCCTCATTGCGCACCTTCTCTTCCCCTCCCCCCTCCCCTATTCTGCTCTAGAAACGGAAAAGTGTGATAAATTTAGCCCCAATTTTGGTAACCAGCGTCCGTTTAGATAATAGCGTTTCATTTCGAATCAGCCAAATGGGCAAGTCGTATTTTAATAAGCAACAAGCACCTTGACTGAAGCTGAGAAGAACATAGATATCTAGGAGGTTCTCAAGAATAAGGAGAAAGAGATCCCAAAGACTAAACTTCTCAAATAAGATTAAAATTATTTTTAAATCGAAGACAGGGATCCAAACGCAAAGGATTATTCGTGCCATCATAAAATTGACGAGTGTTGCAGAAGTGTGCTGAAACGTGTAAATTTATCCGTGCTCCCCCATTACTCGGACGACCTTGAAAACGAGTGTTTTTGACATTGAACTCATTTAGGTGCTGAAGCTGCACTTCACCCTTACCTATCAATATCGTATGAGCATCGGTGCGAACTCTGGGAGAGGAATCATGTTTTCATGAGTAACATATTCCAAAGCAGAAACCCATTTTCGCGGATAGGGAGAGGGAGGGGAATATGTGCGATGGGGTCTCAGGAGAAAACAGGGGTTTTCTGGGTTCAGCTTTTTTGGTTTTCACCAATTTTTTTCAATTCATATTTCTTTGATTCAATTCATTTCAATTCACCAATTCACCAATCACCAATATCAAAGAATTTCTTCTTTGATAAGCAATACTTTCATACTATTTGCACATGTACTTTAAGGTTGAAGGAGCTGGAAATGTGATGCTTTCTGAGATTTCTGACGCATAACGAAATAATTACTGCCGAAAACGGCGTGGAGTTGAACGCAACGTTCCGTTACCTGTGGCAAAGGGTTTCAAAGTTGGAAAACTCGCTTTCGCGAGCTGCATTAGGGTGAGAAGAAAGAAAGACGTCAACGGGGAATGCCACCTTCGTCTAACGACCCTAGCAAAATAATGCTTCATATGACCCCTTGTCTTCATCACAAGCCGAATGGAAAACACACATTTTTATTTCACGTAACATAAAGCACCATCTAATTCCGACTCAAAAAATAAAAAAATTTAAAAAAATAAAAACTCTCGCGTGGAAAGTTATATGATCTCATAGAATCAGTGGGATACAGGAAAAATATCAGTGAGACATGCAAGCCGAGATTCTAAAAAAGATAAAACAGCGATCAAACAGAAAACTGAACGGGACATTTTTCAAGTGCTGAAAAAAAAAAGAAACCAAAAAGCCAATAAACAGATAGAAAGACTCGATGTCTTACTGTAAGCAAGCGTTGAAGCAAATATTCACTTCGTTTTTGGTTTCAATGTCCGCAAATAAAACACTTAGCTAACACATTTGATTTTAACACACTATACCCGCTTATAATCAGAAACAGTATTTTTAACGATAAATATTTTAGCTCAGTTCATACTAGTACCGCTCTAATGGCGCAATCACATAACCTTCTGCAGTTGCATTCGGCCATTGGCTTGCATATACGACCTCCAAACAATAAATAACCTTCAGTTTGCAAGTAATCTATCTCACGACTGTCATTTTGAATTGCAAAATTGCATGCGAAAAGCCATTTAAGCACAGATTTTATTCGCTAGAGGTTCGTTTACTTTCATTGCAGTACACCATCACTGAGAAACAAAAAGTGTTTTTTGAAGATGGTGGAGCGACAGCAACACACCACAAAACACGTTCGGAAGCGAGCCAAATAACACGGTGATATGCACTTTCTGCAGTTCATGTCTAATTTGTCCTATAAATTTGTCAAACCGAACTGTATGAAAAACAAAATCTCTTACGAGCATTTCTGATCAACCGGTGAACAAAAAATTGCTCGTAGCTCACACTGTGAACCGTTGGTCGTTCAGCGAGTTCTTCATAAGATCGATGCTGCTGCGGCTGCCTCGTACTTATCCCACTCGTTTCCCCAAAATTGCCCATTTGTCATCCATTATCGAGTCTGAGTTATGGTTAATGCTTGATACAGGTTGTTCCGTTCTGCACTCTATGAATTTTTTCTGCTCACTTTCAACTCACTTTCGCCTCCTGACGTCCAAATTGTGGATGTTAGGAGGTGAAAGTGAGTTGAATTTTTTCCATGCGTGCCTCTTTTGCGAAATTATTTTCCACATGCCATAGCTCATTCAGAAATTTGATAGTCGTGTCCAGACTTTGTTTGTGATCCTGACCGCCGTCTAGTTCGTGTCTTAAAACTGACCGAAATAAAGACACGCATACACACGCAAGCATATGTACAGCAGTGACGGTCTTGTACAGCGGCTTCCTTACGTCGAAAAGCGCATGGACAAGGGGAGTGGTGTTGAAGAATGAGTAGCTTACAATAATTTACTATTTATCATAAATCTTTTTTCACTTTATGTCCGCAAAGTCTATATATATAATGTATACATATATGTATATATATATATATACATTATATATATATATACATATATACAACGTATGCACAGTGTCTGAATTAGATGAGTGAATTCAGGACACAAATTTACATACACGATTTTGTTGTTTACGAGAACACCTTGGAACGTACGTCACGGAGCTCGCACAACAGGCATTCCTAGTCCAAATTCCTATCTTACGAATGGAACTTGCGAGTAGTTATTCCGCTGACCTATCTTTCCTACCTGATTATTTTCTAAACGTCATAATTCATTCAGAAGTTCACGCGTCGTTCGCGTATGTTTTGGGAACACTCGGAATGCCGTCGATTATGTTTGCCATATTTCGTAATGGCAGCTTATCGGCTTCTTGAGCTGAAACTATCGCGCATACAAATGCACACACCCATATAACAAAACGATACAAGAGCAGAGAGGGGGGCCAAACAATGCGCTATCGCTGCGATGAAATGCGCATAAAAAGTGTATTTCGAGTGCACGCATCAGACATGATTTCGTTCGTACCCTCGCTGCTGCTTCCTACATTCCACTTACAAAGTCTTAAACAGAGCTGCTCAATCGAACGACCGCCGAAAAGGCGATAGGTGCATTTGTGCTAACATTTTTACAATATCACAGAATTAGAAATGCCGATTAATGCATGTTGTTACACGAGTATAACTACTCCACTGAGTCTTCCCATAAACAGTTTTTTCATCTTAATATGTCTTAACATATATAGGTATGTGCCCGAAGGTGTATTAGAGAAAAATGAGAAAAATTAACGAACCTAAACATCTGCGAAAAATAATTATTCCAATAACAGCAAGCTCAAATGATTTCCTTGCCAGAATGGGCATGTACCGTAAGACCTCAGGGAACAGTCACTGTGCTGATAAACATTTCCTGTGCGGTGCTCATTTACTTAATCTCTTGCAAATTTTGCTGTGTTGTTGTACATTCTTTCTTTCTCAAACGAATCATTAGAATATGAATTGGTTCCGTTTACGTTTTGTTTTTACTTGTTGAAAACGAAGGCGGTTTACGTTGATTACAACAAATTGTTTGAAATGACTTAAAATATTAAGATGAACTCTTCCGTCAATAATTCAACGTGATGTTTAAGAAAGGAGCACTTTTCTTCAATTTTAAAAATCTTGCAAACTTTCCCGTAGCTGCTTAACTATAATCGTTCTTTTCGCATCACTGTAACAGAAGGTTTCCCATGTTGTGCAAGCAGAAGAAAGCGATACAATTGTTTGTTTCCTAATTCTTTCTATTATTTTTGATCATGCAATACAAAGGTACAAAGGCAGCTGTAATTTCATCGATTCCCGTATCGATGCGGCAGATAATCATGCCCACGTACGATTGTTCTGACCACTTTCGGAACGCCTCGTGGTCAGCCTGCTGGCGATCCATATTGTTGATCATAAACGAATATAATTATTGGTTATTATTTACAGTCACCACTGTAAGACGGTAAGCAAACAATCCTTCGCCAAAAATCGACATTTTGCTCGTTTTTTTAAAGATAGTTCTTAATTAATCTGTAATCATTGACTGAGTTCACCTTTGCCAAAAACTCGGTTGTTTGATTTGTACAGATATGTTTGGTATGCACGTTTATTTCGGTTGCATCGTCATTGTTTGCGATAAATTCCATTCACTATTTCATTGAAATTTTTGATGATCTTACTGCATCCAAATGTTCGACAACGGCACACTCGTCCATGGAAATAGCATGGATCAAATCAGAATTCTTCAAATCTACTTCCATACAGGTGCGTCATTTCTAATCTCAAATAGTGGGATGTGAAAAGCGTACCATAAGAAATAACGAACTTACAGTGAGCAACAAGTCAAGTTACAGATGCTGTTGAACCAAATGATGGGCGCGTAGATGATAGCGACAATTGTGTCATTGCAGTCAATGAATTTTATTTGTAGACTTTTTGTCGTACTGTTTTTTGTGATCACTTAGTTCGTCCTTCTGTGATAAAGTATTTTTTTTAGTAGTTTTTCAAAAATAGGCAAAAGTGTTGTTGAAGTGCAATTTATTCGCTGCAAAGTAAGCGCAGGGACAATTTTGCATGAAGCTCTTAACCAGCAACCAATAACTTCACTCTAACTGTACAATATTCTCTGCATATTGGCGAAGTTCCATGAATTAATATCAAAATTATGGGGAATTTGAACGATTTTTTTTGTTCCTCAAATTTTTACCCTTCTCAACGAGAGAATGATTGCTTTTCATAAACGATTCACGATTACAACATTTTTAATGTGACATCATAGAATGACGCTTTACTTTTGTCGTTGTGCACTCTAAGGGTTAATCGATTGCAATTTTAAAACAACAGTGATGCTTTTTTTTTCGAAAACTGATTTCAAAAGAATTTTCACAATAAGAGCGTTTTAAATACTCTATGTGAAGCATTCACTAAGTTTACTTTCTTTTGCCGAATTTAAAGGCGGAATGGGCACAATAAAGCACCGTCTTCGAACTAAAAACACAACACCTAACAAAACGTTTCTTCATTCTAGCAAGGTTTTCTCTGTTTTGCATCCAATATGAAATCTGAAAGCAATTCTGCACTCCATGCGATGCTCTGTTATGTTTTTTTGGTCTATGGTTCACGAACGACGGTCCACCATTGACTACTGCTACACGTGGCACTTCTGAGGATTCCATTTCAAATCAGACGTCTGCCAAAAGTACGAAGTTGAAAAAAAAATCCCAGCGAAAAGCGAAATGATTATCGACAAAGACGGTGAAAAAAAATGAAAAGATCACGACGGCCTGCATATACGACATTGGCGTGTATTATATTGTATTGGAACGCGCGTAGTCACGCTGAAACTTGAAACTGGACCGTGCATGGTACAATGATACAGAAACGAATCATCCATCCTTAACACGGTTGATGATGGATCCCTGAGATGTCACTAGCACACTGCATTCGCATTGCTTATGCACACTGACCACGTCACACGCACACGTACATGCGCACGCACACGCACACGCACATACGCACACACGCACATAAGCACACACGCACATACGCACACACGCACATACGCACACACGCACATACGCACACACGCACATACGCACATACGCACATACGCACACACGCACACACAGACACACACACACACCAGACCTCATTGTTTTTTGCTAATGCGCGTTGTGCTTCTTTAAAAATCTTTCCAAGTTGCAATGATTTCTATTAAAAAAAAAAAAAGAAAAAAAGATCACGACGGTGTAAAATATTTTCTGCGCTCCGAAACGTTTAACCTTATCCAAATAACCTTCTGGCTTCTACGTTTCATAGCAAAATACTAAGAGGAAGTATGAAGATGCACGGTGTTGGTTTATGACTGTACCGCATTACTCCGAGTATAGCCGAAGAAACGATAAATTCTGGAAAGGGGTGATGCAAAAGGGAACGAATTTTCTTCCGCTCTTTGCTGAGTGGTCCTACAGAATCTGTAGTATTCCGTAGAATTTTCTGAGCGAAGGAGTTGTGTCGAGGGATCACCTGTTATCAACGTCATACTCAGCGTGAAAAAGAGCATTTAGGAGTGCGTGGTATCTTCCGTGTGCATCAGTTCGAGAAGGTCGAGCAGTTCGTACTTTGTTCGCCTCACGACGGCATCAGTTGGAAGATGTTCGACGAGGTCACTTGCTTGTCTTGACGTTAACTTGTGAAGTAATGAGAAAGGTGGAGCAAACTGTAGAAACGTCCCATTCTGATGCAAGTTCAAAAAGTAGTATGCTGATCTGGTAAGGCCTCGAAATCATTTGAAGGTGTTTTTTCGTTTCCTGTTCCATCTTGATATCGACGTTCGGCTGCTGCTATGTTTGATACCAGAGGCATCAGCGAAATGGATGAGCAGTGGGAGGGAAGAGGGGGGGGGGGGGGGGGGGGGGGGGGGGAAGGGAGTGAGAGCGGATAATTTTCGAATTGAGGCGATAAAATGTACTGGCGATTAACACATTTTCAACACTTCAAATTTAGACGATGCGTAAAATTTCGTGTACTCTAGGTTCATTCTTGGTCGTTCATCAGTGAACAATAAATATTCCTCTTATCAATGCCACGTTCATGTCTAAGCTGTAAGAGTCATAGCGCTGCGACCACGATAGACTGATTGCACGTTGTTAAATGAGGAGTTCATGTTAAAGTTAAATGCTCAGAATTTCAAGCAACTTTATCAGAAGTCTGGACTGTTTGTTCAACTCATGCAGTGAATGCCGTAAATAACATTGACGTTTATTGTTAAAACCATGTCTACTTTATCTTTTATGGTAAGTAGACCTGGAATTTGTTTTTAGCACCGATACTCGAAACGCTTCGACTTCATTCAGATCTCACTGAAACACTGAAAATTGCAATTCTTCTGCTAATTCCAAACTCAACGCTTCACCGTTTGGCTTCCATCCTTATCCAAGTCGTTCAAGCACACATCTATTTGGACTGTTCAAGTCAAACATACAAAGTGTGCCATCCATTCGTAATGAGTAACTTTTTATCAAATCGTTATTTTTTAGGCATTCTCCAGAATACTTTGTATGTTTCTTAACGTATTCTTTCTCGATGTGTCGAAATAAATAAATACTTTTAGCGACTAGTTCAATCTTAGTTATTATCGTTGCAAGACCACATCAGTCTTACATTAGGTTTTCTTTCTCAATAATTTTTTGGAAAAGTACCGATTAATTTTTCGAAGCAAACATTTTGTGTCATTACTGACTGTCCTTGTTGTAACGATATTTCCAGCACTCTTTGCTGCTTTTTTTGAATGTTTCACAACGCTTCGCTTGTCGAAACGGTAATAGAATCCCATATTTAAATTCGCCGCTGGTCGATTGCACCAGGGCGATATCAAAAACGCCTAGATCGATGTGAACGCCAAACGCACAATGAGTGGGAGGAATGAGCCCAACTCATAAGATTGTTGCGCAGGGCGAGTCCGAAACTGTTTGGGGCGCGTGTGTGGTATTCATTGAGCGCACAGATTTTGCTTATAGAGATTTCACTCAGACATAGTCAGTCGGCCGATGAATTTAACTAGAAAGTTGTGCTGATGTTGCGACGAATGAATGAATGAGTGAATATACTTTATGTTGAACTAAATGAAATCCTTATTCATCACTTATAAACACTTCTAACATGAAACTTAATAGATAGATGTCGAACAGAGAGTGTTTTAATGATGAATGAAACAGTGCACCGACAAGAAAGAGTTTACGAAAGAGTGAACAAAAATATGAGCTTGGAAAAAGGAAATTTAAAAAATTGCTTGACCTATGCGATAAGAAAGTTAGTTGTGCATGTGAAGGGGTGCACACACAACAATGTCTCAGAGTGTTGCGCGTCTAGCTGTAATGCAATTAATTTTTTCAGCAACCAGTTCAGACAGGTTTCAAATTCTTCGTGCTGTGCAGTCAGCAAACCAAATTTCTGACCGAAAACAAAAATTGGCGAACTTCATTGATCAATTCAATAAAGGATTTCTTTTTGTGGATCTTGCCAATACAAATCCTTTCGTAAGTATTTGCAATCGCTCTTTTTTTTACTGAGAGCATTAAAAGCGCACGTGAATAATATAAATGGTGGAAAATATTTTACCACTTCATAACTGGCCTAAGACGAGTTTTTTTTTCTGCAAATGCGATGATACTCCTGATGAAATTGTTAATGATTTGCCGATTTCCCCGAATTTCGCCTTGTTTGACCGTGGGTTTTTATAGTCGGTTCGTTCGTTTTCGAATACTGCGATCCGAAACAGTCAATAAGTCCTCAACAAGCAACTGCGAAAAACGATCATTTCCATATACATGATCGTACTCGACAGACTACCAAATGATACGGGGAAGCAAAACAGTTCTCGCATTAGTGAACTTTTGCCACCAGAAGGATGTTCCGATCGGGAGTGGTGGGATTGCTCCAGCTTTCCGTCGCCGTTTTGCGATTGTAAATAATCAGAAGTTTTCGGTTTAACTTTCGGTACTTTTAGATTTTTGGAAGTAATTCATATCCTCTAAAATATGCTTTACTACGCTGTGTTGTACTCTGTATGGTCACGAATTACAGAATATTTTATGAACACTTTTATAGTTAATGTTGGGTACACAAGTACCTTGCCACTGAATGGTATTTCTCAGTTGTTTCATCACCACAAGACGTGGCCCAACCATCACTATTTCGTTATCGTTTCATCACTGCGATGTAGGCCCAACTTTTTTAGCCTGCTGTTCCCTCCTTAGCTGTTTGAGCCTGTACCGTCCCTCCCGTCAGATCCGCTCATCACTGTCTATATAAGGAGTGCTTTAAAATATTGTCCAGTTGTTGTATTCTGCAGTGTGGTTCACCTTCAGCGACAAAGATCGTTTCGTCAACATCGCATCGCTTCACATAAAGGGCTACACAACAGTGGCGATCAGGGCGAAGTCTCTAGGCAACAGCGAGACGACATCAAAAGAAATCGGTTACATGGGTGAGATTGTGATGAGGATTAACTGCATGAGAGACTTACATAACAATAAAGAGCAACTGCAGAATCTTGAGCACTGTCGAGGCGACTCAGTCCGTGGGTGGGGCGCCGCTAGATCCACGGTTGCAGTGCGTGGTTGGAGGACAGGAAGTTGGAAGACTGGCTGCGCGACGACAACCACCGGTGCGAGTTGTGCGCTGTGGGGGAGGCTGGACCTGCGGTTGAGGGGCGGACGCTTGCTGCGGCAACGGGGATGCTCTCAGGGGAGCGCGTGCTGGCAAGGGCATGATCGCGGCACCACCTCCACCACCTCCTCCAGGCGCCGGTGGTGGACCTTCAGGTGAAGCGCCTTCGGCAAGCTGTGGATGCTGACTCGGATCTTGTGCTCGAATGCGCCACAAGGCATTGTGCATCACACTGTCGAAGATAAAATGGTGTCAGTGGAGTCGTCTTCGACAGCATGATGCACAAGGCCGTGTAGCATCGAAGATGACACCAATGCGCTGATCATGACCAGGTTGCACATTGCCGTGATGCTAGCGCCCGCCGCCTCGGCAACCTGGATGAGATGGTCACGAGGGATGATCGAGATGTCCAAGCTTAGCGCTTTGAATTCTGTCCAGATCTTGCGCCAAGCTTAGGGTAGTCTTGCATGGTTTGAGAGTCATTGGTACCTGGGACAGTCGCGCGGACCCATGTAACAACTGAAGCAGTCAGGTTCGTATAAGGTCCTTGATTGAACCTCATAGCTGCGCGTATTCTTGCGAGATAAAGGCTACTGATACCTTAGCGGTCGGGTCTCGCGACGGCCGCCCATTCGTCAAGGAGTAGGAGAACCTTGCTCATGCCCGGGACGAGTTGGGAACTTGGCGACCGGGCCATTCTCACATTTGCGCACTTCACATCATTCTGTGGAACGAACCCTACGCCGAACGACTCAGTTTGAAGTTCGTCATCTTGCGCGGGCTCGAGCTGAACAAATGCTTGAGCATTCGTTTCAGGCCTCGGCACTGGAATTGCCACGCGAAGGTCACTGACATACGATGCCTTCGCATTGATCAGGCAGATGCTGCGTCGTGTGGACCATATGAGCACGATGCGATAGGTTTCTTTATGAACTGGCTTGTTCCAGTCATGCTTCTGTGGAAAGTACTGATGGACCGTCTTCTCGAGGTAGCCAACCGATGAGTGATCCAGCAGTTTGATGGACGATCGACGCGTCAAGGTGATGTTGAGTGGTCCACCAAGTGAGTTTAGCCGCCTCAACGAGACTAACGATCTTACGTCAGTAGTCACGTTCGTCAACGACCAGAGACCTAATGCATTCAAAGATCGTCGGTTATGCAAGGTCTGGCACGTTGTCGTCATATATCCGAACATCGGAATCCCAATCGAGCGCGGGAAGTGCATCGACCGTGCTGGGCAACGCACCTTGGATGTCATCTTTGAGGCAAACACGACCGTACACGTGAGCGAGGAATGCGGAGAGTGCTCCGTCTTCGAAGTTGTTCGACACGGCCATGTACTCGTAAGCCAATTCGGCAACACGTTGAATCGAAAGCGCATTTGAGACCACAGCTGTACCGATGTTGCGAGGTACAGGGATCCGAAACTTCATATGGGCAACAGCTTCGCCACCTGCAGAGACGCCGAAGATCGAGTGTTGGGTACGTATGTACTTTGCCATTGATTTGTACTTTGTCACTGATCGGTATGTCACAATTGTTTCATCACCATCAGACGTGGCCGAACTATCAGTGTTTCATAATCGTTCCATCACCACAGGGTGGGCCAAACTTCTTTAGCCTCTGCCTTCTTCCTCAGTTCTTTGGGTCTCTGAATCCTTCCGCCAATCAGATCCGCTCAACACTGGCTATATGAGCAGTTATTTTTACACATTGTGGGGTTGTTGTTGTATCACACTGTGCGGATTCGTCATCGAAAAACGTCTTTTCATCTGCTTCGCATCACCTCACCTAACGACTGACACAGCAGCGGTGATCAGCGAACGCAACAATTAGGCATAGGTGCATTTTGAGCGAAAATTTTAACAGTTAAGAATAATTAAGAATTTGCTTAAAGCATGCATGCCTAAAGGACTGCAGCTTCTCCAAGAATGGGTGACATATTTTCGCGAACTAATTGACTTCACTGAAACTGCGCATTCGGTCGTTCACGTTTTGCGCCATTCAAAGATATTTTTGCAATTGGTGAGGCCAGTATGATCTATCGCATCACAATGCATTACAATGTAATACTAGCAGCAGTGACAGTGCACCACATTTACCTTCTTGCGATCAAGGTATGAATGCAGTTGTATACCTAAAAAATCTACTGCAAAATGAAAACTGCAACGTGGTACAACAACATCAATATATCATTTTTTCGATAATGAATTGAACACTTTCCTCAAAGCTTTATTTTCGTATTGCTATAATAATGTTTAGCGTAGTAGAAAAATTAGAAATATTTTTTTGGAATATTGAACTCGTCGACCCTTACTCACAATGTTCAAGATCTATGGTCGTAAGCATCGGGATCATGCCAGTCTTTGCTTAAACAGAAAAGCAGTGCGCTAACATTGAGTGGACTGATAGATGGCCTCTTTTGGTTTCCACTGAGACTTAGAGCAGTCTTTTTCTTTCTGCATTAGTCTTTAGTTTTTGTGCTGCTTTTTTTCTCATGAAATTCGAATGCGACATTTGTTTTAGTGATGGGAGTCGAACTAGGGGTCTCAGAAGATTTGTCAAGGCACCTTACGTATGATACTGATGTGCGTGACTCATTGCAGAGTTGTTGACTCATCGACTATGGTTTAGTTATTCAGGCCGTGTCTGTAGCTTTAGCGTGTAAAGACATCGCCGAGACTTTTAGTTATATGATCATGGGTATGAGTAAATGAGTGCGTCCGATCGAAAATAAAAATTACGAGGTGATACTGCATGACGTCTCAATCAAATTTCATGATCCTAGCTTAGGTATTCTCAAGCTGTGGAGGCGCGTACAAGAAGCACGTTTACAAGTACCGTCGGATCGGTGCACATTGATTGCACTTTTGCATTGCAAATTGCAAAAAGCGCATGAAAAGAAACAAGCTTTCATTTTTGATGAATTCTGTGTGTACGTGAAGGTATCAACTTTCTAGGGGAGGCGACCGAGCTGAACCACCTCCTCACCGCCTTATTCACCTCGTGACATAGCCATCACATCGTTCTTCTCGGCAATTTTTGAAAATCATTTTCGCCGGCACTTAAAAAAAAAAACTGAAAACGTTCGGTTTCGCGTTTCTTGCCCTGCATTCCACGGGTCACTCCTCAACGATCCAAAAATTTTGCTTTTGTCTATCGCCTTTGCAGCGCGAGTGCAGGAGGAGGAGATAGGAGAGAGACTGCACCAAATGTGCACAACACAGAATGAGTGGTCATTTTTAATGAGTTTTAAGGCTTTTTAGTTGACTCTTTTGAGGCCATGATCTTCATATTCTTCCTTTCAACTGCTCAATGAGGCATATGCGACGGGAAAAAAAGACTGCACAAGGACCTTTTGTAGTGAGGTCTTGAGTGAAAAACGTGCGCAAAGCATATTGCGGCCGACGAAAATTTTGTAAAATTTCGTTACAGAGAACTTATATTGTCAAAAACACACCCATCAAAAAAAAAGGTTGGGATTTCTTGACAAAAAGGCACTTACGTATTGGAGAAGTGCTCGTCGGGGAGCGATTCGCAAAGGAGCATCCTGCTGGAAAGTGTTTCGCTGACAGAGGAACCCCGAGGGGAAGCGATCCTACCAGGAGGAGATCATGACAAAAATTTGAAGGAAAAAAGTCGAGCAGTTGCCCCCATCCTGGCGTCTAACGAGAACACCTTTGGAAAACCTAGTCTTCCCCCCCCCCCCCCTAAATTTATCGACGTTCGTACGAAATTGTAAGCAGTAAGCTTCGCAGGTCACAAACTTATTTAACTTTACAGTTCATTATTACCAACGATTCAATTTTTAGTAGGCGTCGCTTAACTGTTTTTTTTTTGACAAAAGTTCTTATGATTGCTGTGATGAAAAATACGCGACGAAAGCAGTTGTGCGCATCGATGAGAATAAGCATTCTTGCATGTTTGTGAGTGAGGTTCAACACGACACTTTACAACACTGAAGTAACTACGTTGGTCTAGAAACGGGTAGATTTGTAACATACCTCTGTATAATAATTTCACAAAGACGCTAATTGGAATGGAAATCTGATAGAAAATCAGTTCTGCTGTTGTCTTCTCAATTTCAGGCTAAAATGAGCTTCGTCTTCAGCTTGTAACTGAAACGAATTTTTAAAGCCCTCTTCATAGATTCTTCTCCAGTTGTCGAAGTCGTGTATGTGCGACAATTCTTTCCAGCCACAAGTGGCACTAACATGAAGCGTCGATAGGACCCTCATCATAAAATACATCTCATGTTTCCTAGCAACTGTGGGAACAAACGATTGCCTTACTCACTGACCATAAACAATCACATCAAATCAGGAGCCACTCAAGTAGCGTGAGTTAGCTTTCATTTAAACGCATCAAATTCCCAAAAATACCAGTCGTTTTTCCAGTTTGTGGCAAAAGCTCGAAAGCTACTTCGATCTGCTTCTTCAGAATCCAGGAGTAAACAACACAGAGAAAAGAACGAAGAAAGCTCTAACGAGGATCGGATTAGCCTAATGAACATCAAGGTTGGAACTGGTTTTCTTCCAGATGAAGGAGCAAACTCACGGTTGCTTGTTAAAATGTGTAGTGCGACAGTAGCATGTAACGTTTTCCACGAAGTTCATGTGAGACTTTTGTGGCATAACTTCTGTTTCAAAGACCTACCCGGAAATTTCTTTTTTGCACTTACTCGTACAAAATTTTTATAAGTAATATGTAAAACGATACCAGATCCCCTTCGAGGTTTTTGTGTTTCTTTCAGCGCCATCTGTAATTTTGCGCGGATATACGTGTAATTTGTAGGAAGACCACCCAAACCGATTATCGTGTCGACCTCGTCGATTTACGTAAACAAAAGCTTTCAAACGCCTGAGAGACGAAACGGCTTTTTCTCCACAGGCTGTTTCGGTTGACTGCTTCGCTTTACACTGTAAAGTTTGACACTGTTATGGAAGTAGAAGTGCAGCAATTAATAGCTCGTCTGGAAAATCTGAAGACAATGTGTCATCGCGATGAGCCCATACCGTATGAAATTTGAAATGGCAGAGACAATGCGGACAGTTTCGGTTATTGTTTGCTTCATATCCATAGCGAAAGTCGATTGTATGCTAGTAGCTTTGAGGAAATTTCTTCCCGTTCCAAAATGTCATTAAGAAAAATTCACATAATGTGATCACTTAAAATTTTCACCTCTTCTCAGATGGCCGAAAACGTGAGAAAGCAAATCGTATAGATCGAAACGCGCTTTCACAAAATTCTACCACCTCCAAGACGAACATCTTTCATCCTTGTTTCAACGTTAACGAGTATGAGTACTAATCCAGTTACGTGTACGCTCTTGTTTTCACTGACGCCATGCTATAGTCCCTGCAGTCGATAATGCTGATAAAACGACTAGCGGAGGTTTTGGCGCATCGTATAGACAATAAAAATAACCAAAAGAGTACTACACTGAGGCGATATCTTGATTACTGCATGAACTGAAGGCTCGACGGTACTAAACGTAATAAATACTAAACACATAAATATGACTATTGCCCGAATTCAAAATTTCAAAATCTATTCAAACATTCATAAATTGAAGCCGACTTTCCGGTTAGGATATATCGAAGGCCTAACAGTATACTGAAATTCGCGCTCCACTGCTGTCCTGTTTCTCTCTCCCTTCCCTCCCCCCCCCCCCCCCCCCCCCCCCCCCCCCCCCCCCCCCCCCCCCCCCCC
>JPKZ01000510.1:211747-261728 GCA_000803305.1 Toxocara canis
GGCTTGGGGAGGGGTGGTTGCATGCATTCTTTCGAAATTATTTAGACTGCAGTCTTCCCACATTCTATCTAGCTACGCTGTCCCTGGCCCAAAAATATGCGATGAAATGATGCAAATGATTTTATAGCTCTTCGCCTACGTACAAGTAATAAGCCCAATGATCTCGGAAGCGGAATGATTGCTGATAATTCGCCATAATTTCTTTGCAGTTGATGTGATCGGGTTCAATATTTTAACGCTATTATCGACTAACCCTCGTACATTTCACACTGTTTCATTCGTATACCTTCTTTGGGTGCATGTTATCGCAAATAAATTGCACCATCGGTCGTTACGTAGCAAGTATATTTGCCTGTATGCAAGCGATATTCTCCGACAGATTTACTGTGCTTAGCACCGTCCAACGGTGCAACATTGAACGAGGAGTACTTTTTAAAGTGTTCTTATCAAAACCTACACTCTCAAAATCATCCCAACAGAATCAATAGGCAAACGAGTGAGTGAAAAATATGACTCGTTTCCATGTTCGCCAACCCCTTTTTGGGGCTTCCGACTGTATCATTTGTAAGAAACGACACCAGAAAAGTACTTTTTAACATATTCATTGCAAAAGGGTGAACCGAAGAAGGGCAACGATTTCTTCCGTACCACACATGCAAGTGGCGCTGTTTGAAACATTGGTGATAATTTCATGGAATTTTAGTGCTTTCTAAGGCAATGGCCCCATTACGTTTACAAGGCAACATGCGTGTACTATTCAACCTTTAAGCTGAGGTTGAGACATGCTGAGGAGGTGTCGAAATTGCTCAACTTTTGCATTTATAAAATCGATTGCTATATGCTATTGCTTACTTGACAATCCTCGACACTTGTTCAGAAAATGTGAGGATAGGTAAAAAAGTACCATAAATACTCATTCTACAAAGGCAAGCATAGTATAGTTGTTCGTAGAAGGCGCAAGTACAGAAAGCGTGAGCCTTGCTTTTGCATTCGCAAATAATGTGGACGACGTCTTGTTTTTATCCAATAAATAAAACCCCTGTCTTCTGTCGTACGTAAAATAAACCTCGCTAAAGTTATGAATAGCGTACAACGATTCGATGAAATTCGGCATCCGTTCAAAGTTGGCCAGCCAGTTTTTTTAGATGACGTTTAATGCACTCTTTGCTGGTTGTGCTATCGTGATTGGTTACGCTGAAAGAGTTTACAGCAGCTGGGATCACTCGTGAAATTCTTTGCTTAAAATGTTCACAATAATTACATGAATGCCTTCGAAATCGTATTTGTGTATTCGATATAACTCGAAATGATGTGATCAAGTTCGATGACAACAACAACGCCAAAGAAAAATAGCGAATGCTATGTTGACGATCTGCATTTTAACACCAAAAGAACAACGGCTGCAAAGTTTTGGCAAATTTTTATCGAAAATTCGCAACTAATTCGTAGAAAATGTTGTTACCGTGTTAGAGAATTGGTCAATTCTCATGCAATTTCCGTTTACTTATCATTTTACGGCATATTGGAAAAGTTTCTAAACTCGATCCATTGCTTCCTTAGCGGTCGAAACTTTCGAAATGAAGTGGGTGAATCATTCTCGCAATCATATAGGCCTCGTCAAAGGTGTTCAGCAACGTAGCGTACTGACCGTGCGTTATCTTTAGTGTTTGTGAACGACGTGACAGATGGCTTGACAAATACCTGTGAACTTTTTGCTAATAATCTGAGGAAACTTTAGAGTAGGATCAGTGATCTGCTCTTAGATTTAAAAGAGCTTCAGTGCGATTGAGATCATCTCGTGCCATGGTTTAATGCTCGGATCATTAGCAATGCTCGGCAATCGGATGTCAATAGTGGAAAATGTCGGTTGTTGCGCATCGCCGTTAACCATCAATGCCTACAGCGAACCTTTCAGTATAGCTGAACCGAACATTGTAAAAAAGCCATCATTGTCTAGTGCCTCCCTCTTCTTGAATACGACTGTTCAGTTTGGTTACCATTTTTGAAATTGGAAATACAGATGTCGAAAAACGTGCTAATACGCTATACAGGAATTGCATTTTGAAAAACTTTTTGGGTCCGTGGGTCCGTACAGTTCGAACTACGCAAATCATTTGAGCATTTTCGGTCTGCAATCGCTCAAGTACCTTGAGCTAGACATGATATTATGTTTCAAAATTGTAAGCGGTTACTCTGATGTTATATTTGATTTATTGTTATCGTAGTCTGATCGATGCAATTTATCACGAGCTCATTGCTTTCAACCGTCCGTGCGAAAATCAGCTTTAAAAGCACTTTTTAATCCTTTCGTTTCCGAGTCGCCTGAGTATGGAATAGATTACCTAATGAGGTCGCTTCAGCGCCTAGTATTTCAGCATCCAAAGATCGCCTAAAACTTTTCGATCTCGAAAAATCAATGAGCTTGTATTCAATTGACACCTGCTTTGGTCACCGCGATCGCATGTCTTGTCCTTTCTTGTTTATTACGTTTTTGTGCTCCGATCGTTCCTTATTTTACCTAGCTCAGTAGAAACTCTGCTTCTACTACTACTGCTATTAGGTCTTCCAGTATACTTCGACACTCGTCTTAAATCATTTCGAACCTCACATGTGCACTGGGCACCCCCTCCGTCATCCCTCGTTTCTTGCTTTCGTGGGAGAACCTGGAGCACCTGCACATCTTGCAGTATTAGAGGAAAAGCAATGCAAAGAAGTGACATTCTAAAAATTCTTAGGGAAAATTTCCCAGAGAAGTGGGATGTTCGACTTTTTGACGCTCATAACATTTGCGGGTCTCTGAGTGTCTTTTCTGCGAGTTAATCCGATAGCGAAAGGTTATTTTTGGCCGAATAATAGCGGGGCCCGCAAAACTTGCTCCGAAAACTGATGGTCTACAAATTTGGAAATTGTGTCCCACAAAAGTTTTCGAAAATCAAATGAAGGGATGGATGCTCAGGTGTGCTTCAAAAAAGCTCCTGGAAGCAATATTGTACAGCATATGATGACTTGGTTCGTTATGCATGCATGATACAGTTTATAGCGCAGCCTTCACACATTTGCTATCGTCGAGATGGGTAAAGCGGAACGGCAAAGATGCAGACGAGATAACGGAGTCTGTAATGTATGCTAGAGTGGCCGAGGCTAGGGACGGACATACGCGTACCCAAATGCCTTCGCATATGTTTTCTGGTTCTCTTTCGTTTCATTCGTTGTAGCTGATTTGATTTTCATGCGCTGATCGTCAGGCTGAGGGTCGAAATTTAAATAATCTTCTTGAGTCATCATTTCCGGCATCGTCGTCTTAAACCCCTTACTGTTTTGGTTTTGGTAGTACTTGAGCATTTTCGAAATGCTCATATTTTCCACTGCCCTCTCCCCTTCCTCCAATTATCAAGTTGTTCAGTCGTAAATTACATACTATGCATTCAAGGTTTTCATGAGTCGTGGTATTATTTTTCAACTCTCCAACTAAATGAAGTGCCGGTTCGAAGCTGTTGGGATGTCGTGATAAAATGGTAAATCGCTTGCTACAATCAAGTGTTTTACAATAAACGCGTTAATTCAAACTGTGAAAAGCGCTGGTGTGGTGAAGATGGCTTAGGGGACGCGACATCTCCACATAGGGACAACTCACTTGAGGATGAATGACACTTGAGCTTTTGTATGAACTTGGTAGGCCAAAGTGGAACTGAATTCAAGGGAGAGAGGTGAGGATTTGGTGTCTGCGTCCTTTCAGCTTGATGTACTCATGAGTTTAACGTGATGTGAGCGAATTCTAGTGAATTCAGGTTGTCTGGAGCTGGAACTAGTACAACAGTGTAGAATACAGACGGTTTCCGAAAAGTGCAACTTTCGGATTCGCCAGTCAACGCACACTTTAAGCTAGATCGTGATTGGTATGTAAATTCGTCGATGGCGTGTGATTATATAAATCTTTTGAAACAAAGTTGTCGACTTTGGAGGAAATACTGGTTTAATAAAAAAGGAATTTTGAGTTCTTAATGCTATGATATTCGTCGATTTCCGTGGAAAATGCCTTCTTCGACTTTTATTTTCACCGACAGGTTGAAAGATTTCACTGAAATTCCTATGCAGGAAATCATTGTTTCTTAGCATTTCTTGGAGTGGCTGCTCTGATGTTAGCAACATTCTGGATATTTGAGAATAGAGGGTGTTCCTGGAACTTTCCGAAATGCAAAATTCTAAAGTTAAGTTTGATTTAGAATGCACTTTTCGCAGTTGATTTTCCCTTGTGATATTCTGCCTATTTTACTCTCTCTCTTTCTCTCTCCGACGCCCCCTCTCTCTGTCTCTCTAACTTGCGTATTGTTTGTTCTCGTTTGTATCCCTTGAATCACCGTATGCTTTAAATGCTCTTGTTTGAAGCGTGGAGCGAAGTTCGTGTCTGTCCATTTGTCCGCTTATTTGAACTCAAAATTTATTTTGCTAAGTTTGATGAAATTTTTGGGACAAGCTTTCAGGCCCTGTCAGGCCTATAGCCGTTGGGCGTGCCTTTTTATTTTTGCCAAAATGTAGGCCTCGATTGAGCGTGGACGCTTCGAATTCCACGTAAACATATAATCGATATCGGTAAATGTTCCACCTTTATACTTGGCTGTTTTCTCACACGCAGAAGTATCATTCATGGATTTTCTCAATACTAACGCAAAGAAAACATTTCACCTTCGTTTAAGAGAGGAAGGGTAGCGAACGCAGAGTGAGCATTTTGCGCAAATGACGTGTACCTTTGATCTTGTTACACCTATGTACACACGTTACAATCATCGCATCGACATGGTAACGATATGTGCTTTAATCAGTCTTGCATAAAATGGTGCAAAAAATGGCGGAAAAATAACAGAAACAGTTGCTTCTGGCGCGCACTGCGAAGTGCAGAGGCGATTTGCCCGAAAAATCGAAACTATCGACGCCCATCTTTCAAGAATTTTTGATCTTTATGTTTTTACGTCCTATGTTTCAGGCTTCATTTTATTTCGTTCGATATTTCTCTTCCGTCACTCATAAGTAAAAATCCGGAAATTTGGAGACAGCCCGTCCCCCTAAAATTGTCAGTTTCCTATTCAGAAATTCACATCCCAAGCCCTTTATAATGCATGATTTAATTTGCAACTTTCTGCATCGTTCGGGCCCATATTTCGCTTCCAGCGAATCGAAGTTGAACTGGGGGATTGAACGAGAATGTTGTGCCTCATTGTTTGATCAAAATGAGCGAACTCTTGCAACGACATTCCGATCTGCTGAGTACTGTAGCTGCGAATGGCGCGAACGATACTGCAGCGTGATCACCAACTGATCGCCAAACGCCATTTACTGCTAACGAGTCATCACAATTGACTGGACGATGAAGTGCGGACGTCTAGTATACCGACTATATGTATATGTATATATATGAATGGTTTTCAGAATCAGAAGTAATGTTGGAGGCGCAAGTTTTATTGCGAAGTTATGGTGATGGAGTGAGGAGATTACGGTAAAATCGTCCGGCTTTGCGATGCCTTCGCTGATGTTGAAGTACCTTGCTAATCATGCTGTCGTGTGACTGTTTTACGAGTGGGGGAGTGGTCTTATTTAGGATTATTTTTTCTGTCGTAAAACGCAATGACTGTTTCTCTCCGTGTACAGATNTTATCGAGCACAGAGTGGGTAATTTCACTTGCGCTGTTTAGTCTGTGCTACGGCGAGATAAAAGTGTTCTACACGTGTAACATAAAAAGGTTCGAATCTGGTTTTTGGCTTTTTTTTTAGGAATGCAAAAAAGAAGTGTTTATGATTCGTAGTAGCTTAAGAAGCCACAGACATACCGAAAGCGGAAATGTGCAGGAGATTCAGGGATTTCTCACTGTCAGTTGTGGGTCTGATCAAAACGAGTTTTTAAAATGTCTTGGTTAACAATTTATCAAAATTCCCAAGCTCCCTACCTCTAATCCGCCTCTCGTGAGCCATCCGGACTAGTACTACCCAGCCGTGCTCCACTTTTCTGGAATTTTAGGCATGGTATTGGCTGGAATCATTCAGCTTTGAGGAACTAGAAAATTACAGTTTATCTGGAATGGAAATTGCCAAGACAAAGTACGTTTCTTCCAAATTACGGCCTCGTGGGAAATTCGGGGATTTTAGTCACGCTGTTGGCTGGAGGCGTTTAGCTTACATACGTGCTCATTTTCAAATTAGGAATGTGACAGTGGAGATTGAATAGAAGGCTCATATAGAAATTCTGCAAAACTATATATTGCGTATGGGTACAAAATGGAGTGTTGTAATCATAATTGCGGATTTGAGAGGGATGAGAGGGGGGGGGGGGGGGGAGGGGTTAAGTATTCCTCTCGGTAGCTTAATGTGAGGTGTTTGGAAGGGAAATTTTTGTGGAGTGGTACAAAATGGAGTGTTGTAATCATAATTGCGGATTTGAGAGGGATGAGAGGGGGGGGGAGGGGAGGGGTTAAGTATTCCTCTCGGTAGCTTAATGTGAGGTGTTTGGAAGGGAAATTTTTGTGGAGTGAAAAAACCTAATGGAGGTTAAGTTCTACTGGAAGATTAGAAATTGCAAGTTTACTGCGTTTGCCGGTGAGAAAAAAAATAGATCACTGCTTCTGGCATTTAAAATTTTCTTCCTGGTTAGAGGCAATGACTAAATACGCGCTAGCGTGCCTGCTGTATGTTCGCATCACATATGACCAAAAGCTGCCGGCGGTTAATTCTGTACTATATTTGAGTATTGCGCCATATCATGCTTTCGACGCGTTTGCTGCCTATGCCGCACCGCGCTGTGTTATGGTGGTTTTTGTTTACCTTGTTTAATGGAATTCTCACAGATCGGGATCGGAGATTGTCTTATGTACTAAGGGATCGGAGGTTGTCTTATGTACTACGGGATCGAAGTTCTTTTTTGGAACAACGAGGTTTGGCATTACCGCTCTGTAATCCGTCATTTTAACTTAGCTTCTAGTGCAAATTAACGCTCAATATGCCGCCATCTTCCTTGGCGTGTTCGCCCTTCTCTCATATCCATAAACCTAATTTTGGCGCTTTTGATTGTTTGGATTTGTCGTTTTTGATGTAATTGCATTTGCAGCCGTTTTAGTGTGTATCGTTTTGATGATCACATTGACAGAGCGGAGAGCACAGCAGAGCAGCAGCGAGCGAGTTTAGTGAACTGAGCAAGGGCTCGTGGTTGGTTGGTTGTTGGTGAACGATGTCAGAGGTGCGTGTTATATCTGGAACAATGTCTACTGGAGACACGGCGACGCGCTCTCCTAAGAATACCACTGTCGACGAAGATCGAATCGCAGCTTCCATTTCGACAGAGTGAGCTCTTTGTGCTTTTGGGTTTGGCCAGGTGAAGCGTTGCCAGTACATAACAAGCAGCATTCAGGTTTTTGGGCCACATGTGCTCACACATTCGCCTACAATCTTTTAACTTTAATTTTTTAAAATATCAGGAATTTTTGATATAATCAATGCCAGACAAACACCACGCCGTACGCTGATGTAGATAATGTAGAACACCATACTAGTATTGCTACGAGGTAGTCATTCCCGCCCGCCGTGGAGCACTGCGCTATCAGCAGTGCTTACGTGTTTTGCGTTATCTCGTATTTATTGAATATTTTTCATTAGCAGGCATTTTTTATTAAGGGACTACAATGTCCTTGCTGAGGGGCTACTTTATGTATGAAGGCCTCTTTTGAGCAGAAATGCTGAGCAAAAATCAGCTTGGGGTTCCTCATGCGGTCTTCGAGCTCGGTGCCGCTGTACTGGTCGAGGATAGAAAAGAACGAGACAAATGAGCTACAGTTCTGTTGGAGACGGGAGGGCCGAGATGATACAGCCAAGCAGTTTTGCTCAGGATCAAAATTATGCTAAATCATCCATTTTAATTAACATCGATGAAGCCATCAACGAAGCCATGCAACTTTCTTCTTAATTGTTCAGCAAACGAATTTTGATTATTGCATCTTATCTCTGCAAAACTGTACCATTGTTTTTTTTTCGTGAGTCTTTGGGCAAATGAAGAAAGGCTGCTGTGCGTGCTTTGGCACACCATGGGCGCATTCTTAATATTTCTGAAATGCAGCAGTTTCACAAATAAGTTCGTCCGACTTTCGTATCTCGCGTGTGTTGTTCGGTTAAGGCTGTTGAATAATTTTGCGGTGGAATGCGTCGTGGAAAGCGGACGTGCTTTCACTATCGCGTTTTTTACTGTGAATTAGAAGACTACATATCCTTTTCGGTTCTTTAGTAAATATCAGCGCTATAATAGTCATGGTTCATTTCGAAGTAGAAAAATTGGTGTGCGGCTTGGTCTGATGTATGAGGAAGAGCAAAAACGTAATTAATTGGCATAAATGTTGACTTAAATCAATGCGTACTGATCCATAGCATCATAGAACCATTCCTCCAGAGCAAACCCTACCTTAGCAGAGCGTCAAAATTAACCCTGTTGCTGTTTATGCTTTCATTGTTCTCTGTTTCATTTTAAGTATTGTGCTGGCATGTGTTTGTTGTGCGTGGCATTGTCAAGCGATCCCCATCTTTTCACTGTGTTATCCCGCTTCGCATTGATTATTTATTTCTTTATTATTTACATCTTGGGAACCTCAAGTCGTATGAACCTGCATATGTTGATTGCTTGCTTGCTTAAACTTTTTTTTTTTTCAAATCTTGTAGCAAGCGTAGTACTTTCACTGAAGGTAGCCAAATTAGTTGAATTGGACCAGTTTGCCTATATCTGAAAAACAGCTGTTACATACTAATACATTACTGGTCAGGTGGGAGTTGCCGGAATGGTTGCACAAGGCATGTGAGGTATCCTATATCGAATCGAACAACACTCTCTTGTTTCGTTGCGAAGACGGTTCACTAGTGGTGGCGGACGCAAATCTTGAGAGTACCGCTCCGCTTGCCGTGGCCAAATATAGCCCTAGAGCTCAGGTAAGTAATTCTTGGATGTAAAATGGACTTTAAGTTTATTTTCACTAAAATGCTCATTTTCGTCCACTGCGCCCACGTTTGTTATTTTCGTCATTGTCAAAAGGGATTTCAAGTTTGATTCATTCTCAGAACTTCAGTGGACCGTTTTTAGCTCGAATGATAAACTAAAGGTATACTTGTAAGGGCCTGTGATGAGCAGATTTCGTTTAATGGTTCTCATAAAGTTTGTCACATAATCTTGTCTAGCAGAAGCGACAGCATTGTACAGTTTTCTGTGGATGTGAAGGGGTGGCGATTTTTTACTGCGCACAAAATTGTCGTTGGTGCTAAGGGGTCAGCAGCATTCTTAGGAAAACGATGTCTTCAATAGTGCTGCTAATTGAATTTCAGAGGTTTGCTTGTTATTGCGCGATCAAGTTGCCACTTTAGCTCGTATTATGAAAGGTTATTGGGTGTTAAAAAGTTCATTTTGCGAACAAATTCCTTTCAAAATTGAGTGCCAATCAGAAGTATTGTGTTTGAGTATCGCATAACTTTTGAGTAAGGTCAAACACGTTCATATATAGCATAGATGAGTTCACCTCCAGTTCCGAGGTGATATTTTTATGTCATAGGCGAGTTTCGAACTGGTGCAGTAGCTAAACTGAAAGGCGAAAAGGATAGAAGAATAACTAAAAAAAAAGGAGACCCGGGATTCGACGGAAATGAAAGTCGGTGTAGGAGTGTAGTCCAAATACGAAGGGATGGCAAGCTCGTTTATGATAAATAGTATTTTCACCATCCATTTCCAATTTTTTCTCTTCAGTATTTGACAGCTTTTCTTCTTGTCAGAGCCACAAAATCATGTTCATTTTGCTTGGAAATGCTCTAACGGATTCTTATCCTCATTTGCCAAACTTTTTTCTTCAGGTATTGTACGACAAGCAGAATGGAATGATAATATTCTTGAACGAGCGGAGTCTTTGCTTTAGGAGGGAGTATTCGGGTTTGTTCCTCATCAAAGAGGCGCTAACAGTTCAAGACAAAAACATTATTCGCCTCGAGATGCCTGCCGACGAGGTTTGCTTAGGAAATGCCTCCACCTTCATCTTCTTTCTAATCCCAAGCCGATTCATCTAAAGGCTTTATTCAACTCAGCTGCATGCTGAAAATAGCTCACAACTTTTCGATTGTTTTTGCTCAAATATTATGTATGTGCAGGCGTTCTAAAGGAAATAGGAAATGTTTCTTGATCAAATGACTATTATTTTTCATGATCATCTTTTAACATTCTTTTATTTTCTGTTTATTGACTGGCGGCTAACAGCGTTATTTTAATGTTGGCCCATAGAACATATGCTTATTTCGAGTTTGGCTGCTCTTCGTCTCCATCCTTATTAGCTGGAACTGATATGACAAGAATTCGGTTCTTCGCCTAGGTCAACATATGAACTTCGTTTACTGCTAATTGCGCGAATTTGCCCTCATCTTGTGGGGCGAGCAGTGATTGAAGAGAGAGCTTTGTGAGCTTTGATCGTTTTTATTCGAAATCATTTAAGTTTTATTTTCCTTCTCATATGCTGAAACAGGTTTGTACATGTTCTTTTGTCAGTAGATTCATTTGTTTATTACAGGCAGCAAAACTCGTTCAAACGGCTGCTGCCAGCGACGAAGCGATCGTTCTAAGAAGACCAGCATTAGCAGCTTTCATCACAAAGCTTTCGTCCCTTGTCGGCTCTATAGAGAACACTTCGGTTCGAAGCTTTTTCTTTTTGTTGTTATAATTGCATTTAGCACTCATCGTTTTTCTATGGGTGGAGATGAATTTTTTCAAAACAGTTTCTTAAAATTTTCGTTTTTTTTAGTTAGATACGCTGATGACAAGTAGCGAGCCGAGTTCTGCAGAACGTCTTGCATAACGACAAACATTTTTCGAGGAGAACATTTGAGTGTAATTCAATACGGATAATAATGCAGACATGTCTTCTGCAAATGTTAACGCTTCATGGGTGCTTAGTAATCGAAATGTTGAACGATCGTTTGCTCCAGCACGAGTCCGTAGTGGTTGAAGTGGATGGAGCGGAGCTTCTCGGCGAGCTGCGTCCTGCTGAAGGTGTTGCCGAGGGACAGCCTGAAGTGCCTGTCGAGTGGACTGCGCCTGTATGGCACCATGTTGCAGCTCTCGCAGAGCGTATTAGGGTATTGGAACTGTTTTGTTTCTCAGTTTCCCAGTTTAAGAAGTGTTTGTTTGAACATAGAGCATTCCAAGAGCACAAGTTCGATCTCGCTGACCGGCCAAATAGGCCCATCTTTCATTCCTGGGTTAGACGAGTTGATAGTGTTTGGCCATTGGATCATGTGAGCATCACCCAAATCACCTCGGTCGCTTCGATCATAACAGTGTTATCTTTCGCTCGAAACAGATCGAATTAATGAAGTATGCTTTCTGTTGGATATTATAATAAGTATGCTTTCTCTAAGATATCATAATTTGCCAAAGTTTGTTTTTTCTTAATCCTGTGATTTCATTTGTTTGGTAGATTTCTCGATCATGATAAAATCGAGGGTCTAATGTTGCTACTGAAGTGTCCTCGTCTTGCTAGAATTTGGCTGAAAATAAAAACAAACATGAATTGCATCATTTTTCAGTTGTTCTTTTATATTAGACAAGATGTATTAAAAGTTGATGTTTTCTGTAAAGAAGATGGTGCAGAAGTTGTTGATTTCGGAAGTTGCTACTCGGTTCATAAGGTATACATGGAAAGATTTCAACTCTGAATATTTAAAGCCTTCTTTTGCACACGTTAGCTTTCGTGCTTGAATATTTTGAATAACGATTGTAATTTTTTGCATAATTTGCGAACTGTAGGCGCTGAAATGGCATTATTGCCACATAAAAATGGCTGTGAGGAAATTAGTAGTGTCGATTGAACGCAAGCTAACTGCCATTAACTTAAAATCGACAAACGCGATTTTAACGCCGAGTTGAGGAATTCGTTTTCAGTTGTTACTTAATCCGGAGCATCCTTATAATTTCGAGTACGCACCGGAATGGAAGGGTATCGATAAGGAGGTGATGGTGAGTGAGGCGGCGCGAAGACTGACATTCGAACATTGGCCTCATATGAATTACAGGCTTGCACTTGCTTATTTGCATTTAAATTATTTAAAAATCGAGGCGAATGCAGAATGGAATTGTGACAGAACGTAGTTTTCTCAATCAGCCAATTGTTGAATGCTAACTTTGGCATAGTGGCATGGTCCACTGTTCGCTTAATATTTAAATAAGATGATAGGCTAAAATGAAGAAGAGGTGGGAGACGAAGAAGGAGGGCTAAGTTATCTGACTGTCAGTTTGCTTGTTTAGTTTGTGTGAGGCCCCCACCGCCTTAGTTGGTTTTTTCCATGTTTATTTGAGCACTTTCCAGCTGGTAAGAATGAGTTTGGAGACGCGTCTAACTCCTGTTTAGACCAATATCGCCACGTAGAACGATAGAGTTCCAGTGCGTTCTCGAGTCCTCATTAGGTGGAGTTGTGGTGCGTGCCGGTGTCTCTTAGCTTTGCCAGTGGTTAGGTTTTTCATTAGTACAGATAGGTTCATCCGAGTACAAAAACTTCAATCGCAGTTAAGCGGTCGATAGTGTTCCTGATGTTTAACGAAGGAAGTAACGTGTCTTCAATGAGGTTCAGAAATTCGAATCGGTGAAAATGGTTGTCGCAGTTGTGCCATGCAGCTACTGCGTGGTTGTACCATCCAAGTTCTACCGGTTATGTTTATTTGTCATTAGGCTCACTTTTCTGTTTTCGCAGCTTTGTCTTCTAAAGAAATTTTTTTTGCCATTCATGGAATTAGAAGACTTTTAAATGATTTGTTTTTTTTTATTATTGTAGATGGGCTCTTCCTTGTCAAATGGCCGAAGCGGGTTTCTTTCACCAACCGAATAAAGCGGGCGACGATCGAGTGCTGTGTTTTGCGTGCCTTGTGTGTCTCGTCTGTTGGGAGCCATCTGATGAACCATGGTTTGTTGCTTTCGTCCTATCTTGCGCTGCGTTTTTATGATGTACTCGCCTTTTTGATTTACAGCTGTCTTTTTGTAAAGCTTGATTTCTTTGGGTGCTTCACGATTAGCTGAGCTCCAACGAATAGAACATGGTGCAGCTCAAGTATATAGGAAGCGAACGGCTCAGCTGAGATGCGACGGGTTGCGCAAGGAATACTGCAGTGATATGTCAGTTGACTTCGTGAATGTGATGTTGCTTTTTTACGGTATTCGTTACCTAAAATTCATCCCTTTCTTATGATTAATGAGAAGTTCTGAAAAAAACACAATTCAGTTTTTTACAAGTTTGCCTTAGTTGTATGTTTGCGATTCGTGTCAATCGAGCATACTGCTGTTTTTCACTGATTCAATTTCTTGTTGGGAGAGGGGGCAAGGTCGTTATCGAAATGAAAATTGTGATTGCGAACCTGAGGCTTATTATTTGAGGTCTGAGCATGAGCGTCACTCGCAGTCATGTCGTTTTATCCGGAACAATGCGAACCCGAATGTGCCTCTGGCACTGACAATGTCCTCTCTTTCTCCAATCGCCCACCACATGCGGTCGCGAGGTGCGTCTTCCTTCATTGTCTCAGCCACTAGCAACTGCGAATGGATTGCGATTGCTTTTGAGGCATCGACTCGGATTCATTTATGGCGTTCAGATCGCGTAGTTCATGTGAGCACTTATTCACTTTTTTGTATGCTTATATGCCATCTGTTTAACTTAGTCTGCCCAGGTTGGAGTGCCACGTTTTGTTAATAGGGTAGATAGAGGGAGCATTTGCATGATTTGCATTACAAGTCAAGCTCGTTAGAATATCGACGTGTTAAATAAATTTACTTTGCGTCATGCCTTCCTAAGCCATGCATGTAATGCGACCCAATCGCTGAACTCATTTTTGCAAATTTTTAATTTTTTTTAGTGGACTGAGTTTTCTGTTGTTTTTCCTTTTTTTTATTTTTCTTTTTTTTCGGCTTGCACGCTCTAAGGAATGCTCGCTTTATTCGAACTCATAAACAGTTAACATTTATTTGAAATGCCTCATCACGATACGATCGTCAAGGTCATAGCGGCTGGTGGGAAATGGTATCGACCTGGAAGCTGACATTTGTACAGCCGTAATGTTATATTGTGTCAAGGTTGCCGCGACCATAGATAAGCACTTTTATGAGCCTCACGTTCATAGTAGATTGACATTCTTTCGTATCTTTTTCTCCCATGTAAGTATTTTCTTTTGGTTGTTCTGTTAAATGGCGGGACCCTTTTATATGTTTTCATTGTTTTAACTAGCAATGTGGAGAACTAACTGTTTAAGGCTAACCAGTTTTTCACGGTCGATGTAACGGATTCGTTTATCGCAATGAAAACGGGTTATGCCCTCACCGAGGTGCCTCGTCGCAGCCAACGTGTTACGTGGAGCGATTGGAGCGATGACGCTGTGTAAGTCTTCGTTCCATTATAGTGGGTTTTTTTTTGGCAGAGTTCCCAAAAAATAATTCTGCAAGATTCTGAAATTCTGAAATCTTGATTCTGAAAACAGCACTCTGCAAGAATAATTAGTTCATTTAGTTAATACA
The DNA here is from genome assembly GCA_000803305.1 of Toxocara canis. Classification (NCBI taxonomy): domain Eukaryota; kingdom Metazoa; phylum Nematoda; class Chromadorea; order Rhabditida; family Toxocaridae; genus Toxocara; species Toxocara canis. Next base: position 226,297 of record JPKZ01000510.1, read on the forward strand.
GCATAATTAATTAATATCCGCTTTTAATGTGCCGTGCTGCCTTTGGCCGTCTAAGGTTTTTGCTGTCTTTAAATTCCCAATGAAGGTGGGCGGGGGAAGGAGTAGCCACTCTTTCGCCTTCTTCTTTTTGCGTAGGCTGCTAGCGTGTGGTGAGTCTGAATGAAACGGTCTGGCGTACATCTTCAGTGAATGCAGTCGTTTTCCACTTTAAGTCATAACTACAAATGCCAGAAATATGGGCATGTTCTAAGACAAGTTCAGCAGTGAATTTTCTCTGCCGTTTTATCGCTTGCTCTATTATGCTTTTTATAGGGAGAGTTCAAGTAGGCAAGCAGCCTCGACAGAGGGTGTCCCTGCAGCAACAACAGGGCAACCGTGTGAGTGTCTTTATAATTTGGGAGTCTTGTTATCATAAACTGTTCACATCATTTTCCTGCTATGGCTTAACTGTCATTATTTTGACTGAACCAAATGATGTGCTCGTGGGTTTTTTTCTGGCGGAATATTATCACTTATTTCAGTTTCTGTGGTACCCCATGTTTACATTTCTTTGTCTGTTTAGCGTTTCTGCTTTTTTCTCTTTTTCTTCGACGCTTTTTATCGATTCGTTGTTATTTTCACCTTTCGAGTACCTCATTGGTTGTAACATTTTGGAAGTTGTAATTTTGACTTTTAAAATTGGTTTTTCTTAGAAAAAAATTTTCTTCGAGTTTTAAGGATCTGTTGAGCTGTTGTCATTTTCACTTCCATCATTTTTTAAGGGTTACTATCGAATTCTTCAGCTTCGACTTCAGATGTGAACATTGAAACGCAGAATTCTCCACCGCAATCGACAGTTGCGGCAAATGTTGATGAGGTCGGGCATTGCGTCATGCTGTTTGGTTCCTTTTATTGGCCATACTTATCACCTAAGAGCAGAGATGGCTCATCATCTTTCTTCTCTTCAAAGAGGAGGGAGGATGCATATGGGAAGGACATTTTTCTTCTAGCGTACCAGAGCTCTCTGTTCCAAAATTCCCCCCCTTAACTCTCTTCCCTCATAGCTCTCGCAAGTTCTCTCCCTCCTTCCCTTCATTTCCCGTTTCCCACCTTCCACAATAATGCAAAGATTGTTCATGAATACGAAGTTGGAAAGCATCACACATAATGTTTTTGAAAAAAAAAAATACAACTTCGTAATCTTTTGCTGCAACTAAATTGCTGTAAGCTGGAAGCATTTCAGTAATGCCTTATCTTGCTAGTCGTTTTCATGGAATCGTAAAATTTGATTTTTGAATTTCGCATACGACTCCTCTTAGTGCTGCTTGGATAGAGGTTTATCCCTTCACACTCTTGCGCTCTGCTCCATCCTTATCGACCTCCCCTCGTTCACTTTCCTCCATCCCTACTTGAGAGAAAGGTTTGTAGTGTTGTTTCGTTCGTGATTGGAATCATAACGGGAATTACCTTCCCCTACCCCCACCCCCCTCCTCCGACACCCTCCGCCCACATCCCTGCAATTTTCTGAAGCTTAGCCAATTGCCATTTTCAGACCATTTTTCATTCTTTTAGGTCCAAACCTTACGGGGCCATGATTTTCAGGCCAGAAAGCCCTCAAATTGCGGAACTATTCCGCAAGGAAGGCTTACTGTCGGGCCGCAGTGGCTAAAGTGTATATATCCCTCCTTTTAGGAAAGTCCTCGTCAAATGCGGTTAACCTTTAGCGCATTCGTTTGCGTTGGGTACTTACTGTTATGACGTCAGTCTGATGTATCAAAGTGTTTTTTTTCCTCATTTAAGCGCAAAACATATGAAATAAGAACTCTGTCGTCGACGCGCAGAATTTTGTCAAGCGTACACAACCAAGAATAAACAAAATTGAAACTGATTTCGAGGATTCTCTGTTGTTCAGTTGTTTATGGCATTTTCACATTTGATGAGTTCTTCTCACACTTAGTTTCCTTTATGCGTATTATTTTGAATATTTGCTGACGATTAATTAGGAGTATAATGTTACCACGAACGTGAATTGTTGTGTTCTAGTTGCTGATAACAGCCATATGCACAGTTGGAAATCCGTGCATGATTGAGCAGTCGTCGATAGGTGCTGTGGCTGGCTCAACAGCTGCGAGATGTCATCCTACAATTGTAGTGGGCATAGCGCTCGACAGCTCGAAACTAATTCGGTGTAAGTTTTAAGTTTTATGCAAATTGAACGAATTTTTGTCACCTATCATCGCATCATTTGCTTTTGTATTGAACTGGACTACGATTCTGTGAACCCTTGTCAAGCTTGGCATATATGTCTGCAATCGCGTTTTTAAGAAATCTTTCTCCAAGTACATTTTATATGGAAATGTGGAAGCGGAAACAGTTTGCTAGTTCGCAGCCCTTTATTATGAAATTTTCAAATTCCGCCCCAAGTTTGTCTGTTTTATTCTAAAGTGTTTTTCTGATTTCGTTTTGTATTATTGAACAAATTCTTGTGGCTAGCAAACGATAGAGACTATCGGAAAATGTTCATGTTCTCCTATGTGGTTGAAAAGACCGTGGGCAGTTGAAGAAGCTCGTGCGGGAAAATGTTTGAATGATTGAAGCAGTGATGTCGGCAGTGCTTCCGAGTTACTTTTTTAGATTTTTGGTCCAAAATTTATTAGCTGAAGACGATTATTAAAGAATCGAGGATTAGGTGCACTTTGTTTTGTTCGGTGACTGCCTCACACCTCCACATTAAAGTGCGAATTTTCGAAATTTTGGAAAAAAAAATTTCAGCAAGGTTTTTAGCCCGGAACCAGTGATGCCATCGTACCACAATTTTTGGTACGATACTGTTCCTGTACTTCCCCTCAAAAAATGATATTATACTGTGCTTAAACCACCCCCTGAAAAAACTGATCGTACCGTACCTGTACTGCACTTGGCGACCGAGATATGATACGATACTGTACCAAGTATTTTGGTATAAAAAGTACAATACCTGTGCTGTACTTTTCGTACCTGCAGTTTTTCTTGACGCGCATGAATGAAAGAGCATAGACTACTTTACTGATAAGTAAAATAAACCAAAACTGTTCGAGCCAAGGAGAGAAGAAAATGACCACTGGTTGAATCGACTAAAAAATGCGAAGTTAGCGAAAAAAGATGAAAAAATATCCACGGTCGAGGTGAAAAACAGTCGAAATACCTGTTTGTTTTGAGTTGTAATGGAAAGCGCTTGAGCAAGTCACCGTACAGGCATGAAGCACATAACAATTGGCGAATGCCTTGCACAACAAAAAGGCGAGATTAGAAACACGAGGATGGGAAAGACACCGGACACTTGCACAACATCGCCCCCGCACAAACTGCAAAAGTTGGGGAATGAGCCGCAAAACAAGAAGGCGAGATTGAAACACGAGCTCAGAAATAACACTGAACACTTTTTTTGCAAAGAGCACATACATATCTCCGCAAACGGCATCCTTCACGCGAAGATAGCGCTCCATGGCGTAGCAGAGAGAGTTCCAGCGGGTGCTGCAAGGCATTATTAAATTCAGCCCGGACCTCGCATGGAGCCGTTCAGCCGCTAGCTGTGTTTTCCTGAACCTTTGAACCACCCTTGTCTGTCCATCGACCTGTGCGCGGCATCTGGATGCCTTCAGACCGCCTGCAGCGCTGGCTGCAGCATGTGAGCCATGCAACTCAATCTTTTCGGAAAGCATTGTCATCTTCGTCACTTGAGATCCTTACTGCTGTTACCTTTTCGCAGCCTGCGTTTCCTGTTTCACCGTGCAGCATCTCGTATTCATTTTTAAAAGCGCACACTGTGTTTGCGCCTGAGTTAGTTATCACTCTGTATATTGAGGATTCGTTGATGCCCACGCTTTTCAGGATTTTAAGGTAGCCTCGTTTAATCGTCTGCGCATCATGACGTCCGTTCAATCTCTTCTATTTTTGAGACATCCATCTCCTACAAAATGAATCGTTGCAGCAATGAACGGGTCGTTGATACACTTTCCGCTCCAGATGTCAACAGTGACCGATGCTTTAAGAGATCCTTCCACTTCCCGCACAATCTTCTCCTTGATCACTTATAATGGCCCGTCCAAAAGCGAGCAAAGGCCTCCTCGGGAAGTGGGCAGGGTTAACCGCGTATTCAGCACTATACTCGCGAAAGTCGTGGGTGAGAAACAAACTTAGAGAGGCTTTCGGTAGGGCCATCAGCTTTTGGAGAACCGTTATGCACTGTTTTTTTTTGGCGCTATCATGCGCTCCATTACCTGACATCCTCCAGGACTCTTTCAGCGTTGTCAGTGGCGCATTCCGCTTTACCGGCTGGTTGCGATGGCTGAGTGCTTTCATCAGCCCTTCATATTCAGCTTCATGTCGCGCTTTTAGGTGTTTCATAGCATTCGTCGGGTTCAGGCCTACTAGTTCGTGCCCACTACACCTCGGACGCTTATAGCCTCCCTAAACCACTTCGTAAAACTGCCACACATGTTGAGACAGACTACGGGATCTGCTCTGTTACAGTGCAGTTTCAGGCTCACGTATTTCGCGTGTATGTGAAGTCAACGGCAGAACGGTGCTGAAAAGAGGAAAGTATGCAAATGCGATAATACGTGGACATGAATTCCATTTGCAGCACTTTAATTTGTTTTCATACTTCCGCGATTGTAACAGGTGTGGTATCCTAGAGGATGCCCAATAAATGCCGTTTTTTAAGGAAGAACACATTTCCTCGCATCAAAAAGAATGCTATGTAAAATAATCTGGAATAAACAGCTATGGTTTACAAATCAAAGAGATGGCAAAACAAACGAACGTCGCGAACCTAATATAAGGAACTAGAACATCTCTTTATACATTAATTAAAGTACTATAAAAAAACTTGCGAATGGGGACTATCCTTCGCCCCTATTGACATTGTTGAATATCTAAAAGAAGAGTTCGATCCCAATTTCTCAAATGAATAATTCGTCTCTATCAGTCATTTGTCGAGACGCGTCGCGGACCAACGGCGAAATCTAAAACTGTGGGAGCGAGGTAACGCTAATCTGCATCTCCCGCGACTGAAGTACATTTTAAATACAAGTACAGTCAAAAAATGGTACGGTGTACTTGTACTTTTTCCAAAAAATCGGTACGACACTCTGCTTGTATCACCCCTCGGAAAATCACACTGTACTGTACTCATGCTGTATTTGCGATTTTAAATTTGGTACGAGACTGTACTATACTTGGTATAAGTGCAAGTACAGTAGGGAGAGTATTATACTTTTTGGTAAGATGATATCACTGCCCGGAACGTACCTATATATCTGCTCTCAATGTAACTTTTATTATACTGATTTATTATACTGATTAGTCGTTGTCGATGGGGGACGGTGTATGTTGCAGCGGATCGGCAGCACGGCGGTTCTGCGGAAGTGTGTGCGTTAAACTCTGTGAATTCGGTATGCGGTGCGGATGCAACGCCGCGTATCGTGGCGGAGGAGGCGAGTGGGTCAGCCGAGCAGACCAAGGCGCCCGCATATCACCCCTTCGTTGTCGTCTATCAAATCACAGAGCACGGCGTCGTCTGCGCTGATTCTAGCATCGCTGGCGGTAGATCGGGTCAGCCAACGTTGTAAACTCTGTGAATTCGGTATGCGGTGCGGATGCAACGCCGCGTATCGTGGCGGAGGAGGCGAGTGGGTCAGCCGAGCAGACCAAGGCGCCCGCATATCACCCCTTCGTTGTCGTCTATCAAATCACAGAGCACGGCGTCGTCTGCGCTGATTCTAGCATCGCTGGCGGTAGATCGGGTCAGCCAACGTTGTAAACTCTGTGAATTCGGTATGCGGTGCGGATGCAACGCCGCGTATCGTGGCGGAGGAGGCGAGTGGGTCAGCCGAGCAGACCAAGGCGCCCGCATATCACCCCTTCGTTGTCGTCTATCAAATCACAGAGCACGGCGTCGTCTGCGCTGATTCTAGCATCGCTGGCGGTAGATCGGGTCAGCCAACGTTGTAAACTCTGTGAATTCGGTATGCGGTGCGGATGCAACGCCGCGTATCGTGGCGGAGGAGGCGAGTGGGTCAGCCGAGCAGACCAAGGCGCCCGCATATCACCCCTTCGTTGTCGTCTATCAAATCACAGAGCACGGCGTCGTCTGCGCTGATTCTAGCATCGCTGGCGGTAGATCGGGTCAGCCAACGTTGTTTATTTTAGCGAAGGAACGTTTGCTTGAATTTAACGCTGATATTTTATGCGCTATATGCAAAATAGTACTGTCGGTAAAGTACACGCTCAGAATCGGACGTAGGGAGCGGCGTAGAGCATGAATACATTTGTAAAATGCGTCACAAAAGTATGGAACCGCGCAGAACATAGTGCCTTTTACTGGTGGATAATATCACCATCGGGAAGTTGTTGAAAATGGTGACACGCCAGTGTTCTTTTGCGAGACACCTTACCGTCATTTAATAAAAGACATTGCCCACATTTCTAGATTCTAGAAACCTGGGCTCACCGAAAGTCTCTGTATTACTTTGTCAGTAAACGTCAACTTTTAGCATTTATAAACATCTCATTATCACATCGACTGCGCATTATTGTACCACAGCCTGGTAGTCAGCAGTTCGCTGTCCACCGAACTCCGAAACTGAGAGATCCATTGGTAGCGTTGTAATGTTTCGCGTGTTTTTGTTATTGATTTCGCTATACGTGAAGTCCATTTTTCGCTTGCTGTTAAATTGAAACTAATCCGTTGTAGAAGCAAAGCTTATTGAAAATTTTTTTGATTTCGTTGCGGTTGAATCAAGTCGTTTTTCAGTTGGCTGGCATGGTAGAGGATTTTTAGAAAGCGGTTGTTCATTTAGAGACAAATTATATTGCCTTTCAACCTGTGTAAGCAAGAGCATATTCAAAAGGTTAAATTCGCGTCAGAAACGCGCAAAGACGCTGTCATATTTGGCTGAGTACAGCCTCTTCCCTCCTCGGTGTAATGAAAAAATGTCCCCAGTTTGATTAAACGTTTTCGAAAAGCTGTCAACACAATACCGTCCCCAGATAGCCGCATGGACCGCATGGTACAGTAGTTTATTTAAGTGTTGCTGTGGAATGATGTCTTGGTCGTGTCGTAGTGCTTGTAAACTTGTAGATGATACAAAGGATGAGGAGATGTGGTGCGTACAACCAACAGCTGCTTGGATTAGTACAGCGCCGAGTGAGAAGCCACCTCCAGCCAGCGGTGATCTTTACGCTCATTCTTTTTTTTTGGCCGCCGTAATTGTTCGTTTTTCATCGCCACTCAGAAGTCATTATTTGGTTTTTGTAGAAAAATCGGTCAAAAGCCGGTAGAGCATCATGCATACCTGAACCACCCGTCATCAGATTTTCCTTACACTTCTCCATTAGAAATGTCGTTTAGTAATATTGTTTTGACTCCCATTTCATAGGCATAAAAATGTTATTGTGTCATTTGCCTGATTGATAAATAATGGCTATTGTAGTTATTATTCCTTATTACCGTTCTCTTTGTCAGTTCTTGCTACACTACACTTCAGTAAGATTGTTATGGCAAGCTTGCATCAGCATCGCTGCTGAAAAGTTTTGCTAAACTTGTTCTCGTAGTTCTCGTAACGTTTCCTTGCAGTTATTGCTGGCTTCGATGTACACATGAGCTTTCTTGCTTCCCTCTCTTATGCTGAGGTCGCAGTTTGTTCGGAAAAAGTAGAATGAAAAGAAAGTGGGGGTGAAAAAAGAAGTCGGGAGCAACGAAAGTGAGATTCGAAAATCCGTGCATCTTAAAGTTGAGGGAGCAACCGGGTCTCCGAATTGAATAACGATAAGCTCATTTTTTGCTTCAGCTCCAGTTGTACCTCCGCTCATGGCAATAGGATCACTGGGAAAAACTCTTGATTTAGAATCTCGCATATGAACGTATTGTGGGATCATGTTTATAATTTAGCTGAAATTTTCGTCTGTTGAAGTCAGTTTTCAGATCTCATCTTATGCACTGGCTGTGAATGTTTGTTGAAATGCGAATTTTAGATGGCACAAAAGTGCCGAAGAGTAATAATGGTGCGTATATGTCGAAAATGGCTAGTCTTGAGGAAACTGATTTTGCTGAAGCGATGATGCTTATTGAAAGTGAAAATGACGCTCCCGAATGGTCTGCGAGCGCCGCTGAATCTGAATATGAACATCCGTGCGATCAGTCGATGTGTATGTCATTTATTGTGGTCAGATATGCGTAGTGTCAAGTTCACCTCGGGTGCGTAAAACAGTAACAACAGTTTGAAATGTTGTAGTCTTTGGGATACGAAAGTGACTAGTGAGGTTGAAGATAACTTGAACATTATAGACGAAGAGCGATTCTTCTGAAAGTGGAAAAAAGTGCTCTTTGAAGGGACACCGAGTGAGGATGATTTTTAGAGAATGGGATGCGACCACTTCCACCGCTTTGACTTTCCGTATGGACGACTAGTCAGGGTTGTGACAGTGTTACTGTAGTGTGAAGGCTGTTGAAAATGAACATATTGGGATCACATTTTTTGCATAAGTAAAATTATGGAAGGCGTGGTGTTGGGAGCCGACTACGGTTTTTAGTTTCTTTTACTATATTGGTTCTTTAGTTTGTACATTATTTTCGCAAGTAACAGAGTGTTCATTTAACAAAAGCAGTTACGACAAAATGATTTTTTTTGTGAGGTTCTGGTGCTGAAATTAAATCTCGATGGGGATGCAGCAACTTTCTTAAACCGTCGTAAAATAATGCCATCGATTTCAGTAGATGAAGATTGGGAAACCGAATCGAAGAGCACCTCGAAATTCGAAGAAAAAGCCTCTAATGATTTCATCTCAATCAACTACGGCCCTGCACCGGTGAGCGTAGTGCTTCTGCAGTGCTTCAGGTTACCGCCAGAAATCGACGAAAGCTCAATGAAGGCAAATTTTTCGTTACATCATTCATATTTCTCTTTCACTTCATTATTTTCACCTCTTTCGTTACTTGGTTTGTTCGACAAAACTGTAAGGAATATAATCGAGACGTTTTTCTGCTTACGCACGTGATTTCTTTAACCTGGTAAGTGTACTTCTGCCCAACAAGAGAAGCCTATTTCGTCTTCAGTTTGCCCTTGCCACAAAATTTAAGGGTTTTAAAATTCGCGTGAGTTGCTGGAATATATTGTCTGGATTCAACGCCGAATGCAAATTTCCATTACTTTGACCCAAATGGTTCGTAAGTCACAGCAATTATATAGCTGGAAAATACATCGCAAAGTTAGCCGCCGTTGTATTGCACCAGTCCATTTCACATTGCATCGTTAGCGAACCAGTTTTGTATTTGAACGAATGTGAACATATCGTCGTTGAAAAATGTGTTCATTTGGAAAATGAATTGGCGATTCATTGAGTTGTAGATAACTGGATATTCGATTGAAGCTTTCTACTCTTCTTCTGAGTTCATAAGCACAGTATCAATTTTATCTCTCAAACGTGATCATAATTAACATCGTATGAGGGAACTGATTCTTTCGTTATGACTGATCCGTTTTTATCGAAAAAAAAAATATGAAAAGGAAAGCGATTTTCATAGTACGAAACTTTGAAACAATGAGCAGATTTTTTCACACTCGGCTGCTATAATTCGACCAAGGGCCAAACTCATACCAACGCGAAATGAGTGCACGGAGTCTCTCGAAGTATATTGGTAGCGCTTTTTGTGCAACTTTAATTTTTTTTCCTTTAACATAGCCCCCATTCTGCACAACTGAGATTATCAAGATTATAAACTGATTTTCGAATGGCAAAGTGTTTGTTTGCTTTTTACGGCATCTTCTTCAGGTGAAAGCGATAATACCATCAGGTAATGGTATGAATCTGGTTGTCGCTGTTAGCCGTGAGGCCGGCTCTTCTGGGCTGGTTCAGTCGGCGGTTGTCGTATACCGTCTTATTTTCACGCAATATGTTACTTCAGTCCAGGTCCATTTACTTTTTTATCAGTCACTTGGATGAGTAGGTTGCTTGTGTTTGCTTGCATTGCAGTATATAATGTATTGAACGACCGTTTATGGAGACACTTCATGCACAATGGGGTAGCGATCCTTGCGCTAGCCCACAACTCAGCAAAAGCTGTCTTGTAGTAGACCACAACTCAAAAACCTCGAAGATGGTTGATTGGTATTAAGCTCGCTGATTGAAGCAAGCGTATCATGAGGGAAACCGCAGCACACCATAAGAATCGCCATCTCATCTGAAATCGCTCTTTGCATTACCTTTACCATGAAAATGGCGGTTGGCCGAATCGAAGCCAATTTATACGGTGGCCCTTATTCAGGGCGCTCGGTTTAGCTCTTTTTAAGGCTTTAGTTTAAGTTTGTCAGCGACTAGTTTCGAATGCTATTTAGCGACTTACTAAAGTTACGAGCTGCTTGTTCAAGCTCATTCATGTTAATTGTTGCTTTGTCTATGTTGCCGAAAAGCTAAGTTCATTCTTCAGAGCAACTTGTTGCGCTTCCGTTTATGAAGCATTTTGGTTTAAACGGCGCTGTTTTAATTAGTGTTTCGTAGCTTCATTTGAGCATAAGGAGTGTCATCGTCTGAGAGCCCTTGAGGTTGAGGATATGAGCTAGGTAAGATTGGGAGCCGTTTATTAATGAACTGCGTTTTGATTCGACAGCAATCGCGGATATGTTTTAGGAGCAGCCATGCAAGACTTATTACGATACACAACACTGCATTGAACAGATGCTGGTCGTCAGCGCTGACGCACTCGCGAGTCCAGCCGGAGGCACGCAGTCAGAACTGAGTATGCCTGCTGAGTTGCTCGAAAACGTCATTATCGTAAGTTGCTTAACGTTTGGTTAACTTTCCTGTAATCGTGATGATGTCGAAAGTTCAAGGGTGTGCGGGAGAAACAAGATAAAATTACGACATATTTGTGACAAATAGGTGTATTCTAAATATGGTGATGTTGCGTTTTTTAGTGCCTAACAGGTTTTCACAGCGGTTATCTAAGATCGCAGCTTCGAAGAGTGCAGTATTTGGGTTTATGTCGCAGAGGTAGAATGCGCCTACTTTATATCTTTAAAATCCCGTTCCGAGGATTGTGGTTGTTTTTTTAGAGCAGGGGGAGGGGATAGATGCCCTTAATTTTAAAATTTTCGGGGAGGCGTTATCGCGGAGTGTTTGAAGTTATGTAAAAATCCAAAAGCAAATGAATGTGATTATTGAACACTAGCAAATATTGAGTGACGTGTCGTAATGTCAGGTTGGATGTGAATTTGTTTCATTCGTTTTTTAGCGAACGACAGAAGGCGAAGTATGGATGATCGATGTGAACAAAAACGAGAGAGTGAAAATATGCGATGATAAAGCGAAACATATAGCATTAATGGATAGCGGTAAATGTGCAGTGCTCACCGAAACTGGCAAAGTCTGTTACATAGTCCTCTTTGTTATTGCTGTATATACGTTATATCTAGTCACTTATCGTTTCGCTGCAGCTAATTAGTTCTAATGGTAAATTAAAATAATGCAGAAAGAGGCCGAGGACAAATAAGATGGTGATCTGAAATGGATTGCACAACGTATTTTGTGATCGGGTGTTGTTTTCTTTGATGGAGTACTCGATTTTCATTCGATTGCTTTTAATACAGTTCTGAAGAAAACGTAATGAGCACATTCATTGTTTTGTGCGTTTGGAGCTGATGAAATGTTGATTGCTTAACGTCAGACGTAGTTGATTTTTTAGGTTTATTAGAAAGTGGTAAGCTACAAGTATGGCAAACGAATTTGCGATGCTACATATTTTACTTTCCATTGATGATGTTGTAGAAACCAGATAATGAATTAAAAATCTAATTGGTATATGAGAAGAATTCGATCGGCGTTCGTATCCTTGCTGCACATCTCTCTCTCTTCTTCTCCTCCTTCCCTTCTGTGAGGAGTGAGTTGCAGTGAACCTGATGTTTCATATCCAAAAAAACCAATTTATTTGGCCATTGATCTTTTTGGTTTGATGAAGGGTCGTGAAGGGTCTAATTAATATGAAATTCAGCTGCTGGTTTTACAAGTGGAGCAGATGTGCTGTCGCCGCATAGTTGAGGACGAGGACGAAGAAGCAACTGTTGCAGCATTGCTCTCCGGTATACTATCCACAACAACAGCAATAAGTATGTCTTCTTTTCTTTGCAACTTTTAGCATCTGTTACCTTGTGCCACTGAAACAATTTGTAACGAATTGCAAATAGGAAACAATGCCATACTTTTGAAAAGTACGTATTGTGAGTCGGCGTTGTATATCTCTTTTGTGATAAGTGATAATAATCTTTACGTAATTTGTATGGCGGCAGTTAGTGAGGTAGCTGTTGCGCCGGTCGAATAAAGTATTGAAATCTGCGGGGTGCATTTCTCAGAAAGGTCGAGAAACCTTTGCATCCGAACCTTATACGCAGCGTTTACGAGGTAATTTGCTATTTTACGTAACCGGATACAGTCCTACTGATTGCCGGCTTACAAGTGCAGTGATAAAGATTGTTAAGAATTGCTCGCGTTTTGAGAGAGACATTTTGTAGGCCCCTCTTCTTCAACAATTTCAAACGCAACTGAAGGTAGTTCGAGTGTGGACGGCAGCTCGTTGCACCCGTCACGTATGCAAATCTACGCGATGCAGCCGCTAACCTGTGGCAATCTGCGCAAGTTATGGGAGTTGACAAGGAGTGATGGCGGAGCTAGCTTGCTCACTGCATCACCGGGCACTCTCTCTTTGTTCGTTTTTTTTTGTTTTTGAATTTTGGTTGTGGTTTTCCGTAAGTAATCTAATCCACAAATGTTGACGATGCAGCAATATGCGCTGTGTGAGTAGTCGGAGTTTGTTGTTAAGGCGAAGTTTTTCTATGTAGCATTGGTTGGTGGAATGGTTAAATGCACTGAAACGTTGACGCTCACTGATAAGGGCAACGGGAAAGGATTCCACCTCTTAACATTCGTAGGCATTTAATTATTTTGATTCCATGATGATCCTGGAAGAAAGGGAACGTTAAAAACTCACCGAACTTTTTTACCTGGTCCTTTCGTTTTTTTTTTTCGTTTCAAATCCACTGTTAAGGCATCGGCGTTCTTTCTTTCCTTTTTTTTTTGTTTTTTCTTCACCAACTCAATTAGACCAGAAGGGCATCTTAGCTTGCCTTGGAAGCTCGTCGTCACGTGGATTTTGATTATGTCACAATAAACGAAACAGCATATTGCCTTTGTCGCTCTAGCAGACTTGTTAACACCTGCACACCTTAGCAAAACCTTAAAAAGGTTTGAAAGTATTTGATTTGCAGTGGTGTTGCTGGTTTCCAAGTGGTTCCACCATTGGGCTGGAGCGAAATACAGTTACACCAAAAGTGTCGCAAGAATCCTCAGCATTGGCTTCGCGGTGATCGTTCGACGCGCAGTTGGCATTTGCAGGCAGACGCGCATGGACTTCCAAATGTGCAGGCATTCGAAGTGCATCTTCAGGTATGGCCCTGATTCTGGATCGGATGAATGTCGGAATTGATTACTGCTTATTAGTTTCAACGGTTTCCTTCCGAGTTTTTTTATTAGTACAGATGAACTTATCGTATTATCGATCTGGTTCGCTTTGCTATTAGTTAGCTTCAGCTCGCACCGTAATTGCTTTAATTTCTTTTTTAAATGACGCTGTTCCATTAAAATCTGTGCTGTTACATTACCGTCGTCAGCCAAGTCCTTTTGTAACAGCACTTTCTAAATCTTCGTCACATTTCAAGGGTTTCTAATAATAGGTAGCAAGTTGGATACATATTTGGCGGCGTGACGCATCTAGGGTTTAAGCGGAATTACTGTTTACTTGCTGAAATTTCGTCTTCTCGAGCCTTACTCATCGCCTAAAAAACCGTTAAAACACACAAGAAAAAGTCGCAGATTTGGTTTTGATTATCCAGATTTAAGAGCTATGCGTGCTAGGTTGGAGAGAAAAAAGGCGGAGGTGGACAACTACCCCGTTTCACTCGCTTTGACCGATACAAAGTATTCATGCTAAAGAGGCGATGGTCATGAATCATTTGAGACCTTATTTATGCGCACTAGAATGCATCACAGAGCATAGCGAGAATGGCAGAGAACAGCTAGAACATTAGCGTGACAATGTCATACAGGAAAGGAGGCAAATTGAAAGCGCGAGGTCGGGTGGGGTGGGAGAAGGGGGGGGGGAGGGTAAACGTATAACAAAAGGGAGGGAAAAGAGGAAGGGAGGATTATCGAGGGCGTATTTTTTTACGGGCGTTGCTAATGCCGTTTTATCGGCCGAAAATTTATCACATTGTCTTATTTTTTATTGCTTCTGAATATCTTCATAATTTATTCAGAAAATTATGGAAAGGCGTCAGCATGTATGGTAAAGAAGCTTTTTTAAATAAAGCGCCATGGTGCTTTCTTAATTTGTAGTCAAAAATGATCATTCAAGTTTAGACGGAAAGATGAGATGTGGGGGGGAGGGGAGGGAGAAGCGGGGAGAGGTGGGTTACGGAAGGGAAGTGAGTGGTAGAGCTTTTTTATTGGGAGGAGAAGAGCTTTCATGAGCGTAAGAAGTCATCTCCCTTCATCGTCCGCCCCTTTTTCCCCCGCTGCATCGCTTCGCCGCGATGAGGTGGGAAGCGGTTCTCAAGCATGCTGTGACAATGACATGATAAACCTGCGCGTTATAAACTGTCATTCAGGTGGAGTCTTGGGCATGTTTTATGATGAAACCTAAAACCAGTTCAACGACTTCCGGAGTTTCTTTCTGAACTCAGTTATTTTCTCAGCAGATGCAAAACTGGTGATAACATTTGCTGTGTCTACGATATGCGGCTTCTAAAAATTTTAAAAAATTTAACAATGGGAAGTTGGGTAAGCATGGCATGTGGTATCGGATGGGATGTGTTCTGTTCGAATGTTGGCAGGAATTGTTAAATGGTAGGGAAACGATGCGTATCGAAGTAGGCAGGCATTTATACTGAATTGAGATTGGTGTGCAACTGCAGGCAGGAATACAAATTTCGCATGCGAATGTGCGGTTTACGTTCCACTCGTCCTGTGTTGGTTGCCCTGATGTGCAGGTAACTGTGCTTCGGCGTCGTGCTATTGCGCCTTCTGACAGCAGCAAAGATGTGAGGACCGCGGGATCGGGGGTTGTCAGACCTGCGACCACCTTCAAAATCGATATCGATGATCTCAGGGAGCAGGTGAAATATAGACATTCTTTGCAGGCAATGATATAAAATTATTTCGGATTTCTACGTTACATTTTAGTTCTAACGTTCGTTTTACTCGCCTCCGTGACAAGAAGTTTCTCGATAGAAGTATCGAACCAGCTAATTTGGTATAGCCACTTTTTTGTTGTTAAAAATTTGTGAAGGTAGTTTATTTTTCACGTTGTATTATAAGAAGAAAGGATCCTGCCGAATTTTCCATGAGAAGTTGAAAACGGCTGCGTTAAAAGTGTTGTTCTTCCTGTAAAAACTACACCAGTACGTCG
Source organism: Toxocara canis (assembly GCA_000803305.1). NCBI lineage: Eukaryota > Metazoa > Nematoda > Chromadorea > Rhabditida > Toxocaridae > Toxocara > Toxocara canis. The sequence goes on from JPKZ01000510.1 coordinate 241,772, forward strand.
CATATGAGTCTTAATTTACGATTTCCCTTCACCCTTTGCTTTGAATGCGCTGCAGTTACTTCCATTTACTTGCAATACAAAACAAGTCCTTTAAAGCTTAAGAAGGGGTCGGCTACGTCGCACTGTACGCATGCATCTCTAGTTCATAGAGGGTAGAGGCCGGCAAAATGGAAGAACTGAAGAACCAAAAGCAGATTTGCAGGAGTCGCTTACTCGTTCCGTTACTCAAGAGAAACCTTGGCTAAAATTCTTAGTTGACGAAGAAGGCTTAGAATTGAGATTATTTGTTAGCTCGATCAATGTCTCCCCATTTCCTTGCTGGTTTTCTTGTAGAGAGGTACGAGCTGGTAAGTGTTTGCTGTCGTAAATATGAGGAAAGGTTGTGTAACGATTATTTTCGTGTTCTTGCAAGATACCGTGTTTTTTTTTCGCTTCAGTGTGACATTACGGCTGCGTTAAAAGTGTTGTTCTTCCTGTAAAAACTACACCAGTACGTCGCATATGAGTCTGAATTTACGATTTCCCTTCACCCTTCTTTGCTTTGAATGCGCTGCAGTTACTTCCATTTACTTGCAATACAAAACAAGTCCTTTAAAGCTTAAGAAGGGGTCGGCTACGTCGCACTGTACGCATGCATCTCTAGTTCATAGAGGGTAGAGGCCGGCAAAATGGAAATGCTGAAGAACCAAAAGCAGATTTGCAGGAGTCGCTTACTCGTTCCGTTACTCAAGAGAAACCTTGGCTAAAATTCTTAGTTGACGAAGAAGGCTTAGAATTGAGATTATTTGTTAGCTCGATCAATGTCTCCCCATTTCCTTGCTGGTTTTCTTGTAGAGAGGTACGAGCTGGTAAGTGTTTGCTGTCGTAAATATGAGGAAAGGTTGTGTAACGATTATTTTCGTGTTCTTGCAAGATACCGTGTTTTTTTTTCGCTTCAGTGTGACATTGTGGCGGGTCCTTTGTTGCTGGCCGATTATGTCGACGTTGGAGGGGCTAGCTCGATCGTACAGCTACCGGGAAGAATATTTTTATCGACTTCCCATCACCCACAAGGTGAGCGACCTGGTCGCATGATTATTACGGCTTTGAAGGGATGCGAACTCCTTGCCGATTTTTTATGGAAATAGGTTCTGGATATAGTGATACAGAAAACCGGATGCACGAAAATTAAAGAAAAACCGACAGGTTTTCAGAAATTTATCTTTGATTCAGCTACAACGAGGTTATCACCGCCTCATTTCTCCCTTGCTGCCCCCCTCATCATTCTCTACCCCTTCTCTTCCTTCCTTACTCTCGAATACAAAAACGACTATGCTGTTTTATTCGCTGTTTGAGTGGGTATGCACAGGTTGAAAACAGTTTTGATCGTTTACGCGTTCGCTGCATGCATTTGCAGCCTATCTGTTTTTTGAAGTATAATCGGTAAGGGGGAGAAGGGGAGCTGCTCTCAAAATTTGGAAAAGGTATTGTGGACACAGAAAAAAGGTTGAAACAATTTGAGAAGTTATTAAGCGTGGAAACTTAAAATGTTGACGGACCGCATAGAGATTTGGCTGCTGCTTTTGAGGGGTGACAAGAAAATGATCGTATGTGAATGCAACACTCGAATGTTGAGAGCTGTTGATTGGATTTGAAATACAGTTTCTGAATCTTAAATTACGTACTGGTATTTCTATGATTTCGTGTCCATTACATGAATTCGCTTGAATATTTTTATTTACAGTTGGCAACAAGGCAGCAAAGATGCAGACGTTCTATTTGTTGTTGGAGTCGCTTTCGGACGTGTCTTTCGAGCAGCTTATTGCAGCGCACAAAATCCGTGATAAGGAAAAAGCTGCAGCGTTAGTGTTAGCTTTTAAAGGAAACTTCATTCCTTTTTGACACGAGTACGTAGCACATTATTGTAGCTTTCAAGCATCTCCAGTTCGAGTATCATCAGTGGATGTAATTTTACACTCATATTTGTTTCATGTTTTAAGAACAACTTTGAAATTGCAAAAACTGAGTGAATTTTTTGTATCCTGTTTATGAGTCTTATCAGTATCGAGGATTCACTCAGGTTTGCGAGAGGGTATTAATTTGACTGGATCATTTTTCGTTTTTCCGCTGTTTCCTCGGCTATTTTTAATGTTTTATGAAAAGGTGTCGGTGTTGAACACGAAAGCACATTCTTCTGCTGGCACTTGGTTAAGTGTAATGTTTCTCATTCAATTATCGTTCATCTTATACAAAAGTGCCTGGATGAGATTAAATGCTCCCTACTCACCGAACTCTGTGTGCATAAAGTTTACCGGGTTTTCTTTTCAGTCAGGATGCAAATGCGAAAACCAAAAGCTGGCGAAGACGTGATGCGACAGGCGGTGAGAAGAAAACTTCCGAGTCGAAATTCATCAAAAAATCTCATTCGAAAGCGGATTTACCCCCAACTGGTATACAGTTTTTTTGTGCAGAGCGTGAACTTAATATTCCTATTCTTGCTATCTTCTTGTTTTTTTTTTTCACGCAAGAGTCGACAAAACTGCGTTTATTAATGCATGGAGGACATCAAGAATGAGTGCCAAATATCACATAAAATTGATCGAACAGTTTTTAGCAAGTGGGCACAATTTTCGCAGGAAAGCATCATCGGCAGGCAGAAATACAAAACACAAGAGAGATGTAAAGCAGTAACATACGTGAAAGTGATGGAAGGAACACAGAGCTGGGTTATTATTCAGATAGAATCTCTTTAAGGTAACACGAGGGGTTCTGGTGCTCCATATGCGGCACCGCATTTGTCCGCGTCATCGTTGCAATCGCGCAAAGGGATCGAATGGATTGAGGAGATATCGATCACGCTATTAAAAGCAAAACGGGGTCCTGAACGTCATGAGAGGTTGGCATATTTTTTTTTTCATTTTGAAAGCAGAGATGAGGAGGGGAGGAGAGGGAGGGAATTATGATGAGAGATACTTGCTCAGTGTTCCTATTTTAAGAATGGTTTTTTTCAAAAAATTTCTGGTGAGAAGTGGACATGCAAACGAGTTAAGCAGCAGCTCTAAGCTTTGAGATAGTTTTTACAGTTTGCGCTTTACGAATTGTCTAGATTTCGCTGCAACTTTTTTTCTTCTTTTTCTTTTTAAAGTCCTGCTTGGTTCTGATAGTATTCCCTCTGAGGAGAGCTTCCTGTAGCTGTTCTCCTAGTCACTGGTTTCACACTTCGATCTCCTTAATAGATGTCAAAGACAGGTGCGTCCACTTTCTAAAAGCATTTCCCGTTACACTTCTGCTCGTTTGCTTATCCCGGTGGGTTGCCATCTTACGATTCGTAGAAGTACACAAGCTTCAGCTAAGCTAGAAACGTTTTCTTGGAGATTTCCATGAAATTTCTTTTAATACGCTTCTCACTGGACGGCATCTGTAGTATAATTTTTTAAAAATGGCTTACGGATGTTATCATAAAGTTGGTTGACGAAGGGCGACCGAGGGCTATTTTTCTGTTTGGTTGCTTTCTCAGTAATATGTAATCTTGATTATCTTACTTCGACGTGTAATAGTGTTGGCACAGTTTAAGATTTTGGTAAGTGCGATAGATTCGATTTTGAAAGCGAGCCATTTGGAAGATCATTTGGACGGGAGATGCGTGGTTCAGTGAACAGTTGAAAAGTGATTTTAATGGGCACTTTTGCTGTTTATTTCGTTTGTCAACTGTGGTTCCGTTTAAGCGAAGCGGGTAAGGCATCGCTGATTGCAGGATTCAGCGTCGTATGATGTTAGAGACATATGATTTCCACAGAAGGTTGGTGAAGCTGGCAGCCGGAACGTTACGTGAGTGTGGTGACCCACATCAACTACAAACAAATGGAGTGCGCCTGCTTAACGAGCACAGGGCGTTGGATTTGATCATGTGGCTTCTTGACAACTGGAGTGTGTCGTCAAGCGTGTAAGCTACTGTTTTTTTGAAGTGTTGCCCCCAAAAAAACATTCTGAATTGGTAAAGTTCTTCGTTCTTTTTTTTTTCCTTACCATTCGGCAGTTGCTAGAAAGAACAAACGCATACTCAGCGGCTAGGCAAAGAACCCGCACCTCAGCCCAGTTATGCAGTGAGAATATACCGCGTATGAACCGCTTTCTTGACCAGTGTCGGGTTTGGAAATACTTGTAAAATATCCCAGGGTTTCGGAAGACGCAATTTTGCAATTTGTTTTTCGCAGAGCGAGGGAGTACGATATACGTGGATGTGAAGGTTTTGGTGTGATAGCATTACGGTCTCGTTTTAGGCAGTATATTCTCGGCGTGGGGAGTGTGGTCGTTTGCGAGATGGAGAATCTTTTGGCAAATGGATTCATTTTTGCGTCAAGGTCGATTGCACATAAATGGTGCTCGCTCCTAGTACACCTTCTGCAGTATGTTTCTTTTTCATTTTGCGTTCGTTTCGCCCCTTTCTAACTTTACGCAATTAGTTTATTCAGAAATGTTTTTGCTGCGTTGAAAGACGGCCATTATAAAGGAAAATGCGAATTATATTTTAAATATTTCAGTCTCCTGAAACCAGTAGACACCGAGCGGCATTGTGAGTTGCTTGAGGCAATAATGAAATCACTGACGGCTTCAATAGGTCGTCTATACTTGGTGGAGAACGCTGGTGCACTGCATTGGCTACTCACACTTGCTTTTGCAACCCTTCAGGTTCGTCTCACTTTCTGCAATTTCGATAAGTTCAGGTAAAACTGTTTTGGAAATCCGGGGAAAGATAGCGTTTTGATTGAGAAGATTCGCCTTTCGATCTCGAGTGGTTGCTTAATCTACGTTGGGAAAAGAAGTATTAGCTAAATGCTAATATCTTATCTTACTATTTACTTTCATTCCCCAGAAGGTATTTTGCGCTCACTTATACTCTACACCGCTCATGATCCAGATTGATCTTCACCACTCCCCCGCTCCTCCACGACCCCTCCCTCAAATTTTAGAATGTTATCGTGAGACCCCGTCGAGAACCTATTAGTACTGAACATCTTACAAAACCATGACGCAGATAGATCGATTAGGTGAAGTCGTTTCAGTACGTTGGTGTCAAACTGTTTTGAAGAGGGGTAAGGGGGGAGGGGGAGAGAAATTGTCATTTGATCTCGAGGCAGCACTATTAGGAAAAATGTAAATATTTAGATGTGTACATCGCTAGCTGGAAACCCGAAATGCTCTGGAATGGTTGACAGTCTATTGATGGCCTGTGCTAATACATTAACGGTCATTGGCAAGGCATGGAACAAGCACTGGAACGAGAGCGTTCACGAGAAATTGGCAAGCAGTTATGGGCTCTGTGGTCTTCCCCTTGAATTGGTACTTTTTTAATGTTTTAAAAATTTGCAATTTTAAAACCTTGCTTTATAGCACATTAACTTTTACTTCTTATATTAGCTCGCCCTAAAATTCCAACATTTTAAGATTTTTAAGCATTCGACATCTGAATCACTTTCCTTGATTTCCCGTGATGTGGTTGTTTGTTGAATAACTTTGGAATGCTATTTGCGCCATTTTTTTGTTTGGTCAGCGAGCTGCATTCGTGCCAGCCAACTAGCCACATTTGTAGGGAAAACTCACGTACAAAAAGATACTGCATAAGTAGTTGTTAATTTTAATAAGATTATGTTTCATATGTTTGTTCTTAGCGAGCTATCGAAATTTTCAGTCGAATCTCACCAATGCACTAATCGCTTTATGCGGCATTCTAGGAATTGTTTTTTCCTGTTTGAACCTTTTGATCGGAATTTTATTAGAATTTTTCATACTTGTGGTCTAATTTCCATATTTATGGTCTATTTTAGTGAATAGCCAATTGTTGTGTGTGTGTGTTATTTTTTCAGGTTATGTATGAATGGCCGTCGCCAATGTTATCATTGTGGACGCGTTCGTCCATGACAAACAATTGCCTCGGTTCGTTTTTTAGTTAACGTAGCTGTGAACAGAGTGAAATGTCTACTCCCCGTACAGCTAGACAGTTCCACATTTGAATGCCACTGTCGGACATCGCTTGCTTCGACTAAACTCGTTTTTCGTCTCCGTTTGAAATTCGAACAGTACTGTGTATTTAATTTTTCTGTTTCCTGAGTATGAGATGATGATTGTAATTTTATAGTAAGGTTCTAATTTTTGATTGATTTTTTCTCGTTTATTATAATTTAATGTTTCGGAAATTGGTTTTCGTCGCTCACTTTTTCACATAGCGCGTGCTTGTTAATTCGTCAGTAGGCAATGCCGAACGAGGAATAACTGAAGAATGCGTTTCAGTTCCAATGGGTACCTCGGTAGCAGTGATGCCAATGCCGATTGCGATCAACGGCACATCGAACGTCAAGTATCCTTGGTCTTCGCCTGGCGCGCCAACGACGCATTTCACTGCGAAACATGCCGGCGCCGGTGCGACTATTTCTGGATCATCGTTGAGCAAATCAGCCCAACCCTCTTCGGCCAAGGATGTTGTAGCTGTGAGCGCGTTTATGAATTCGGCCACCGCTCAGGTAAATTCTTCTCTTTTTACTGCACTGAAATTTCTTTGACAGATTCTTTGCTGTTATTTTATTATTCGAATGGCCTAAGCGCGCAAATGTTTTTGAGATGATTACTGCAAAATGTTACTTGAAGACAGCATTAAGATTTCACGCAGTTTTTGTTCCATTTAATTTGGGCCTAAATTTCACATATGCATTTTGTTTTATCCCGTAGAGGGCCTGCCTTAAGTTTATAGAGCTGCATGCGTTAACTAGACAAGTATCAGCGATTCATTTACATGTTCCAGTTTTTCGCAATTGAATTGTCTGCGAATTTCAGGATGAAATTGACTGGCTCGATGTATTCAACATAGTGTTAGGGGATACCGATGATGTCTACGAGAACGCAGCTAACGATGGTCAGTGATGGGTTAAGTCGTTTTTTAACGTCGACTGAAGGTTTGGTGCGGCTTAGTTTAGGCACACTGAGTACGTTGTGCGAGGTTTCTAGCATGATACCAGTGAAGGCATGTGCGCTGTTTATTTCTCGCAGTGTTTGTTGACTTTTGGTAATTTATTGGTAATTTATCGCTTCTGGATTCAGTTCTGGATTATAGGCTTTAAGTTTCACTTTAAGTATTCTAACGATTTGCGAGGCTTAACTGCCTTTCATGTAGTCTGCTGTGTGAGACAACTTGGATAAATGATTCTTTTCCTGCAGAAATTTAAAAATTTAGATATTGCGGCCAGTGCGGTTGTGCCACCACCAGGCACTAGCTACGCGCTGAATTCGCGTTTCGGAGCAAGCGTTTCTGAATCGGGTGCAGGTCATGATGTAAAGAGGCGTGCTTTTCTTTCGCCATCACAGTTGAGCGGTCTGTTGGAAGTGGAACCCTTAACGTTCACATGTTGTGCTGCATCAGAGCATGTGAAAGTGGAAAATCTTGATACGGGTAAGCTGCTAATGTTGATGAGGATAAGCGTTATTTTGCATGAATAAAATTTAAAGAAGTCACCTATATAAAACTTACAGCGGGGGAAGTTTAGCAGAACTGGAAGAACAACAAGGAACAGTAACCAAGTTAATAAAAAAAAAAGTGGAGAAAAAGCATGTGCGATTGGTATGGTCAGTCAGTCTATATCCTCCGAAATTAATTTTAGAGTGACTGATCTAGAATACATTCACAGGAGAATTTGGAAGGTACTAAACACAGGAGAAACAATGCACCTGCATTGTTTAGTTGTGTGATTTTTGACGAAAAGACGTCTGGCAGAAACACTGTTGCGCAGGTACCGTAATTGCTTGAATACAAATCTGCCAAGACAGTCACTTCAGGCACTTCAATACTCCAGAGGGGTGACTGAATTGAAGGACGAGCTTATGTGAGCTGGCATCTTCGAAAAGAAACGAGTATTGCTAGTTCGAAGCACAGTTTGAATTTTGATTTTCAAGTGAAGCAGGTTTCCCTCGAAGGACTCAGTTTGAGGAAGAGAACGAATTGAGAGAAGTGCTTTTGGGAACTCGTTTCAGGGAAGTTATGCCGAACTGCAACGAGCGATTGAACTGATAAGTGTGAGTAGAGAGCGACTGAATTTGAGAATTTTGTCTGGCTTATCATCTTTCATTTGAACATAACGGCGTTTTGTGCATTCAGTTTTGATTTTAAGGTACGATCGCGACAATTAGTTCTTCAAACACGCCAGTTGTTCATATGGCATCGAAAGGAGCTATGATCGTGAAGGCAGCGAACGCTCCCGATCTACCGCAGCCCACAGCACCGTCTGCACCTGCGGTACGCGTAACTTTCTTGTCCATTAAGCTTTAGCCAATTTTTGATTGCAACTGTGTGTGCGCTTAGTGATGTACGTTTTGCTACTTTTTGTTGACCTTGCTTAGATCCTGTTAGCAACAAGATCTTGGTTCGTGTAAAGAACAAAAGACATCTCTACTTCCTCGATTTTTCTCCCCCTCATCTCCGGAAAGTACAGACTTCTGTTTTGCGTGGTCTGCACATAATCAAACAAAAGACGAGGAGGGGGCGCGGAAAACTGGTATGACCGCACTCCTGCAATTCGAAAAGAGGAAAGGCGAAGCTTTAATCATATGGGCTTCAGAGTGCAACTCATCGACTTTTCGGGTGCTCACGACTCACGACTCATATACAATTTACCAACTGGGGGGGAGGGAAGGGGCTAGAGAAAAGAGAGGGTGGCGGGGGTGCCAGTTCTCCGAAACGTTTTAAATGGATATCGAACTTCAATTAGAACAAAGTTTTAACGTTTATGAGTTTGAAGTATGAGAGCTTTCTAATCTATTTAGCAGAGCTGTTTTTGGGAAGTGCTTCAAATGCGCCTTGCAAAATTTTTTCAGATATGCATCGCCAAATATTTTTTGATGCATTTTTGCATGAATGAGCTAGAAATGAGAGAACATATTGAATCGACTGTCATGCGCGCTTCCCCACTTTTAGTTATTTCTCAAGGCGTTGACTTGCCTTAAAACAAAAATTAAAATGGAGGAGGAGGGGCGTTATCCCTCTTTTTATGGCTGTATTTTTTAAATAATTCTCTTCTGCTTATGTTGTTTGAGGTGTTGCAGTTGGAGACCGATCTGGACACATTTCTGAAGGTGAATCTGCACAGTTTGAGCGCACGCATGAAGAAGATTGCCATGGAAGTAAATGACCAGTGTTCGAAAGATCGAAACACTTCATCCGATACAGGTACCCGACAGCGATTTGCATCCAGAAGTTGTTTCAAAATTTGCAAAAGTATTTTCGAAATGGTTCTTCCATGACGATTTCTGGCGATTTCCTGAAATGTTATAAAAGTCGGCAGTGGTAATTGTTAAAGGTTATCATTGTTAGCGCTATGGTGTTTTATAGTTTAATCACTGCACTTTGCCTATGCTGTCTTGCTCTTCCAAAGGTAATATGAATAATATAGCCAAAAGATTTCAAAAGGTCTCCCATTCATGAGACTTTAATCTTTGAAAAATGACTAAGAACGCGAATGTTGCATAATTTTCACTTAATTTTGAAATTAATTATGAAGCACGGGAGATTTTGCTTCATTTGAGAGGGGAGAGGGGAGGGAGGGAAACGGAGGGAGTGGTATTTAAAGTTCATCGCATTTCGCGATAGGTAAGATGTGAAGTTTAACGGGCGTCATTGGTGGCAGGGATGCATGTGGCGAGTGCGGACACTACTCAAGGCTCAGCAACACAGGGCTCATCGGCAAGCACGTTTGGCGTACCGACTACACCAAAAACGACTCCCTTCATGACTCCTACTCCGCTTTCACCTTCTCATCTCTCCCCTATCAACTCCGAAACCAATCTCACCATCCTACCCGAAGAGGATCATGTATGTTTTTGTTACTGCTTGTATTATCCTTTAGAAATGCTTTCATCTGTGATTTAGCTTTCTCAATTTGTTTTTCGTACGAAAAGTTTGCCTTTTTAAAGTCCTATGGAGACTGCTTGTCTGCTTACTTTTCCAAGTTTAAGCGAATTTTTGATGCTGACGTAGGCTGAGCAGAAAAATTTGTTAACCGCTAGTGATATAAAAGAAAGCGTGTGTGGCATTAGTGATTGTGTTTAAAAAAAAACAGTAAGCGCGTTGTTGGCGGCTGAAAATTCTGATAAGTACATGTCCATAGTCGGTCTCCATCGAATTTTCAGTGCCATCTCGATGATAATCGAAGCTTAGCTTGTTGCAGCAGTCGTCTACACGAATGCATAAATGGCGCTCTCATCAGTTGGGTAGGAAGGGATAGAGGGCTCCTTCTAAAGCCAGTTTTCCATACAAAATGGCTACATGGTGCGCTTGGCGGCGGCATTCTGCAATGCAAATCGTTCACCAGCACCCATCGTCGATGGCCGAAAACGATAGGGAGGAGGGTGTGTTATTGCGATCGCATACGTAAATTGCATCGCCGGTGCACTTATTAATACTTTTGTTTGAGGCAAAGCGGAATATGTGTTGAAGAATTGTCACAAATTTCTCATTCTCGAGGGGCAACAGTAGAAATATGAGGGCAGTTCAAAATATAAGCTGTCGATTGAAGTGGCCCATAATTTCGATGGATGTTTTAGGTGGATGAGCCAAGAAGTGGCGAGATGACTGGAGAGGGAGTGCTTTCTGAACAAACTCGAGCTGCGAACGTGGCCCTAACGCCAGCCATTACGGTAGTGCCGTGCGACCTTCTGAAGCCGCCTCCTATTCAAGTGCTGTCCATTGAAAGGATGGCTGCCGGTATGTTACAGCGTTGTTGTTTTCATGAGTTTTTAAACGCAGTTTGGCAAATGGTTGTTTTATTCCAACGGATGACTACATCTCTGTGCAATGTTTGTTTTTATTCCTATTTCGACTGTTCGTATGGTTTGCGTGTGATGTCTTGTTAGGGATGCTGAGACGTAGGTATCACATTGCTTAGAATGGAGTGCTTGATTCTGGAGAGTTGCGCAGATGAGAACGCCATCATCTTCTGATAATAAATAACTGACAGATAAAGCAGGCATGCCAGTGAACTAGGGCTAGCATGAGGAGGAAAGAAATTCCTGAAATTATTAAAAATTCAGGAAATATACAACAGTATTTATGATTAATTTATTCAGATTGAGTTATTGAAACGAATGTGCGATAGTACATATGTTTGCAGGAGCTCGTAAGTTTGTGGTGCTTGACTTTGGTGTACCAGTGCTTCTGACGGACGTACTGATCCCGTCATGTGCGGAACTGTTTTCTCTGCTCGTCGATGTGTGGCTGTTGGGTGAAAGTGTCGATGGACAGCGTCTGATTTCTTCTGCCCAAATCGCTAATAAAAGTATCGCACTACAAGATATCACTCCAACAATGCTCATTCGATTTGTTAAGGTCCTTACATCCCATTTTACTTTTTTTTTTGTTGCTATTGTTAGTACTGTTAGTCCAGTGTTGCCTAAGCTATTATTTTCAGTTGTTTTCATTTGCTTGTTGCATGAATCTGTACAGGTTGCTTCAATGTTTGTGCATTATAGTAAATAATTAGCGGTGCTACCCAATTCGTGGACCCGAAGAGATTTTTCGTAGCTTTTTTTTTACACTGATTGATTAATTCTCAATGTCGTATCCTCGATATTTGTTAGGGGGTTCGCTTTTTCCTTCATATTTACGTAAATTATAGAGATAGCATGAGGATCCCGTCCCCACGAGGACAGCAGATGTGGTCACTTGTCCTCACAAAAATGAGGACACCGCGCTTCATTTCGGCGGAGACGGGGAATGATTTTTTCCTCCCCGTGCTAGCACTGGTCCATGGGGATGCCGACTTTGTTCTGTAGAAATGGGTCCAGAAAGTCATTGAAAGTTGTAAAGAGCTAACAAAATTGATGTTTGCAGTTGACGTACGTGGGTAGGCAGTTATTCAATGCGCCTTGTCGTGTACCTATAGGATCTTTCTTCGGGCATCGCTTCTTCTCGGCGTGGCAGCCATACGCATGTCCTCATATGGTCGGACAACTGACATCTTATCCTTCCCTCCCGCACCCTTACCAGCAGCCGCCATCGGTTAGCATCGAACGCCTGCCGCAGCTATGTGAGGACCTCAGGTGCAGGCATCAGCTGGCGAGCAACGAGTTGATGAATCTGGCCGAAGAAGAGGCGGATAAGTTGGAAGTGAAAATGATACAAGGAACAACTGACATCTTATCCTTCCCTCCCGCACCCTTACCAGCAGCCGGTATGTTCTATCGTCATATGAACAGAGGGGGATGGGAGAGAGGGCGCGTTTACAAGGTTTGAATTGAGGGAGAGGTTTTTGCACAGCATTCGCATTGTTTTCGTTTTTGGGAGTTTGGGAAGTAGGGTACTTTGCTGTCGTGACCTTTTCCCGAAGGAATTCCCACATATTATCAGGAAATGACCAAAAGTTATATTTGTCTATATATATATAGAATTGCTCTAAAGAAAAATGCTGTTATTAACATGCGGTACTTGATATTATAAAGAAGGCGATGCATAGTTTACTTCTAGCCACCGGTTAGCATCGAACACCTGCGGCAGCTATGTGAGGACCTCAGGTGCAGACATCAGCTGGCGAGCAACGAGTTGGTGAATCTGGTCGAAGAAGAGGCGGATGAGTTGGAAGTGAAAATGGTCTACAAGGAGTGCACGCAGTTGCGAGCCCAGTGGAATGTGGTCCATGGCGTCGTGAAACGTCTGCAGTTTGACCAAGCTCCTGTCCAAGGTCTGCTTCTCTTTATTCAATGCTTGGCTTGTCAGTTCTCGTCTAGTGATTTTCGGGACTCTCATAGAAGCCTGGAAAATCGAGTGGAACCTGAAACGAAAGACAAACTATAAAACAAATTTTGGACATAATGACACTCAAAATTGGCTGCCTCGGTCAGCGGTGTCCATTTAGTGATGTACATATATCGGAATATAGGCTGCCTTACAGGTTGCATGTGGAACATTGGGAAGATGATTTTATTTTAGAGCGGAACGTAGTTGAAGGCAGCTGGTGGAAGTGTGGTCCAGAACAGTTGCGTGTAGTAGCCGAGCAATTGTTCGCACTGCTCACACAGTCCGTTCATCTACTCGATTTGCGTTCCGCAGCAGCTCACTGTACCATGATGGCGGTCGACCCGGATTTAGCACCGGCGGTATTCATTTCTTCCATTTTTGTCGTTGAGAATATTTCAAACGAACGGTTGCTTCAGCCAACAAGTGTCCAGATTTTGCGGTTTATTTCTTAGTTCGCATGGGTTGAGAAGGTGGCTATCATTTTTGGGTACTAGAACTGCTTGGGTCGCAAGAAAAACCGTGTTGACCGTTTAATGAAATGATGCCAAGATTTTTGCATCACGTGTAAGGAATTTCCCCATTTTGCAGTGGATGGAGTTGGCATGTGTGTCACCAACCGTTGAAGAAGTTAATGCGCATCATTTGCTTTCTCTTGAAATGGCCGTTCAACACTTCACGTTATTCTGCGCAACTGCCATGCCCAAACTACAGGTAAGCTTATTCATATGCCTACAAACTTGCAACACTTTTGTTGTTTAGGGGACACCCCTAATTTCGCAGTGTGATTGATTGCTGAGTTCGAGATAGGCACATAAGGAAAGTACTTGCCATCCTAATGTGCATATTTGACAGGAGCACTTAATTTCGGAGTGTGCGCTGATGTCTTCGTTTGAAGCCAGACCGTGGATTTGAGTTTAACAAATCGTCTTTTCGCCAAAGCCAGTATTAAATTCGTGTTGTTTGCTCATTTGGGCGCCTTTCAATGGCCGGCATTCCGGTAGGAGAGTTTGCATAATGTGCACTTTTTCACTTTATGATTTATGGTTTGCCGGGATGAAGCCGTGTGAGCTATGGGCAATACAGATGACACGCAAAGAAGCATCTTTACTGTTTGGAGCGTTGTGCATGCAGTTGAAGGCGGCTCACCCTGCGTGAATACTTTCGGAAGTGACCTTATAATAATCGTGATGTTCATTAAGGTTTATTACCGCAGCTGTGAAAGTATTGGTATGGTTGATTTTGACGAGCCAGTTATGCCACTTCACAAATCTTGCGCATTCATGTGCAAACATGATTTTCTCAGAACAATTATTTTTGGTTTTTATAAGAGAAGTTTTATGTTTTTAAACAAATTTTCCATTACTCTAAAGCGGTCGAATTAATAATTTATCATTATTATGGAAAAGTTGTTTTCGGTTTAACAGCCTTATTACTTGGTTCAAGTGTTCGTCCTTTAGGGTTTGCGTAGTGTACACAGGTGTAGGTGTGAGTGCTTTTGTGTTGCAGGTGGACTGCGCAGTATGGCTATTCCATCATGGAGCAGAGATGCCCTGGTGGCCCCAATTTTTTCCGATGGTCCTTACCGAATTATTTTCTTCCCCAATGAAGAAGGACGATGAAAAGTCAGTTACCATACGCTGTTGGCATTATCCACCTTTGAGGACCGTTTTCAAACGTCGGTAATAAACATAGCGAGCGGGTGGACTTTATTTTCGCAGTCGCTTTCCTTAATTTGATGTGCTTGATGAGAACATCAGACTTTGGGCATATCACAATTTGAGCACACCGAAAGGTCATTTTTAATCACGTTGGAAAGTAGCTGCTTGTGGACCACCGGTACAGCAGTAGTCAGGCGTGAGCGTTGTAGGATCGCGGTCGTTCAGGCAAAATTTTGTTTCCGATGTTTCGTTATTTGCAGAAATAAATATGAATACAATTTACTATTGAGGATCGTTTTTTTTTTTGTTTCAATGTTAGTGCGTGAGCATTTTTTGGAACAGACGCTTCATTTCTTGTTTTGAGGGTGTTTATGCTGCTGTCGTTTTTGTGCAACCATACGGTGAAGTCGGCATCATCTCAGGTTTGCACATCGTTTTTTATGAGCGTTTTCCTTTGACGACTTTGTTGATTATCGATTAATGAGGACGTTTGTAAATAGATCCGGTGTCTAGGTGGTAGACTTCAGATCAGTGTGAACAGTTACTGGCAGCATTCAGAACGGTAAATTAATCTTCTGTCAACATGTTAGGGCGATCATTGATATCAGACGTAGGGGATCTGTATGGCTTTAAAGCCAGATATCCAGGAGAACGTGGAACAAAACGGATGCACACGTTTTGCGAATGACGAGGCTGCAGTAATTTCGTGTCACAGTGTGAGGCAAATACTCGCATGTAATTTATCAGTTCACATCATGGAAGTCAAATTGAAATAATTATCTCTTTTGAAGTTGCGGGTAGTCTCGGTGCTGTATTTATCCTTTATCATAATTTCAGGCATCCGTAATGCTGGAATTGCTGCAGTTTATCGACGGAATTTTAAAAAAGTCGTCAGCGGAAGCAACAGAGAGTGGACCAGGCGGTGAGCGTCCCACACTTCAGACGGCTCTACTTTGCTGCTCCATCCTGCTCACCTCGACGGCGTTCGACGTCATTCTTGGTGGTTCGTTTCATCTTCACCAAGCTAATATAGATAAAAACGTTTGATGCGTTTCCGTCTTTTACTGCTTGTGGAATGAGTAGAAATCTGACATGATATCCCTTTGCCTGCGCTCGTCTTCTGCGTAATTTACAGTTAATGTTGAAAGAGATTCTAGGTGGACACATCTGAAATTTTTTTCCTATTTAAAGATCAGTAGTACTGTGGAAACCGCACACGTTAGTTTCTCACCCGTTTTTCTATCTCTTTTTTTTTTTACTATGGCGTTATGATGTGGTTAAGTGTGAGAAAGCGATGAAACGCTTGAAATATTGACGGAGTGAGTCGTTATTAATAGGTCGGTGTTGGTCAGCAGAAGCTTTTCGAACTCGTTCTCGAACTTCATATTAGTTTATCGAGACGGTTTAACAGGAACACAGCCGATGGGGAGCGGACGGATACTTCGCCATGAAAAATACCGCTATTTCGCACTCCGCGTTTTATGATTTTACTTTTCTTTTTGGCTCGCCTATCATGTGCACTCCCAAGAGTTTGCCTATTTAACCATTCGTTATACTTGTAGGCAAGCGTAAAATGGATCGATGGGCGTTCGCTGCTGGCGAGTTTGCATTCGGAGCAGCCACTATGGCGTTATGATGTGGTTAAGTGTGAGAAAGCGATGAAACGCTTGAAATATTGACGGAGTGAGTCGTTATTAATAGGTCGGTGTTGGTCAGCAGAAGCTTTTCGAACTCGTTCTCGAACTTCATATTAGTTTATCGAGACGGTTTAACAGGAACACAGCCGATGGGGAGCGGACGGATACTTCGCCATGAAAAATACCGCTATTTCGCACTCCGCGTTTTATGATTTTACTTTTCTTTTTGGCTCGCCTATCATGTGCACTCCCAAGAGTTTGCCTATTTAACCATTCGTTATACTTGTAGGCAAGCGTAAAATGGATCGATGGGCGTTCGCTGCTGGCGAGTTTGCATTCGGAGCAGCCTACACATCCTCGTCGTCTACGTCGTCTTCGATGCCTGCTGAACGTCTTGGCGATTACTGCAGCAAATTTCAGAAGAAAACTTCACCATTAGCGGCCATCGGTCTCTCGAGTGTCGCCGATATGGATGTCGGAGCAACCGCTCCAACAGCTGCTGAATTGGTTGACATTTTGTCTTTCATCTGCTCCTGCTGTTTTGTTCCTTTCCGCTGTTGTTAAACTTGTTTTCATATAAATGCTGATTTTTTCTATGTTTTTAACGCCAGAAGACCAGTTGTTTCGAAATGTTGGCTGTTTTCGCTTTTGTGAGTATGTTAACAATTAGACCCAAGGAGAATTGATGGGCATTTTTTGAATCAGATGGATGACTGTTGATTTTGATAGATATTTCGGATGCACTGGCTTCATTGCGTGTGAACTTTCATAGTCATTATCAGCCAGTGTTGTTGTTTCGGAGCCTCAATCCTTGAACCTTGGGGTCAGCATCTACGGAATCCCACTTCCCTGCTTGGGAAGCCTCGAGGTCTTGCATTTACACTCTTACCCTGGGGAGGGTGAGGGGGTGGCAAGATTCGCTTTTGAAGCAACGTTACTGTGAACCCGAAGCGTCTTTTTCAACTTGTAAGGTGTGATGGTACTTGTAAGGTGTGAAGATGTGATGGTGATGGTTCGAATGCCCACTTACTTGATAGATTTGAGACTAGGAAAGAAAATCTTCACAATTAACTTGATATTGATATTCGTATAGATGCGTTATGTCTTACCGTTCTCTCTCCATTCCTTTGTCGTTACGATACACCGGTTTGAAGCATGGGCGAAATTGAAAGGGATTTTGCTGTACAAAATCTGAACCCGGGGATGCATCCTGTTTTGCTTTATTTTTTCGCACTTTATTTATGTGCACACCCTCCTCCTCCCTCCCCTCCTTTCCCTCCAGACTTCTTCCGAGTGCATCAAGCCAGTGACTTGCGTTCAGCTCCAAAAAACTATTTTTTTCAGCATTCGAAGGTGCAGTCGTTGTGGGGTCAGCACCTTCAACACCTGCAAGCGATGGAAGCCATGAAAGCGAGCATCAAGGGAATGTCGAAAACGGTGAAAGCAATTGATGACAAAATACAGAAGAAATGCGATATGAAAATGAAGCCTTCATTCTTCGACAAAGCGTCCATCGAGGGGGGCGACTCCGCTACGAGCAGCTCAGCCGCATTTGTGAGTTGTTTTTGAATGCTTGAGTCAGCAAAGATGCAAGTACGGAGCACCACTAATTTGCGTCAATGTACAGACATGGAATTCCATAGTGGACGCAGATAGCTGTTTTGTGGCCTAAATGGCTCTAGATGGCTGAATTTTATGTGGATTGGGAAGGAAGATTAGTAGGGTTGTTTGTATTACCATACCAATATTAAGCCAGCATTTATGAATGGTCGTTGTTTCGATGAGCATGCGTGGTTGTGTAATTTGGCTGAATTATTGTGTGCGCGTTAACGGCATCTAGCGCATACCTTTAAATTCTTTCGAGACTGCATTGTGGATTGTGGAACGTGATCATACATTTGCTTTTAAGAGAGAAATGATTTTTTTCACACTTTTTCTTTTCTTTTTCCACTGCGTATGATTGTGCTGCATACGATGTCGGTGATTTATTCCCTGTGAATTATCTCCGTTGTATAAGATCAAGCGAACTTTTGAATTGACTGTTTAATCACTCGTTTTCAGTTCTTACTTCTTCCCAGTTCTGCGCCTGTAGCGTCGTAATTGATATATTGGCGATGGCTACGTTAGCGATGTTTAAGTTTTGTCCTAAGTTCCACCAAAAGCTTAATTCTCTTTCCGGATCAGACGAAACGCTGTACTTGAAGACTTGGTTGTTAGGCGGTAACGTTGCCTGTTAGAGTAAAGGAATCGCCTTGAAATGTGAATGCACACAAACAAACCTGCATTTTCGTATGTTTTTATTGAAAGCTCACCATACGAATACGTCAAAGAATTATGTAGTGAGTTTTTAATAAGGAGGTGGCCGTTCATTTATCCTAATAAAAACAGTACACGATGCGGCATTGCTTCTTGTCTAGGACGGCAGTTGTTTCGTTGTTTGTAACTTTAAATTTCTGCACCTTTTAAGCATTTTGGACATAACCATCTCCCTTGTCATACTACGTGTCATGTAGGTGCTGAAAAAGTAATCACATTACTGAGTTGAAGGGATTTGTTTTAC
The DNA here is from genome assembly GCA_000803305.1 of Toxocara canis. Lineage (NCBI taxonomy): Eukaryota > Metazoa > Nematoda > Chromadorea > Rhabditida > Toxocaridae > Toxocara > Toxocara canis. The sequence goes on from JPKZ01000510.1 coordinate 260,378, forward strand.
AGCCGGAGGCACAGTCGCAAGTGCTTTGCGATAAAGCTTCGAATAAAGCTAAAGGATCTCGCGCTTCTGATATGACAGTGAGGCAGGTGCAAGAACGCTTTGAAAAGGTATTTCATAGTAAATCAACTGTTTTCGATTAAAGCCACTGAAAGGAGTTAGCGCGGTATTTATTATCTTCCGGACGCTGCTTTCTATGGAAACTTTTTGGACCGTCTCGAAGTGCAGTAGAATTTGCTGAACTATACGAAGGCTGTTTTTTTTCCCCAGTTTTGTGTGAGCTGATAAAAAAAACAAAAGTGAAAAAAACTATAATTATATACCCCTGCTTTTTGTCCGCGCAGACGCAGTGTCGATGTGTCGATATGGGGCGTCAGCTTGTAATTCGCTTTTGTAATGGGTCGCAGACTAGGTGCTGAGCTAACCTCGCAGACTAGTCATGACCTCATCAAGTTTCGAATCGCTACTCTTTCATTAATAAAACAGGTAGCTCTCATATTTGTCGACGCGTTCATACTTGATTGCTTTCTTTATGTGAGGTTAGATATGTTAGGATCCAGAGATGATCAAAAAAGGTGCGTGGTCACTATCAGCTTGCTCCCAGAAGTGGTGATGTTCTAACAGTCAAGGAGATTATGTTAGCACCAGGGTCTGAGTAAAAGTCGGTGCAGGCAAGAGGTGGTGAGAGAGGCAATCGTTTTTTTGAATGCATTCTTGGCTGTCGTAAATGTTCGATTTTTTCAGAAGTTGGAAGAAATCCACTACAAGCAGACTCCAGAAGTCACAAGTGAAAAAATTGAAGGTATGACTTCAGATTCTTTACTTAAGTGAACTTGTAGTCGGAGTTGGGCCAAGTTGAGAATATTTTTTTGTTTACAGATATGGCAGTGCGTATCTTATTGAATTAGATGAAAGGGTGAATTAATGCTTGTGGGATTGTTTTGTTCCGAGAAAGAAAAATGTTTTTAAAAACAGCAAAATAAAAGAAAATTTTTACCATCTATTTATTTGTTTCGTTACCTCCTGGGTTGAGTAAGACACCCATTCCAGATGTGTTTTGCTGATTTATTTGTTCGATGAATGTTGGTATTAGTGCAGGCCATTACGTATTCGTTTGGCTTCCTGCAATCCTGACCGTGTGATCCAATCAGAGGCGTAACAGCACCGAGTTACCGACAGTCGAAAAACGAATGTTCTATGAGGAGCGATATCCGGCGAGTAGGGAGGAAGGGATTCCGTCGGGTAGCGGACGATTCGCGGGGTTTAGGTGCGTTGGGGTGCACTTTGACTTGGGAGAGGGTTTGCCGCCGGGGACCGGTTTTGTCGGAAAGTGATTTGGCCGGAAGAGGAAGGG
>JPKZ01000510.1:270694-313421 GCA_000803305.1 Toxocara canis
GTGCTACTGGACTTCTGTTCGCACATGGAACGTTCACTCTTGGCTGGGCCACCAGATTAACGGAAATTAACTATGGCTGCTTTATGACGATCCTAAACATTTTTGACCAAGGCGTCCACTGGGCATAACAACGACATCCAGCCCAGATCGATCAGCGTCAACACAAGGTGCTGTGTATTTAGTGAAGTGTACGCGGTATTGAGCCCTATGAGTTGCTGGAATAGGCAAAACGGTAGATGCTGACGTATACGCGAATCAGCTAGCGGGGCGCAAGAGAAAACATGATCAAGATCTGTAGTGGAAACCACAAATTTGCTTTCACCGTGACAACGTCCGACTCCACATCGCTAATCACTCCTGCAGTTTTCTGAATCAGTTTGGCTGAGAAGTGACTCGCCATCCACCGTAATCCCTAGACTTTGATCCCTTAGATTACCGTTTGTCTTTATCGCTGAAGAACAATCTGTTCGAAAAGAAGTTTTACGATCGTGACAATATGGAAACAACACTATCGTTTTTCGCAGTCCAAGCCTACATCATTCTGGAGGGATCGAATCATGGAGCTGCCCATCAAATGGCAGATGCTCATCAAAGTGGTGAATAACTGGTCGATTGATATCGCATTGTTGTGAAGTTATTTAGTTTTTAAATGAAGTAGGTAATGGTAGCAAGATTTTGTGACCAGCCCAGTATTTGTTTTTGAATGTCTTTTCTTTCTTTTTTTTTTTCAAAGATGATGCTACGAATACTCAAGTTGCTTTCATTGGATGTTCTTGAAATTTGCATTCCCACTCCGGAATCGGTTGCACTTTCGTCCATATCTGGTTGGTATGTGAAGGTTAACTTCATGTGTTGTATAATAACCACCTAAATAAAGGATAGCCACCCTGTATAATAACCTTCCAACAAAGGCTACGGCTCAGTTTCGGCTATGGACTAGAAATAGTGTTTCTTTTTTAATGTTTCGCGGCCAAATAGCTCTGTGTGTTGTTTGTTTAAGTTTGTTGAGATTTTCCTGTGCTCAATTCGGTTTTTAAGTTGTGCCGGAATTTTTATCATTTTTACTGCATGACCACTGTCGTATCGGTCCACATTACTACTGGAATCGCCGTATAGAATCTTCTTTTCAGGTTTATATACAAAATCGTTTCCGATTGTTTCTTTAAAATTCCGTTTGTCTCCTGGTTACTTTTTTCTGCGACCTGTCTTTCATGCGGTTATTTGAGTTTCTTAGAGTTGTTGTACAGGTTTCTGTTTAAAAGCTGTAGGAAACGCTAAATTTTATGAGTTTAAAAAAAGGAGATCGCGTGAAATATTTAAGTCTTATGGTGTTCGTGCAGCTTTTTTGGATAATCGGAATCTACAGCCAAATTGGCATACGCGGTTTTTTTATGCAACCCCAATTGATTTTTACGTGCCGTTTCAGGTGGTGGCGTATGCTGTGAAACTGTGTTCTCCGTCGTTGCCTCGCGACGCGTTTCCTGTAACAGATGATAAACATAAAACATCGATTTCCGCGCTTATTGCTTGTCTGCGCACCGAGCACGCAATATACAACGACTCTGCGAAAGTAAAAGGTGAATTTTCATTGTTTTTATTGTCTACAAATATACAGAGCGCTTTATAGACTCGTTGTAGAGTTTTCGTGCTCGTTGCTGCGATATTTAGAAATGAAAATATGCATCATTGTGCGCGATTTTTTTGTGGCTGAATCTGTGCCGAGCAAATGATTCGTTTTTGGCGATGCATCGGAATAACGACAAATGAATGGTACAGTGCATGTATTCATATTGTTTATTTCTTTTTTAAATGAGTTTAAAGTATGATTAAAATATAGGCGTAAATAGCATCTCGGCCGTTAATATTGTTGGCGTTATTTTGCAAGTCATGGTCGGGTCCGAGCAGAACAATCTCGCGTCTTAGAATTAGTAAACGGTCGAAGAGAAATGCTGTAGTTAATAGAACTTGTTCTGTTGCTAGAGAATGCCATTGTTTCGTATGAGAAAGGTTGTCACCTTTGTTGCAATGCGTTTAGTGTAAAATATTTTGCGAACATGCTATTTTGTAGTACTGCCGTATTTCGAAAGCCATAGATCCTCAGTATGCGCACTTTTGAGTTTGTAAGCACGACGAATCATAAGGAGGAGGAGGGGAAAAGGACTGTTCAGTTTTGGTTTTAACTTGAACGATTTCAAGCGGAGCCGAGCGAGTCTCCTACAACGGCAGCAGCAAGTGGCGGGTCCACTTCACCATCCGCATCAACATCACCCACAATTCACGAGGGCGAACAGGGGAACTTAGACGAGTTGGTGGTGAATTATGAAATGATCTATGCTGACGACCTGCAGACCATCAAGGTTCTCGACACTTTTGCCGATAACATGTCCGGTGATATTACTAAAGGTAAAGTATTTTTCAGAACGTCAGATGTTTGCTTGCAGTGATATAAAGGGCTGGAAAGTGTAATGGTGTGGTTGCGCGATAAGCCAACTATGAAAGGGCCCAGAACGAGAGGCCAGGTCATGGATTTTTCAAAGCTGTTGTCCTCAGTCATTAGATCCGTTAGAAACCCGAACCGTAATAGGCGATGACATGTACGGTAGCTTGGCCGTCACTAAAACTGGCGTTGTTTGGTTCAGCTTGGTCGCAATTTTTGCGCTTTTGTTGCGCGAAAACTAGATCTTGAAAGGCAGTTTGGAAGTGAACATATGTGAGATATGCTATGTTTAGATGCTGATAAGTATGAAAACGTTGTTGCATGTTTACTTGCTGCCATAACGAATCGTTGAACTGTGTAACATTTCTAGGTTGCCACCTAAATAAAAGTTGTTTTGAAGTTGAGACGAGTGATGTTGGGATTCCCTAACATTGCTGACTTTGTTTACTGGAAATTCTGGACATATTATAGACGCTGCAGCAGTGTTCATTTCATGCGACCGTCAAGAGGAACTTTCATCTGATCGTCCAGAAGAAGATAGTTCCGCTCAGGTATGCCTGCTTGTTCTAGTTTCATTTGTAATACTGTTTACGCTTCTCTTATATATCGTCATCTTTCTTTTAAATCGTATATGTTTTAGTACATACATAGCACAATGATATCGCAGTGAATCTGCTGTTAAGCGAGTATCGCATTCGGGATAACAAAATTTTGAGTCTTGAAACATTGAGAGTAGCGCCTTTTTTTCTGTTGGATTTTTCTGTGTTTGTTATTAGTTTGTTTCTCGCACTATTTTTTCTTTTAGTTGTGTTATTTTTGCCCACAACCAGAGGCGCTAATGTTGACCAGAATGGGGGCAACGCGAAAAAATCGCAACGGTAACACCTTTCATGCTGAATGTACAAAATTTCCTTTCTTAGATGTTTCATCCTCTTTTTTTTTGGATTTTAATGGTCGTTCCTTCATCAGTTGGGTGCGGAGGAGGATGGCATGTGGCTTGACCTTCTTCGATTCCTGTTGGTTTTGTGTTTGTTCCCACCGAAAATTGTTCTCACTAAGGCCGAGGACGCATCGATTACTTCATCGCCAGTTTCTGAGAAGAAGTCGAAGGCTGAATGCAGTAGTGAAAGAGAACTACTGATGTCGCTGCCGAAGGAAAAAGCGAGCAAACAAATGCTGCTCGACCACATTATGATCAGTTTCCTGGTTTGTTGACTTATACTTACCTTTGTTTTTCCATTTCGACATTTTTTAGTAGCTGCGTCAATGGTTCACTTGTTTTAACCAGTGACTAGCTATGCAGCAGATTTCTGTCATCCTTTCTCTCCTTCTGTTTTTTCATTTCTGTTGCACATCTTCAGCTTCAGCTCATTTTTTGTCCTAGATCTTCTTGCGTGATATATTAGGTTGATTAGCAATACGTCAGCTAAATATTGTAATTACACAGAAGGCGGCTGCATACCTGTAGAGTAGTTTCTGGCAGTAGCAGAGTCTGTCGGCTTTACTTTGAAGAGGTTAACGTTTTCTATTCGAGTTGTTTTCATTACACGTGATGTGTTTTTGCAGCTGTTTGTGATATTGCAATTCAGATGCAAGCGCGTTCGATAAGCGAGGAAGTGATGGTACAGCCGTGCTCAATAAATCTCGATGAGCGTGCAGAGTGTCAGTTGGGATTGCGTGCTTATATACGGTGCCTCGCAGTAGACTCGCTGGCTGACATTCTTTTGAGGTATGCGCATATCATACGGTTTTGAGAGATTAGAAAACTGGGCTTTTGCCGCCCAGGAAATGCTGAGGAATTATGAGAGAGGCGGGGGGAAGGGGAAGGGGGAGAGAAAAGAATGGTTGTGGGGTATGTGTTGATGGTGAAATGATGCAGCAGTCACTAACCTCTACGGTTTTTTGTAAGTTAGGAGAGATGATATATTGTTTTTAGCGTGAGATGATCTTCTCAACGTTAAATCGAGGAGAGAGGGGGATATTTTTTATCAATTTTTCATGGATGAAACATTTTGCGTGCCCGGTGGAACTGTTATGCAAAAGTTCAGGCACTCCCGACGCCATCTTGCACCTTGGCGGAAGCGTCCCGTTTCGCGCCCGCGTGCGCCGGAGAGCGAATCACTGCGTGCACAAATGGGTCGAACACTACCAAATGCAATCTGTGCAATATCCAAGCTGATCAAAGAGATTCCTACGGACGCGAGTGTCGATTATGTGATCGCGCTTCTTAGTTTCTTCAACGACTTTCAAGAGGGTGTTACTTGTAGGTTTTACTCATTGTTCTTGCCGTTGAGCGTTTCGCATTCGCTAGCAGTGGCGTGCATGGGAGCTTTTCTGTGAAGGGAGGATGGGAAGTTGTGCATGTTTTGACAGCGCTGTGATGGAGCAAATATCAGTACCTTTCGTACTACTGCACTTGATGCGCTGTTTTATTCTTTTAGATAGATCATGCAGAGACGGAGCTGGTCATCTAAAACTCGTTTTTTTTTCGTGCTTATACATTGCTAAGAGGAGAGTGGCCTTCTCTCCATCCTTCGTCCTGCCTCTCTCACTGATCTCATTTCATGAAGTATTTATGACAGTTTGGAGGCGAGATGTTCATTAATATTGCAACGAGTTCGAAATGTAGGTAAGTGGCTGCAGCAGACTGCAGTTTCCATTTGATCCAACAGCAGAATTTGAAATTTCAAAAATTTTTACTATCGTGTTTTTCCCTCCTCCGCTTTCCTTGTATTTTTCGCTGACTTTTTGAGGAATGGGAAGGTACCAGTTGTTTTTTTTTAATATATTAAAAAATGCATTTGAATGTTCATTGTGCGTAACGAGTGACACTTTCTTCCTTATATTCGCTACGAACTGGTTGATTGGGAGAGAATTTAGCGTAGTTATTTTACAGTTCCTGAAGTGGTAAGGCGCATGATGGGTGAAATGCATCTCGTCTTCCCGACGGAAGGCATCGATGCTGTTCTTGCATTCGCGGCAGCATGTGAACGCCCTACCGAGCAGTTATGGACACTCATCATACGATTTCTTTTCGGTGTTATCCGTGGAGATGTATGTCTTATGCCACAGCTGGAGTTATAACTTTTTGCTGCTGTTGCTTTTAGAAAAACTAAATCCAAGTATCTTTACGATGTTTAAACTATGCTCACTTCATTCACATATAGTTACTTTAGAAGTTCGAGGACTAAACATTGTGTTCTTTCGTAATGTAAAGGCTGATGTGTACTTATTTCTTAATTTCGGACTTAATTTTGTAGAAAGCGGAGGTCCTAGCTGACTAGAGAAAACGGCAAAATATTGCGTCGTGAGAGGGGAAGAGGAGGAAAGAATAGAGAAGTCCTGAAAAACAAATAAGATAGAGGAGCAAACTCGGTGCTGCTGAAAGTTAAGGTCGTAGTCACTTTCGGAATTTGGGAAGTAGTTAGCTCATACAAGTTGCATATGCATAATAAAGTAGGGTGCATCGGATGAAGGCTGATTTGTTTAAGGATGCTGCAGGGAAGCATCTCATCCTCGCTCCGCAGTTCTCTGTCGTTTTAAGTCGTTTCATCACCAACAGTGTCAACAGATTCAGCGAATCAACTACGGTGGCTTTGCTGTTCTTGTTTGCCTTTTTTGGCCGTTCAAGTATGACTTTCATGGAGCTGTCATCCGTTTAAACCATGTTTCACATGCTTAATGCGTATATTACGTGACGTATGCAGAAAATACTAGGAGAGAATTTAAAAGTATTTTTAAGCGTCTTCAAGCAACTTCGCGACTCTTTTCAAATAATTTTAAACGCCAAGATTTCTAGCGTTGAAAAATTTTCAGAAATGCGGTTTTGTTGAAATCTACTTAAACTTGGTAGTGTTTCATTGTTTTCGAAAGTTGGACGGTTGCTGAGTTGAAAAGGCGTTCACATCTTTTATTTACCAACGGTAAGGGAGGTCCGCGGGTTATTTGAAGAAGCGAAAAATTTTCTGCTATATTGAAAAAAATTGTGAAGCGGCTGGCTGAAATACACTGCAACAGAAATCTTCTTGAACTGTATCAGTTTTGGTAGTCGGAACGGAGATGTCAGTTCTAATGAGGGATGCGAAAAGATTTGCTCATTTGAGCGCATTGCACCGTCGTGTGTGATAGATACTGTTTACTGAGACAGTTAGTGGATGATCGTTATTGCCCTTTGAAAAACTTCGAAGGGCGAAGAAAAATTTTCAAAGGAGGGCGAAATTCTACGTACATGGCGGAGAAGAGAGTAAGCGAAATATTTGATATTTCTTTTGGTAAATTTCGAACGGGACCATAGAAGGGGAATGCAGAGTACGAATGCTGAAGTGTATGTTGAAGGTGGGGCCAGCAATGACATCTGCATTTGGTGATTTGGTGCATCGACTACATGCTACACCCATAAAGGACACATTCGCTGCCGCATTGGTCACGATCGTCTCAGATGTCTTCCTTAGAAAGTAATCGTTTGTTTTCTAAATCTAATTTCTAAATCATTGCTACGAATAAGCATGGGGTAGCTGTGCGTACAGTATTTATTGGCTGTATTTTTTGGGTATCCATTTCGAAGCGCTTGCATGGTGAAACCCAGGTTACCAGAAGCTTCAGCAAAATTTGTGCAACTTTTGCGGGAATGAAACTCTCTATATTAATTCTAAACTGAGTGTGTCTCTTAAACTGGGTTATGGTTTATTTCGAATTCTTCAGCTTTTTAGTCTTTTTTATCAGCGTTTTTGATAGCCAGATTTCTATTAATCATGTCTGTTGGTATTCTATGAGCTTCCCTGTTTTAGAGAAGGATTCGAATTTTTGCCGTATCCGGTGGAGATGATCATGCAAATAGTGATGACTATGAGAAGACAGCCGGAAACTTACGCTCATTTGCCAAGTAAGTTATGTCGCAGTAACTTGGAACCTCTGCTCAAGTTATTGTGATATTTTTTTTAGTGTGGGGGGGGGGGGGGGGGGGGGAGGGGGAAAGGTGTTATTAATCGTGTGTTAAATGTAGTTAGTTTTTTAAAATTCTGATGCATTGAGTCATATTCGCTTAAATTTTCATGAAATGGCATGCCGATTTATTCGTTTTTATCTGCTGTTTTTTATTTGATGTATTTTATGTGAGGGAGGAAAAGGGGAGAGGAGAGGTTGGTCGCTACGAAAGAAATGATTCACATCTTTGGTAACTCTTGCACTGACTGTGAACATGACGCAGTTTAATCCCTACTTTGTGGACTAGAAATGTATTTCAAAAAAACGAGTGAAATTGCTTTCCCACGTAAAGGTCTTCATCGCAGCTGCTGTGAGCGGGACGGAGACTTTACATAATTATCACATTTGTTACTTTTTAGTACCTATAAGTGTCACAGAGAGGTCCAAATCGCTGCTGGAGCACTCACTGTCTGAAGGCGTTTCTAATCTATTTTTTAAAGTTTTAAGACTTTTAGGTCAGAAGCTATCGAAGTTTCTGTGGGCGGTAATTAGAGTAACGAAAGATCTGCTACACTCGGATAAATTCGTGCGCAATGAGCCGATACCACTCATGGACTGCAACAATCGTGCCGAACTTTGCTTCCAGGTGAATTATATTTTCCCCGTTTGTTTTCTTTCGTTACGGTTGCTGTCTTATGCGCGAATATGAACGAATAGTCTTTGATCGCAGCTTTTGCAAAATTTCAATTTCCTCAAGTATTTTGTCATGTGATTTAAGAAGGTGACTTACATCTTTTCTTTTATTAAGTTCTATGTTGATTGGCATTCACTGTTAAAATCTTAACGTAATTTTATCATTAGATATCAACACCTCGGTGATCCAGAAGCGTTCACATTAAGAATCTGTTTCATTGCTCTTTTCTTGTTAAAGAAGGTAATGCTGAGTAGTCTACTTGTAAACTGTTGGCCGATATCGGTCACCACCGGAATGTCTTCAGTTTTGGTTGGATGCTATGCAAATGTTTTTAAGTCGGTTAAACTGGATTTGGATGATGCGACGATTTGCGAGAAGGATTCTGTTGATAAGAATAGCGACAGTGCCCCTGCCGAGTCAACGGGTGCTACCGACAATGCCGATTTCTTGAAGAATTACTGGAGCGTGGTAGATATTCATACTTTTGTATTATGGTCTTTTTGTAGAAATTCGTTGCGCAGACATAAATGGTGTTAGCAGACGTGTTGAACAGGTAGCAGTAATGTCTTATGATAGTGGACGAGCTAATAGATATCGTTTTAATAATGGTATTGTTTAGGGAAGAAGGAAATGCAGAAATACTATAAAGTTCAAATGTAATCGTTTGATTGTGAAAGCGTTATGAGGTTAATTTGTTCACGACTCGCACATATTAGTGCACTTTCATTTTCGTTTAAAATGACTTGTGTCACGCATTTGGAATGAGACTGTTGAGTGAAATAAGTCAACGTCTTGCAAAATCCACCATTGTGGGAGTGGTATGAGCGAGGCTGAGTAGTCCCTAATTCAAACTTTTAGAAAAGTTGGCAAAGTTGGTTGACCCTTTGTAATTGTGGTTTGAGAGATGCTGTTTTCAGTCGCAGTTACCACTGGCGCGTCTTGACATTTATGAGTCGTCCTCTCAACTGCGCTACTATGAAGAAATGGTCGGTACACTGTTGCAAGAGGTATCGTGGAATACTGTTATGGCATTTCCTATATCAGCTTGATAGAAGTGACATTTGATAAATGGGCTAATAGATGCAGAACTGTTTGACCGTTTGCCGCCTACACTTTCTCCGGAACGATACTTTGTTTCTCGTCTGGATTTTTCTAAAGTCGCCGTCTTTTCAATTCTTTTGAAACTTTTTTACAAGTAGTTGTTAAAAGCAAATTCAAAATTGCTTCTTTTTATAGACACGGTAAAATCTGTGGCTGTCATATGCCGTTCGCTGTGGTAATAAAAAAGCAGAGGCCTAGATGTTATTGCTATTTCCACCTTTGAAGTGTTGTTATAATTTAATTTATGCGAGTATCTTTATTCCTCCAAACAAGTTTTCTTCTTTTTTTACCAAATTCGGAGTTGATAAGCCTGTTTATTGATGTTATTTCTGGGCGTTGTTAAAAGCGCTTTAGGTGTTGGGTTACTGCGTTGACAATAAGACGTTGGTGGCAGACGTGATCAGGGAGTTCCCTGCTGCCGTCGAAGACCTTTTGGAGGTGCTATCGAGTTGCTCATTTTGTGATCGCGACTACGATTCGCTGTTTGAAGAGCGCCGATTCCTGAACTGGTCTGTTCTTGAGATTATGATGGGAGGCTTTAACTGGCAGCTTCATTGGTGTTTTATGAGGTGCTAGAGGCTGCATCTTTAATGTATCGATTAAGTTTTGTAACTTTTTTGTAAATAACTGTACTCTTGCCCCTTTTGCACTTTCCGTCGTCGCGGTTGAATTGTGGCTGGATGGATAGCCACTCATTCGAACGACTGATATTTTAAAAAAAACGTGTGTGGTAGTCAAAGTCTCAAAATGTCCCCATAGTCTCTCAGAATCTCCCCGTAGTCGATACTCGTCACTCGTTGCGAGGGCTAGGGAAAAAGAGAGGGAGGGTGACTGTCCCACCAAATATCCTCTTGTTAAGATTTTAGGGTGCTGCTGTTTTACGTTATTTGTAAAAACTGAAAGTAGGAGGGAAATAAGAAGCATAAGTTTTATACAGGGGCTGCGGCAGGGACTAGCTGTTAGCTTTCTCGAAATATTCTTATTCTTTTTTTTCAGGGAGCCAAGGAGTCGAATCATTTTGTGCTCTTAAAAGAATGCGTTATGTATAAGCTGATATCAGTTTTTCAGTTGGAAACCAGTATCGGTGGCTGACTACGCACTCCGATTGTTGCTGTTGTTTTTCGATTTGGCCGATGACCAGCTGGAGCATATGATTGGCTTGACGGTAGAATGTCTTAAACGCTGTGTGGCCATTTATGCGCCTCCAGCCATGCCGAAACTATCGAAACCAGTCACGTTCGCAGTTATCTATATGCTGTTGATTCCACAAAATCAACGTGTGTTCATTGAATTTGGTAAGCTATTACTCGATTTTTAAGTGGATTTCTACCCGCAGTCTTTTCGGTGTCAAGATCCTTTATTTTGAAATTATAATGGCCAAACGTGACTGCTTTGCAGTCTTTTTATTCTTCCGACGTTTCAGAACTAGCTGCTTGCTCAGAAATCGCATGATGTGTGAGTTTTTTTTTTTATTTCGAAGCGCAAGCTGCAGTGCTTACAGATTTGGGAGGCGGGAAGATACACTCCGCAGCCTTCGCAGGAAATGACATCTATATAGACGCGCTAAATAACAAGCTTAGCGTTGACCTATATGCAATCTTTATGACGTGTAGGTACATTTAAAACTTGCTTAGGAGACGAAAAGATTGTGTGTTCCTAGGGATCTGCAGAATTTTCCTAGGAAGTCGTTTCACACAACATTTGTGAAATGATTTAAAAAATGGATGTAGAGTTGGTTTCTTACTTGTCAGGAGGACATCTGGTCGTGTCGAGTGAGATCAAGAACTGTATCGCCACGTCGATGGGCGACTGGACTGCTCCAGAAGGTGGTACTGTGGTACGCCAATTGGCTTCAATGGCCTCACAAGTGTCGTTCGCTGGAGAATATCCTGTTGCACCAAGGCGACCTCCAGTCGTCAGAGTTGAAGGGCTTTTCAACTACGCACCAATCTGTCAGTTATTTGCTCATCACTTGTTATTTTTTAATAAGTAGCTGTAGAAAGTGTGCACATGTTTTCTTTTCTAGCTTCATAGGGATCCGCTGAAAAGTAAGAATGTGCCAATAGTTCTACAAAATTTAGGAGCAGCAGATTTCGCGGAATTGAGCGAAACGAGGGCCAGAAACCGTGGGAGGATACGGAGAATCGCAAATATCAAACTTCTGAATGATGTATTTCGGGCTTCAACAGAAGCATTTTCTGGTAGGAAGCTGGAAAAAATATTGAGGTTGTGCCTTCTTTACTTGTAATATCATGAAGGAAAGTTTGCTTCAGCTTAGAAAAGTTGTGAGTTTCACTCTTCGGTGTATATTGGAAATGGGAAAGCTATTGTAGGTTCAATAGCATCTTCATCGTCGATGGCACATCAGCTGTCAACACTGCTCGCGGCTGCACCACCTCATCGTCGTGCGCGTACTGCAAACTGGAGTTATCATTTCTACCCGGGCGAGGAGTGGCTTGACCTCATTTTGACGCTGCCCTATCAAATCATGCTTTACGAAGTGCATATACGCCCTCATCCACCCACGCTCAATAGTAAGAGTTTATGGTGTTGTTCTGAGTGCGACTGGTATTTTAGTTGCTTTTTACGGCACATTGCTTCACTAACATTGTTAGTGTGAGACAGAATTGTTTAATAAAAGTGTAGAGTCGAGAAATTTCATTATTTTAGTGAATTGTAATGCTCGTAAGTGTTCCGAATAAGCAGTATGTCTTTCATGTACGGCAATGTTGTTCTGGACTGGTATTTTAGTTGCTTTTTACGGCACATTGCTTCACTAACATTGTTAGTGTGAGACAGAATTGTTTAATAAAAGTGTAGAGTCGAGAAATTTCATTATTTTAGTGAATTGTAATGCTCGTAAGTGTTCCGAATAAGCAGTATGTCTTTCATGTACGGCAATAATTAGGGAAAAGGATGAAACTGTAGAAATTTTTGTAATGTTTGCTTGGTAACCGCCTAAAATTTCTTCATAAAGTCCTCGTTTCGATGGGTCTGTTTTTCTATCAAATTTCTAAGCGCTTTAGGCGAGCTGTCCATATTTTCAGCTGGGCCATCGGCGGTACAGCTCGAAGTGTCTTCAGACCCAACCTTCTCCACGTGGACACTACTGGCACCGAAGACATGTACACTTGGCTTCAGCAAAATACGCATTCCGGCGTACTCGTTTCCATACCCAGTTAGCGCGGTTCGTTTCAACAAATATTCTCTTCTTGATTGGCGATTCACCTTTCAGTTCTAGTAATGGTGAAGAATCAGCGATGAGCTTATAACGCTCTGAATTTCTGGATTACCAGATCTGATTGCGACATCACTTCGGTTTGCTAGATCATTTCCTTATTTGGGGTTTTCCCTCCCTTCTTTTTTCCGTTTTCATATCTTCTTTCCTTTTTCATTTGTTCAAATTAGTTGTGACCTAAGGTCGAAATCCTGTTTGGAGGACTGCGATTGATCGGTTGCCTCACTGTCATTTGGAGAGACATGAGGAAGGACTGGAAGGAGAAGGGTGCATGACCAAACAATTTTCATTTTTTAGATTCGTATCTACCTTCGGCGTGCACCAGATTCCACCAATCTTGGACTTTCCCAGATACTGGTCCTGGGTGCGAGCACATTACAAGCATTATCAGTGCCGCCATCGGTCAGCAGTGATTTGTAAGTGGCTTTTGTTTATTTCTTGAAACAAACTTGACGGTGATGTTTAGTACTGAGTGATACCATTTCTTTCTCGTTGGTTGCATCTTGAAGAAATTTTTGATCATATCACTTTCAACTTACAAGCCTGATAAGGCAGGATCGTTTCAACGGATATTTGGTTGCTACTCACTTGGATATTCTTTCGTCCCAAATCCTCACGTTTTTAGTGTATTTGTTGTCGCTGACAAAAAATTTCGTCTTCCCTTTGTTCATTTTATTTGTGGAATTAGTGAATATAAGTTATCTTCGAAAACTTCTTTTGTAGTGTGTGTTGAATGGATAGGGTTTAATGTGCTTAGATTTCTTTTATCTGTTTACTTATTTATTTATTGTGTATCGTTCATGTTCCGAGTCGATTTAGCCGGCAGTGGCTGGCGATTCTGGACAGGCTGTGTACAATGGAGGAAACATCCATCTGGCAATACGCACCTGACCTTCCGCGTTGTATCGTGGCTCTATTCTTGGGTCGTCCTCTGCAAAGAAGCACCTACGAACGTGTTTCCTCATTACTTGTTCGTATCGACAACGCCAAAGCAAAGCCGAACACCGTAGTTGAACTTATCCTCAATTACACTGGTACGTTTCGCGTAGTGAGAATGTGAACTACTCATGTTCCCATCTAGCACTGTCATCTATTTGTGCCTCTTCTATGATTTGAAAAATGAATGCGGTGAGGTCATCTGAAAAAATGTTCTCACTGCTTTCAGAAGAAATCGATTCATTTCTTCTTTTCTTAGCTTTTTCGTGGAGCCGTTGTGGTGATGGATTTAGTCATATTTAAATTTTCATAAATTATCCTTCCGATTTCTACTGAGTATTTTCAGGCGCAGTTCAAGAGTACTTGTTGATAAACAAGGAGGCAGTATAAAAGCAGTCGGAATGGCAGTGTGGGGATATCTAAATTGGCAGTGCTTCATATATATTTACTATGTGCTGTGGATGTATATTTTTAGCACAAGCTCGCTACGTAGCGCCGAAATCACTGGAATATTTGCCAGAAGTAATTTTCACGCTTTGCTCAAAAGCAGCTGAAGGCACACGTACACCGTTGCATGTGAAGCATCAAATACAAGTGTTCAGGCAACGTCAGCTGCTGACTGGCATCGATTTTATGCTGTCTTCCAGCCACTCTTTTCCGTATAATCAGCAGGTCGGTTTCCGTGCAGTTTACCATTTTTGGTCGTAAAGAAACAAAGGATTATAAAAGCTTGCGAAGAGAATTGTTTCAGAATTCAAATCGAGCAGTGACAGTAGTATCCTAGGCACGCAATATTTTATATGTACCAAGCAATCCGCAGAAGGGGTGCGCGGTGTTCGACTATACTGAATGGCTTCTTAAGCAGTTGGCAGGCATGGAGCATGCATCTAAAAGTTCCTGCTTATTAAAACCATTGCAGGAAGCAATCGCTGTTCTCATTTGGTCAGCGTCTTGTGCAGTGTGGAAAAACGTGAGCGATAAAAGCATGCACTTCGATACTGTTGCCGTTTGCGTGGAAGTTGGCACTAAATTGATCCCGTACGTTTTTCTTTTTCGTTTAAACCGTTCTTTCTGTTTCTTCAAGGCTAAGCCTCTTACTACACGCGGTTGTAGATTTGGTCAAATGCTTCTCACGAAATAGTACCATAAAGTTTGCAAATACTGCAGTGGGTCATATGAATGTTTGGTTTTAGCTTGACTGAGAGATTCTTATTTTAACATGTGGAGAACGTTTTCGTTCATCAAAATTTCTAGTTTTTTGGAAAATTTGGTGAAACTCATTTTGAATTTTAAGGAATTTTAGCATCTCCTCGCTATTTGAGCGCATAATTGCAGTAGCATGCCACCAGATAGCTTTTGATGCCAAATCAATGTCATTCACTGCTGTGTGCATTCTCACACCTCCGCAAACGTGAACGAAAGCGAGATGTTGCAGTCGGCTGTGTGACGTTGCGTCGAATTTGAACTCGCAGTGGAGGAATTCGATGTCTGAGGCAGCCTCATGGTTGCTTTGTTCGCTGATCCGTTGCGCTCCCACTCACCTTTGTGATGCACTGCGATTTCTTGGTTTCGGTGATGCGCCTGAGAGAAGTATTTTTTAAAGAATTTTTAATTAATATCACCTGTTTAATTAGAAGGCAAGCGGTGATATAGTGATCTAAGACTGATGCGCTATCAGTTGAACCATGTGCTTGCCCGTAGTTGAATAGAATTTGCCTCGCCCATAGAGCTAAGCATGCTCGAAGAAGAGTTGTTTGCAAAATACTACGGAGAACACGACCTCTTCGGAAATCGTTCATTGCAGTGAACAAGGCAACGGGGAAGTAGGAGACTGCGCTCAAGTTTTTTTCCCTTTTTTTTCTTTCTTTTTATTTTGATTACACTGCTGAAGACTGCTGTGAGTTTTTGCGCATACGATTAGATGTGAACTTCACGCTGCTTTCGATCATTCCCAACGGTCGTTGTATGGTGTGAACCAGTGTTGTGCAAAGAGTTTCTTAAGAATGATGGATGAGAGAAATGTTGCAGAGAGGGAGAAGTTGTATCGAGAATCGCGCAAATCCCCTGTGCTTTGCGCAACTTTTGTATGCTTTATTGATGCATATTTTAAACTTCAAGAGATTATAACATTTCTCGTGCAGGTGTTATCCCATCGTCAGAAGCGATGTCAGTGGTGGGGCGTATGTGTCAATCGGCAACAGCTGTGCGTTCGTTGCTTTCAACTTCTACCTTGCAACACTGGATTGAGTATGCGATTATGCTATGCGAAGGTGCGTAATTGTTAACAGCCTCCAACTTTTTTTGTATACTGTTTTAGTTGTAGGCTACGCTGCGTTTGTTTTGAAGAGAAACAACTTGTACCTTTACATAATTATAAATAAGCTTCAGAACAGAGTTTTCCAGAGAAAAATATTGAGCATCCAACACGGTAGTCTGGAAAGCGGGACCAAAAAGTATAACACGTTCGATGGCCTTACAGAGAGGTGAATGGAAATGAGCTGAAGGGAATGGTACGTACTCCTGATCAGGGAGAATTCCACCTTTGAAGTGTTGTTATAATTTAATTTATGCGAGTATCTTTATTCCTCCAAACAAGTTTTCTTCTTTTTTTACCAAATTCGGAGTTGATAAGCCTGTTTATTGATTTTATTTCTGGGCGTTGTTAAAAGCGCTTTAGGTGTTGGGTTACTGCGTTGACAATAAGACGTTGGTGGCAGACGTGATCAGGGAGTTCCCTGCTGCCGTCGAAGACCTTTTGGAGGTGCTATCGAGTTGCTCATTTTGTGATCGCGACTACGATTCGCTGTTTGAAGAGCGCCGATTCCTGAACTGGTCTGTTCTTGAGATTATGATGGGAGGCTTTAACTGGCAGCTTCATTGGTGTTTTATGAGGTGCTAGAGGCTGCATCTTTAATGTATCGATTAAGTTTTGTAACTTTTTTGTAAATAACTGTACTCTTGCCCCTTTTGCACTTTCCGTCGTCGCGGTTGAATTGTGGCTGGATGGATAGCCACTCATTCGAACGACTGATATTTTAAAAAAAACGTGTGTGGTAGTCAAAGTCTCAAAATGTCCCCATAGTCTCTCAGAATCTCCCCGTAGTCGATACTCGTCACTCGTTGCGAGGGCTAGGGAAAAAGAGAGGGAGGGTGACTGTCCCACCAAATATCCTCTTGTTAAGATTTTAGGGTGCTGCTGTTTTACGTTATTTGTAAAAACTGAAAGTAGGAGGGAAATAAGAAGCATAAGTTTTATACAGGGGCTGCGGCAGGGACTAGCTGTTAGCTTTCTCGAAATATTCTTATTCTTTTTTTTCAGGGAGCCAAGGAGTCGAATCATTTTGTGCTCTTAAAAGAATGCGTTATGTATAAGCTGATATCAGTTTTTCAGTTGGAAACCAGTATCGGTGGCTGACTACGCACTCCGATTGTTGCTGTTGTTTTTCGATTTGGCCGATGACCAGCTGGAGCATATGATTGGCTTGACGGTAGAATGTCTTAAACGCTGTGTGGCCATTTATGCGCCTCCAGCCATGCCGAAACTATCGAAACCAGTCACGTTCGCAGTTATCTATATGCTGTTGATTCCACAAAATCAACGTGTGTTCATTGAATTTGGTAAGCTATTACTCGATTTTTAAGTGGATTTCTACCCGCAGTCTTTTCGGTGTCAAGATCCTTTATTTTGAAATTATAATGGCCAAACGTGACTGCTTTGCAGTCTTTTTATTCTTCCGACGTTTCAGAACTAGCTGCTTGCTCAGAAATCGCATGATGTGTGAGTTTTTTTTTTATTTCGAAGCGCAAGCTGCAGTGCTTACAGATTTGGGAGGCGGGAAGATACACTCCGCAGCCTTCGCAGGAAATGACATCTATATAGACGCGCTAAATAACAAGCTTAGCGTTGACCTATATGCAATCTTTATGACGTGTAGGTACATTTAAAACTTGCTTAGGAGACGAAAAGATTGTGTGTTCCTAGGGATCTGCAGAATTTTCCTAGGAAGTCGTTTCACACAACATTTGTGAAATGATTTAAAAAATGGATGTAGAGTTGGTTTCTTACTTGTCAGGAGGACATCTGGTCGTGTCGAGTGAGATCAAGAACTGTATCGCCACGTCGATGGGCGACTGGACTGCTCCAGAAGGTGGTACTGTGGTACGCCAATTGGCTTCAATGGCCTCACAAGTGTCGTTCGCTGGAGAATATCCTGTTGCACCAAGGCGACCTCCAGTCGTCAGAGTTGAAGGGCTTTTCAACTACGCACCAATCTGTCAGTTATTTGCTCATCACTTGTTATTTTTTAATAAGTAGCTGTAGAAAGTGTGCACATGTTTTCTTTTCTAGCTTCATAGGGATCCGCTGAAAAGTAAGAATGTGCCAATAGTTCTACAAAATTTAGGAGCAGCAGATTTCGCGGAATTGAGCGAAACGAGGGCCAGAAACCGTGGGAGGATACGGAGAATCGCAAATATCAAACTTCTGAATGATGTATTTCGGGCTTCAACAGAAGCATTTTCTGGTAGGAAGCTGGAAAAAATATTGAGGTTGTGCCTTCTTTACTTGTAATATCATGAAGGAAAGTTTGCTTCAGCTTAGAAAAGTTGTGAGTTTCACTCTTCGGTGTATATTGGAAATGGGAAAGCTATTGTAGGTTCAATAGCATCTTCATCGTCGATGGCACATCAGCTGTCAACACTGCTCGCGGCTGCACCACCTCATCGTCGTGCGCGTACTGCAAACTGGAGTTATCATTTCTACCCGGGCGAGGAGTGGCTTGACCTCATTTTGACGCTGCCCTATCAAATCATGCTTTACGAAGTGCATATACGCCCTCATCCACCCACGCTCAATAGTAAGAGTTTATGGTGTTGTTCTGAGTGCGACTGGTATTTTAGTTGCTTTTTACGGCACATTGCTTCACTAACATTGTTAGTGTGAGACAGAATTGTTTAATAAAAGTGTAGAGTCGAGAAATTTCATTATTTTAGTGAATTGTAATGCTCGTAAGTGTTCCGAATAAGCAGTATGTCTTTCATGTACGGCAGTAATTAGGGAAAAGGATGAAACTGTAGAAATTTTTGTAATGTTTGCTTGGTAACCGCCTAAAATTTCTTCATAAAGTCCTCGTTTCGATGGGTCTGTTTTTCTATCAAATTTCTAAGCGCTTTAGGCGAGCTGTCCATATTTTCAGCTGGGCCATCGGCGGTACAGCTCGAAGTGTCTTCAGACCCAACCTTCTCCACGTGGACACTACTGGCACCGAAGACATGTACACTTGGCTTCAGCAAAATACGCATTCCGGCGTACTCGTTTCCATACCCAGTTAGCGCGGTTCGTTTCAACAAATATTCTCTTCTTGATTGGCGATTCACCTTTCAGTTCTAGTAATGGTGAAGAATCAGCGATGAGCTTATAACGCTCTGAATTTCTGGATTACCAGATCTGATTGCGACATCACTTCGGTTTGCTAGATCATTTCCTTATTTGGGGTTTTCCCTCCCTTCTTTTTTCCGTTTTCATATCTTCTTTCCTTTTTCATTTGTTCAAATTAGTTGTGACCTAAGGTCGAAATCCTGTTTGGAGGACTGCGATTGATCGGTTGCCTCACTGTCATTTGGAGAGACATGAGGAAGGACTGGAAGGAGAAGGGTGCATGACCAAACAATTTTCATTTTTTAGATTCGTATCTACCTTCGGCGTGCACCAGATTCCACCAATCTTGGACTTTCCCAGATACTGGTCCTGGGTGCGAGCACATTACAAGCATTATCAGTGCCGCCATCGGTCAGCAGTGATTTGTAAGTGGCTTTTGTTTATTTCTTGAAACAAACTTGACGGTGATGTTTAGTACTGAGTGATACCATTTCTTTCTCGTTGGTTGCATCTTGAAGAAATTTTTGATCATATCACTTTCAACTTACAAGCCTGATAAGGCAGGATCGTTTCAACGGATATTTGGTTGCTACTCACTTGGATATTCTTTCGTCCCAAATCCTCACGTTTTTAGTGTATTTGTTGTCGCTGACAAAAAATTTCGTCTTCCCTTTGTTCATTTTATTTGTGGAATTAGTGAATATAAGTTATCTTCGAAAACTTCTTTTGTAGTGTGTGTTGAATGGATAGGGTTTAATGTGCTTAGATTTCTTTTATCTGTTTACTTATTTATTTATTGTGTATCGTTCATGTTCCGAGTCGATTTAGCCGGCAGTGGCTGGCGATTCTGGACAGGCTGTGTACAATGGAGGAAACATCCATCTGGCAATACGCACCTGACCTTCCGCGTTGTATCGTGGCTCTATTCTTGGGTCGTCCTCTGCAAAGAAGCACCTACGAACGTGTTTCCTCATTACTTGTTCGTATCGACAACGCCAAAGCAAAGCCGAACACCGTAGTTGAACTTATCCTCAATTACACTGGTACGTTTCGCGTAGTGAGAATGTGAACTACTCATGTTCCCATCTAGCACTGTCATCTATTTGTGCCTCTTCTATGATTTGAAAAATGAATGCGGTGAGGTCATCTGAAAAAATGTTCTCACTGCTTTCAGAAGAAATCGATTCATTTCTTCTTTTCTTAGCTTTTTCGTGGAGCCGTTGTGGTGATGGATTTAGTCATATTTAAATTTTCATAAATTATCCTTCCGATTTCTACTGAGTATTTTCAGGCGCAGTTCAAGAGTACTTGTTGATAAACAAGGAGGCAGTATAAAAGCAGTCGGAATGGCAGTGTGGGGATATCTAAATTGGCAGTGCTTCATATATATTTACTATGTGCTGTGGATGTATATTTTTAGCACAAGCTCGCTACGTAGCGCCGAAATCACTGGAATATTTGCCAGAAGTAATTTTCACGCTTTGCTCAAAAGCAGCTGAAGGCACACGTACACCGTTGCATGTGAAGCATCAAATACAAGTGTTCAGGCAACGTCAGCTGCTGACTGGCATCGATTTTATGCTGTCTTCCAGCCACTCTTTTCCGTATAATCAGCAGGTCGGTTTCCGTGCAGTTTACCATTTTTGGTCGTAAAGAAACAAAGGATTATAAAAGCTTGCGAAGAGAATTGTTTCAGAATTCAAATCGAGCAGTGACAGTAGTATCCTAGGCACGCAATATTTTATATGTACCAAGCAATCCGCAGAAGGGGTGCGCGGTGTTCGACTATACTGAATGGCTTCTTAAGCAGTTGGCAGGCATGGAGCATGCATCTAAAAGTTCCTGCTTATTAAAACCATTGCAGGAAGCAATCGCTGTTCTCATTTGGTCAGCGTCTTGTGCAGTGTGGAAAAACGTGAGCGATAAAAGCATGCACTTCGATACTGTTGCCGTTTGCGTGGAAGTTGGCACTAAATTGATCCCGTACGTTTTTCTTTTTCGTTTAAACCGTTCTTTCTGTTTCTTCAAGGCTAAGCCTCTTACTACACGCGGTTGTAGATTTGGTCAAATGCTTCTCACGAAATAGTACCATAAAGTTTGCAAATACTGCAGTGGGTCATATGAATGTTTGGTTTTAGCTTGACTGAGAGATTCTTATTTTAACATGTGGAGAACGTTTTCGTTCATCAAAATTTCTAGTTTTTTGGAAAATTTGGTGAAACTCATTTTGAATTTTAAGGAATTTTAGCATCTCCTCGCTATTTGAGCGCATGATTGCAGTAGCATGCCACCAGATAGCTTTTGATGCCAAATCAATGTCATTCACTGCTGTGTGCATTCTCACACCTCCGCAAACGTGAACGAAAGCGAGATGTTGCAGTCGGCTGTGTGACGTTGCGTCGAATTTGAACTCGCAGTGGAGGAATTCGATGTCTGAGGCAGCCTCATGGTTGCTTTGTTCGCTGATCCGTTGCGCTCCCACTCACCTTTGTGATGCACTGCGATTTCTTGGTTTCGGTGATGCGCCTGAGAGAAGTATTTTTTAAAGAATTTTTAATTAATATCACCTGTTTAATTAGAAGGCAAGCGGTGATATAGTGATCTAAGACTGATGCGCTATCAGTTGAACCATGTGCTTGCCCGTAGTTGAATAGAATTTGCCTCGCCCATAGAGCTAAGCATGCTCGAAGAAGAGTTGTTTGCAAAATACTACGGAGAACACGACCTCTTCGGAAATCGTTCATTGCAGTGAACAAGGCAACGGGGAAGTAGGAGACTGCGCTCAAGTTTTTTTCCCTTTTTTTTCTTTCTTTTTATTTTGATTACACTGCTGAAGACTGCTGTGAGTTTTTGCGCATACGATTAGATGTGAACTTCACGCTGCTTTCGATCATTCCCAACGGTCGTTGTATGGTGTGAACCAGTGTTGTGCAAAGAGTTTCTTAAGAATGATGGATGAGAGAAATGTTGCAGAGAGGGAGAAGTTGTATCGAGAATCGCGCAAATCCCCTGTGCTTTGCGCAACTTTTGTATGCTTTATTGATGCATATTTTAAACTTCAAGAGATTATAACATTTCTCGTGCAGGTGTTATCCCATCGTCAGAAGCGATGTCAGTGGTGGGGCGTATGTGTCAATCGGCAACAGCTGTGCGTTCGTTGCTTTCAACTTCTACCTTGCAACACTGGATTGAGTATGCGATTATGCTATGCGAAGGTGCGTAATTGTTAACAGCCTCCAACTTTTTTTGTATACTGTTTTAGTTGTAGGCTACGCTGCGTTTGTTTTGAAGAGAAACAACTTGTACCTTTACATAATTATAAATAAGCTTCAGAACAGAGTTTTCCAGAGAAAAATATTGAGCATCCAACACGGTAGTCTGGAAAGCGGGACCAAAAAGTATAACACGTTCGATGGCCTTACAGAGAGGTGAATGGAAATGAGCTGAAGGGAATGGTACGTACTCCTGATCAGGGAGAATAAGCTTTTATGTCTGCTGGAAAGCGAAGCTCATCCACTGGCTCATGTTTTCAGGAACATGTTTAAAAGAAACTATCTCCCGCAATTTTTAGTGCAGACTTCATGTAAAAGGTGTCTTTAGCTGTTCTCTTTCTTCTCCCCCCATCGCCCTTCCCCCCCCCCCCGTCCTCTTTCTCTTTCACCTCTTCCTCTTCATAGCAAGGTGTGAAGTGAGCAAACCACTGTAGGTGACTAACTTTGCTTTGCAATGCTACTGCTTGGTGAATGCACAATGGCAGGATTTGCTGAGTTTTTGTTACTTTTGGATGAAATTGGGGGATGCAGATTTGCTCCCTCCGACTATCATTCGTTGCGGAGGGCGCCTGAGTTGTGGCCATTGTTGTAATGCGTTTTTCTATATGTGCATCTTCATAAATACTATTCTGGTCATAGTGCGCTGGTTATAAGAGGGCGGTGTTGCTGTCCCCCCCCCCCTCTTTCTCTTTCACCTCTTCCTCTTCATAGCAAGGTGTGAAGTGAGCAAACCACTGTAGGTGACTAACTTTGCTTTGCAATGCTACTGCTTGGTGAATGCACAATGGAAGGATTTGCTGAGTTTTTGTTACTTTTGGATGAAATTGGGGGATGCAGATTTGCTCCCTCCGACTATCATTCGTTGCGGAGGGCGCCTGAGTTGTGGCCATTGTTGTAATGCGTTTTTCTATATGTGCATCTTCATAAATACTATTCTGGTCATAGTGCGCTGGTTATAAGAGGGCGGTGTTGCTGTCTTTAAAACCGTGTATTATATTAGTAGGTCGAGAAATGCTTTTATTTACGATATGGCTTAAACAAGTAATTGTGATGCTGTTTTGGGTGCCGACGAGGTGCGTATGACCACGTTGGCGAGCATAGTGGAGTGCCTTCGTGCGTTGTGCTCTATTGAGGAAGTAGTCGACTATTTGGACGGTCCTTGCGGTTCGGCACTCTTTAAGCCACTGATCACATTCGTCGCGCACTCGGCAGCAACTCGATTGATCCTTTCCAGCAGTAAAAGTCGTTCTACCAATCTCGAAAATGCCACTGTTGGGCTCATATGCAGGCTAGTTGTGAATGTTGCTTTTAAGCTCAGTTCCGCTCTTCTTTCTCGAATTTGTTTGTGTTTTTTGTCGTTTTTTTTTTGAGGAAGCTTTCTTATCATATTACTGTGGCTTTTGCAATGTGAAATCTAAGATTCTTCAAAGATTTTTGGCCACTGTCTCGATCTGTCAATTGTGTACAGATATGTGAACCAACCGACTTTCAGTGAGTTATTTAAGTGGGAGCGCAAGTTCATCCATCACATGAAATGTGGAGAGAAAAAAAGTGAAGTGGATATACTTCAGAAATATGTGAGCTGCAATTAGACCATAATGAAAATTGGCAGGTCATGGTTTTAATTCCTGCAGGCAATTCTTTGCTCAGAAGTCAGAAAGAGTTTCAGCAGCTGGTCATCCGACCCTGCTCTAATGAAAGACTGACGAAATGCATCTTTTTTTAGGTGCATATCGATAGGCCGTGGTCATCGTGAACGTATTTCGAGTATTCTTTGTTCGCTTCTGAAAAACGAGAGAACGCTGAATGGGGCTGTACAACAAATGGTGCTCAAATGTGTGTTAGACGACGAGACGATCTCTGTAAAATTGATCGATGAAAAAATTCCTCCTTTTTTGCTCAACTTCTTCGACTTCAAAGGTAAACTGGGGTTGAGCTAAAACTAATTTCTTAACTCCTCTTTTCATTCGAAAACATCAATTATAAACCCTCAAGGCAGTCGAAAGTGCCTTGAGGGTTTATAATTGAGCTAGTCAACTGCTCGACTGATTTTTTCATAAGCCGACTGGCTCAGAATGCCTTTCAGAAGCTCTTTTCTGACTCAACTGCTTGCAGAAAACCTTGGCGCAGTATTTCGCTTAATCGGTTAGCTGCAACGTAAGTTTAGTGAACATCGAATTGATGTGCTGCTTGTCAAATCCCATTTGCTTGCGTTTTTCGTTGCAATTTGTTCAAGTTCTTCTAAACCTATGTATGGGTATGTACTGATGCTCGAAGCCTTCCATGCTGTCTGGATGCTGATAAACTGTTTTGATCTCATGTCGCGCTAGCTAGTAATAGCTGTTGTTATTTTTAAATCACGTTTGGGATTTTTTTAAGCAATTTCTGTCCCTCATAATAAAACAAGATATCACTTGTTGCGAAGACTGTTTTAGCCTTTACCCTTCTAATTCTTTGTTTTCATCGTTACCGTTCTTCGTCGACCGGAGTGTTGGCCGAAATAGCTGTTCATATCAAAAACGTGTACCTACGCACTTTGACATGACATGTAATTGACATGTTTTCAGTGCATGATAAAAAGAAACAACGCTCATCTTTTTGAAAGGTCATCTCTTGTCGCTTAGTAAAATTAATCAGTCGAGAACACCTCTATAAGTACGGATTTAGTAATTTATTTGTCATCTTGTCGCGTAAGTGCAATTTCGAATTGAGGACGGATCGCCAACCAGAAGAAGGGAGCACAGCTGTGCGGAATTTTTTCTGGTTTTCATAACCCGCACGCAGTTAACCAAACTTCAGAGGGAGGATGCTCATTTGTGACTCGTATAAGCAAAGCGTGCACTAACTTTAGGTCGCATGATCCATCCGCTGTTTGGATGCAGTCGTCGGGAGCATGTCGCTACGGTATCCATGTATGCAGCTTTCCGAGATCTGTTACCACCTTGTGTGCTGTCAGCTAATATTGAACGTCGAAGTGCCTCTAAGGTTCCAGCTATTATTTGCCTTTTGTCAGTTCAGCTTTGCTCTTGTAAATGGGAAAACGATCTGAGTATACGTGAGTAGACGTCTTAATCATGCGCGTTACGGAGAAGTGTAAGAC
Source organism: Toxocara canis (assembly GCA_000803305.1). NCBI lineage: Eukaryota > Metazoa > Nematoda > Chromadorea > Rhabditida > Toxocaridae > Toxocara > Toxocara canis. The sequence goes on from JPKZ01000510.1 coordinate 295,773, forward strand.
AAAGGGTTACGATCATCCGCAAGACGAAGGGGCAGGAAATAAAGCAGGAGTTGCGATCACGCGCATGACGAGAGAAGGAATGTCTACTGTGCCAAAAGAAAGAAAAGTATGGAAAAACTTATAGGATTAGTAAGGGGCTATGGATGGACATTTTTTTCTGAACTCTGAAGGTTATTGTTGGCCTTCAACGTCTTATTTTTTCTAGGACAAGGAGAGGAAAATTGTTTGCTGCTTTTGCTTTGGTTGCGAGCGTTGTCTTATGATTAGTTGCATACAAAGTTCTTTTAAAGTTTCTTTTTCGAACGTCATCAGAGTTTTTTGGTGACGTTAGCGAAACTTTGAATTATCGATTGCAGAGTGGTCATGGCACCGTGGAGCAGGATCGTCCAGCGGTTGGCGTGGATTATGATGTGCAGGCCAAATGTATGTGGTTAATGGTTTTTCAGTAAGAAAAATTTCTCATCCTTGCCACATTTCTGTCATCGATATGTTCATGTTAAAGATTAGATTACGCGATTCTGAGAAGACTACTTTTAAAATTGTCACCCACTAGAAATTTTGGTTGTTTGAAGCTTATGGATCTATCTTCTGCATTCGGTAGAGTGAAGAGGTGGACGTAATCCATGGTTCCAAGTAATCGAGAATAGCTACCTACTAGTAATTCTGATTGCGCGTTTTTACGGAAGTGCCAATAAGTGTATCCAAGAATAACCGACAGTTGAGTATGTACGAATATGCAAGGGTACGTTTTTCTTCATATTCGCAACTGGGCAAAGTAGACTACCCAGTTTCCCTGAATGGTACCTCATGCTCGAGTGATGTTCTGTAATCGTTCTTTCCCACTCCATCCCCTCCATCATGCTTCCCTCTCCCCCTCCCCGCTTCCGAGATTCCCATAGAAATTTGTAAACTTTTTATCTCCCGGAAAGCTGAATTTGAGGTAATAAGGTAGTTTATTAAACGTATACAGTGGTATTAGGTATTTGCCCATAATTATTTATAAAATTTTAAAGCGGTGAACGGAAATGAGCCGGTTATGAAGGGGATGGATTCGAAGAAGCTCATTGTTACGTATCTCATCTGTGACGCATACAGTAAGAGAAGGCCGGTGAGCGGTGACTGGTGCTTGGGTCAGTTCATCGACGCGCTGCGTTCTGTGCATCTTTTCGGGCGTAGGTATGTTTCCATTTCTTCGGTGAGTCACATGTAAGCATATAAAAACTTCGTGGTGAGCGTAATTTTTTTGAACTTGAAGTCCTGTTTTGTTGTGTGATATTTTTATGCACGTGTATTTTATATTTGGTTTCATATTATTCGTGTCTTATGCCATCGTTAAGGGGAAGTGTTTATGATCATTCGATTTTGATAACTTTTGCTGCATTTTTCATTTTTAGAGACCAAGTATGTTTGTTGATTAGGTAAGCATTATTACAGTGTGGCGTGGGGCGCTGGAGAGGAGCCGAGCGCGGTGTCTGAGGCGGATCATGGTACTGCTGCGAACTTTACTGACGGATATTTCACCTTGCTACTCAAAATCAGTTCTTCTACTGTAGATGGTAACTGTTATCATTTTCTTCGAATTCATCAAGTAGAGTATTCAGGAAATTCTGGAATGTATAATTCATTCACGTTTATGTGATGGATCGTGTGGCGTTCAGCTTTACTTGTGAAAAGAAATGTTGAATATTTAATTACACATTCTGTTTAGTTCAGTTGAAAGAAATTGCGTTTTTATTTGTTTTACTTATGGTTGGTTTTGAAGAGGTGAAGCGCGCTGTGGAAGACGAGTTGCCTCCGTTCGAAGTACCTTCGAGTACACCGCAGCACATATCCACATTACAACATTTCGCTCGTGCTGGAGGTTTAGCCATTCTGGCACAACATCTTCAGCTTTATCAGCCTTCGTCCTCCATAAACACCACCACTATCAGCCCGTACGTTTCATCAGTTGCGCATTTGTGCTCGCCAAGTCCAAGTTTCGTATTGGAAACGATTTTCGACTTTGAAGGGGCACCGTCAAAGACGATTGAGGGTGGATAAACACCTGAAAGAAAGTCAGCAAGCAGAATTTTTAATAACAAGTAATTGCGTCGTAACGATATCGCGATTCCACAATGTGATAAACATTTATTAAACTTCAACATTTGATAAAGCCAGTGGATTTCTCTGGAAACTGATGCCTCCTGTTCAACGGTTTCGATTGTTGGTGGTTTTGTTTAGAAAGTGAATAATGCTCAAAAATACCGTTAGAACGAAAGAAAATTCCAAGAGCAATTTTCTTTGTTAACTTCGTTCATACAAACATTTGGCGTTGAAATTTCATTTTGAACGTCAAAACTGAAATTTTCAAATTTACCATGATCTTATTACTGCAGTGTACTGTGCATATTAACTGTTGAAATGGTTGTATGCGAGGAAATAATGAGGCGGGAGGATGGCATTGATCAATGAGCAACCAGGACTGAATTTTCAGCAGAGGCCCAAGCTTGCCGAAAGAGTCTTTGCTTGGAGGTTGGCTTCAGAACTATGTAATGCAACCACTGATGGCCGAGCCGAACGGCTACATTCCTGTCTATTTTCCCGTACCAGATGTGGCAGGGGAGGGTGCGTCGTCGTCGATGACAGGTTTCGGTGTGGCAGTGCCGTCGACGTTCCCCGATGACAACAGTCTAACATATGATCATGATTTCGAGTTCATTGACATGCCACAGTCGAACATGAGCTTTGACTTCGTGCAAAAGTTTTATCCTCCACTCGCCAACCACCCTTCATATGCCACCGTTATGCCTAATGCACAGGTAGATCTCTTTTTATGTTAGTATGACCCACTCGCTACTACGCATTTTCTTACTAGTTTGAATCTTTGGTATATCGTCTTTTAGCTAGCTCGCAGCGCTGGCATGTGTTCAATAGCGGAACCTTTTCTCCGGTTGCTCCCCGCTTCAATTTCTTTTCAGGGAGAAAAGAGGATACAAGGGGAAAATGTCCAACTAGTGCTGGAGGAACCTGCATTCCTAATTTCGGTCCTTTCAGACGTATTATAGTAAAAGAGTTTATTGATGAAACTGAAGTGGGAAGTTCTTGTTTTAAGTGAGCTTTTATGAGAAATTATGAGGATAATTGAACGATACTTATGGCGCGTTTCGTTAGGCGATTCTGGTTTTGTTGCATTGTAAGGTCGTAGGTGCTAAAATAGTTTGCAGTTACTTGACTTACGTAAAAGTTTCCGTTATATATTATCTGATCAGTCACTCTTATAAGTAACAAAAGCTGTATGACCAGTCCAATTATAAATTTTCATGTTTTGTTTATGTTGCTTTTGTTATAGTCTCGGTTTTGGCAGAACGGGTTGTTTTGATAGTTGAGTGTTATTTTAGAAGGGACCAACTTCACGCGTTTCGGATTCTTCGAGTTATTCGCTTTCAACAGCCCTTTCGCCTCATGTTGTCATCGCATTCAGTGTATTGCTTCGTCTTGATGGCTACGCTGAATTGTTGGTCACTTATGATCGCGTTCGGTCCAAACGATTACTTCATCTCGCGATGGGCGTTTCCATTTCTGAACAAAGTATTTTTATTTTTAAATTTTCTTTGTGCTTTATATTTCTTCAATAGCTTTTTCCAGTAACTAGACTACGAATTCGTATATTAAATTTTTCATACAAGTACCTGACAATAACTGCGTTTTAGAAGATTCCTTTCTTGTCTGTCAGATCGTTTAAAGGCTTCTCTCATGAGGGGAAAATATCATCATATTTATGAGGACTGTTATAAGTGAACTTTCCTTGTTCGTTCGGATATATAAGCTTAGTGCTGATTAACGTAGACCATGTTGTCTTTGTAGGCACATTGATAAAGCCGACTGCTACGTCGTTACAAGCGAAAGGCGCATCTGAAGAGACGGGAAGTGATAACGATACTTTAGCATTGCTACCATTCATTGTGCTTGAGCGTCTGTTCAGAACTCAGCATCCGGATACTCCAACCGGGCGGTAAGCTGCACTTGTGCAGATTCTTAATCTTTTTTGCTGATAACCTTAAAAATGCGATTCATGGTTTGGCATCGTCCACTTGGCAAAATTTAGATAGGTGAATAATACTTGCAGTGTATGTATAAACGAACGATGAAAATGGGATAATAGCAGAACGAATTTTGAACTGTAAAGGAGTAACAAGAATTCTGATATTGTTGAACCGAGCCTACACTTTCGCTGCTTTTGCTTTTGCTGGGTGTCGTTGGGCCTAGTAGGAACGGAGATCTTTGAGGAATGGAGAGCGCAGTATTATAGTTTAGTGAATTAGATCCATCCTTCATGAGCAGCAAGTTGACGATTGATTCTTACACCTCGTTGCACCTCTCGTTTTCGTCTGTAACTGCTTATTTCCAGCTCTCTTCGCAATGCGGCTATAAAATATGGTGTGTTGGATATTTTACTCGTATGCCTTGCACACTATAGCCATCAGCAACATAAAGCCGAGCCAATACGACCCGAGTCATTGTTGCCTGCACCTGAAAGCGTTAGTTCTTTATATGTGGACACGAAAAACTACCTTTTCTATTTTTACACTTAATATTTCAGTGGACTTTGGAAGTATTCCTCTCATGGTTGTTCGATTCAGCATTTCTGAATAGTTCTGTTTCTCCTTGAGTGGAAGCGTTTTAAAGTAATGTCGCATTGGTATGCTAAAGGAGCCACACAACTTTTTTTCTTGAAAATCGTGTGACTTGGAAAACCATGCGATTGTTTATATTCGTGTGGTTGTTTCAAGCATCTGTCTTTGGTTCCTGTTGCTTAGTCACAGGTGCAAATGCTTCATCCCGATACCGCCAGTCAAGTGCAATATAACATGCAGCATACAGCCAGGTTTCTGTATGAACACCCGAGTTGTTGGAAGAAAATAAGTATGAAGCGGCAAGGAAAAGAAAAGACCAGGACAGATTCGCGCTTTTACTCCAAATTGGCCCGTATTACATCGATACCCGCGAACTTCAGAATGTGGCACGGTGTATCCACGTTAAGAAGTATAGTTTTTGCGTCCACTTTTTTTCAGTGACATTGTGAAGTGCGTGCATCCTTCCTCCTGTTGGACGTTCTGGCTTTACTCGATTTCCGTCTCCGACGTAAACATTACTCTACTCGCAAAATTACTCGCTGCCAGTAATGCAGCGGCAAAAGAGCCTGCTTTTGGAAAGTGATTGTATTGACTGGTTGCAGGTGAAGCTAACAGAACATCTGCTGCGTGCATCGGCTCAGATAGAAGCGCTGCGTGCGGAGGCCGCGAATAACGCAAGTGCAAATGGCTACGATGATCGTATGGCTGCGAACTACAGCAGCGCAGTGTGCTCGACCACTCAAGGTCAACAACAGAGCTTCTGGGCGAAGGGCACTGGATTTGGCAGTGGAACCACCCAGCAGCAGTGGAACGTCGATGCGCACGTTATGAAGAGAAAACTCGACGAAGAAACTGTCACCCATCTATTGCGAGTAATGCTTCTTTTCTCACATCTGTGGGGCAATTCCCAGCTGCTGACATACTGACAAGCTCACGCGGCTCCATTTGGCCTTGTTTAGTTTAACACGTGGATTTCTTTACGAAAAGAATGGAGCACGCTCGATAGCAACGGAAATGTACCTGTCATTGTTGCCAGATTTTTACTTATGTTTTTATTGCTGGTTGCACGAATACTCGCGCTGACTCAACAGTGTTTTTTTTTAACCTTTTGACTTGTTGGAAGTTAAGGTTTTGGCGAGCTACATATTTCCGAGTCCAAACTGGAGGCGTGGACGCTGCTCGCGGTCGCGTCGTAGTACGACCACTTCGGAATCATCTTCTGCTGTGGATTGCTGTTCGCTAAGTTGGGGCAACTTGTCATCCGTGTCAGGTTATTTTTAGTATTTGGTTTAGCAGTTGTTTCTTTTCACAGTAATTATTATGTTTTTTAGAGAGCATAGTGGTTGAGTGCTTCAGTTATAAGTCGTTAAGTAAATTTTTGCAAAGCAGCGTTAAATGTGCGTTACCTTCGGTTAACATTTTTCGCTTAAACGCTTAGAAAATGTTCATTGTTTTTGTTATCCGAAATTTATAATTCTCTTCAGTGGGTTTTCTTCCATTGCTTTAGATTACTAAGGCTTTTTGTCTTTCTGGTTTTTTATTTTTTGAGCACCACCGTGGTGATACTAGTAAGATATTGCTTCATCTCGCAAGGGATACGTATAATTTGCAATAATTAAAGTAGGACGGTCATCATCACGTTCAGCATCGCTTTCGTTACCGACGGGTGAAGTGATATGTGACGAGTGGCTGCTGGATGGTCCGGTCGTCGAACTGTTTGAACGTTCTTGCCTTCTACCTACCATCTGCGCATATCTCAGAAACGATTCCGGTTCGTTCCTCCATCTTACAAGTGCGTTTCGTCCAGCGAGATTTATATGGCGGCGTTTTTTTCATGAGCGATTTGATTTCCGCAGATCTTTCGATGATTGCATTTGGCTTTTCGAAATTAGGACAGTGCTGAATAATCCTTGAAAAGTTTGCGTTTGCAATTTGGTGTTATGTTGGTAAGACAAGATCAGAGCGACGGTCTTCGTCCGATCCTATATGTGTTCTTACTCTTATGATTAAAAAAACTTAGGAAACAGATTTTCGTACAAAGAATGGAATTTTGTGTGATCCATTTGGGTGCGTTTTGTCTTTGGTAGTAGGTGAGGACGCGCAAAAGCAGGTAAAGAATTTTGTGGTGTTCAGTTTTGGACATTTCGCGACATGTGGAGGTTTATGAAGCGGTGGTGCATCTGGTCGCTGCATTGGCGCGTTGTCCTGCTAAACAAAACGATGATGGACGGGACACGCTTGCCGCGCTGCTGTCGCAATGCGATTCAGGTGTATCCCTGCTTACAATGCTCAAGAAACTTCATGGCTACATTCTCGCTTACCTGTCTAAGTTGTACACCGATAACACATCACAACGGTTAGTTGTTTTTGCACGTTTTGTATAAGGTTTTCTTTTTCACTCAAATTTCCGTTCGTTTTACTGAAATTGAGGTTGATTGCAGCCCTGAGCAATGTCTCTCTGTCTAACGAATACCTGATGTAGTAAGTGTGCGTAATGAATCACCGTGATCTTGAGCTATTTGCAGTTGAACGATTGAACGGTTGACAGTTTTGAATTACTAATTTTCTGTGTGGCGTTAAAGAGATTTGTGCGAATGATGCTTTCTGATTTCCGAGAAGTTTATATGATTAAGCATAGGTTTTAGTCAGTATCGTCCAGACTGACATCAATGAGATTCCCCAGCAGCTGCCCTATTTACTTGATATTCACATGGCGATTATGTAATATTTCCGTCTTCGTTTGAGAGCTGAACCGATTGGGGGCAAGGGAACCGAAGAACCCCCTGGTACACCAGTTGGTGGGACGACGGCGAGAGGCTCCGAAGAAGGGTTGACGCGACTTTCACACATCATCATGCGCACGTGCACCTTCGTTTCGAGACGTTCGTCTTCTCTTTTTTTCTCGTTTATCTCTTCAAGTGCATTTGTGCATTCTTGTTGACGAACGCTAATATCATCTATAATTGTGCCGGTAGTTGTTATTGGTCTGTTATACTACCTAATCTAAAGTGCCTCTTATAGTACTAAATTCGCTTAGCCAATGTTCGGCGGTGTCAGTTTGATCAAAAACCATCAAAAGATTGTTTTTTCTTATTATGATGAGGCCGGTATCGTTTCTCGTTTTTTTGGCCGTATTAGCTTGGGTTAAATTGTTACTTCTAAACTACATGTATGTTTGAGCTACTGAAGTTAGTGTTGTTCGCTTTACTTATTTCGCTCAGAGAGGTAATTTATGTGCATCAATCATGAATGCCGTTATTATAACATGTTTAGGCGTTGGTGGCGACAGTACGAAAACTGAGAGCAGCGCGAAGCCTATTTTAACAGCAGATGAGAAATACATTGAAATCATGCGTACTCTCCAGTTTCGTAAGTGTTTTTTTTTTTAATTCGTCACTTCCAAACAGGACTAGCTCCTGTTCCGTTAGCTAAGTTATTTCTCTCGCTCAGCAGAGCTCAATTGGGCCAATCGAGCTCAGTTTATCCATGCATTGAGGCTTGTTATTTGCTATTATCTTCTAATGAATATTTCCAACATTGGTCACAGTTCTTATTACTAGTCATTCTCAGTTAGCCAGGAACACCGCGATCGTTTAAAGGATTATATTTTATTTTTTGTTTAGAAAGTATACCGTTTTTCTCGGATACGGGTCGCATACCGTATCATTATGAGAGTTCGTTGGGTGCGGTTGGCTTAACAGCAACATTAGGAAAGCGTACTCGGCGATTGGCACAGGAGGTGGTCACGTTGAGCAATTCACTTCCGCTGACAGCAAGCAGTTCGGTGTTCGTTCGTTGCGCAGAGGAGAGGCTTGATGTCATGAAGGTTATCAAAAATTCTCGCTCAGCATTCCAATTGTTATTGTTTCTTGTTCGGCAATTGTTTTTGAGCGAATTTCATGCCGTCCTTGTGATGACTTGTTCGTTAATGTCGTTTTGTAATCTAAATGTGCCAATATTCCAATTAAAAGAGTCAAGTCGAATTTGAGATTTAATAAGACTGCTGCTGAAGAGAATGATCACTGAATGTACCTTTCTGTTTGCGGAAAGGTACTTTTATATATACTCTATTCCCCTTCCCTACCATCCCTTCCTGTCCCCCATATTTCGCAGTGGGAGTCCGTCACGACTTTAACAAGGAATGGTGTTTTTCGAGAGAGTGTACAGCATGGTTTTGCACTGTTCATTGTTTCCCGTTTCTTCATAATGACGCCACAGTTTTTAGAGTGTGGAACACTTTTTAGAGTGTGGAATGAAATGTGTGGAAGAACAATACATCTCATGCCTCTTTTTTAGGTTTTGATAACTGGGCCATCTGATACGCCTTATATGAACGGTTGCTTCGAATTTGACGTCTGGTTTCCAACAGACTATCCAAACTCTCCGATGCACGTAAATCTGGAAACGACAGGCAACCATACCGTACGTTTTTAGGGCATACACATTACTGGAGGGTTTTATAGCCGTGTTGAAGTCGCATATTTGCTTTTTGTTAAAGAACAATGATAACTCCTATCGATTTTGCTACCAGTTTCCCGTTTCCATATTCTTTGGTTTCCTAATCTGGTTAGTGTCACAAATTACCACGTCACGTGTGGGAGGTTTCTTTAGGGTATACGGGGGAAGATGTCTTCAAGGAGTTCATTTACTGATGTCATCTACTGGTTGTGCACTTAGCGTCTTTTGTATTCGTTGAAGCTGTTGAGCGCCATAACTAGAAGGGAGTTGAGCAAGGTGTCTTTCTGCTGGTCACATATATTGCTTTTGCTCTGTTATCAATTGCCAACGTTCACTGCATGTGTCATGGTGATGTTTTATCGAAGAATGCAGTTAGTATGACCGTTTGATATAATCTAATCGTTTAATTTCTGAATATTTTATTCTGAAGATGTTGAGATTTTTTTCCGGCGTACTATTAGCCGTGTTTGAACGAGAAGGGTTGGCTATTCTTAGTGCGATAGTTTTTTTTCGACGACTAGCTGTTGATTCACAGTTATCATAAAGGAATTCATGTTTGAAGGTACGTTTCAATCCGAATTTGTACAACGACGGCAAAGTGTGCCTTTCCGTCCTCAACACGTGGCACGGGCGTCCCGAGGAACGCTGGAATCCCGAAACGAGCAGCTTTTTGCAGGTAACTTGTACATACAGCAATAGTTGCCTTTTTCATTACTCTATCTTTTTGATCTCCTCAGTGGTGTGAGAACACTTTGTAGCGTGTGCTTGCCTTCTTGAAATATTACTTGGCTGTTTTCTTTTTTCAGGTGATCGTAAGTATGCAATCGCTAATTCTTGTCTCCGAACCATACTTTAATGAGCCAGGTTATGAACGATCCAAATGCACCCAGGCAGGACAACAGGTAAAGTCCTCCTTTTTAATTTTGGCCGTTCATTTTTTTACACACATCAAATAAAATGCTGATTTCTTAACAAACACTATTTGAATGTTATAGTCACTTGATAGTTATAGAGTGCATAATTCTTTAGCAACAGATGCTCAAATGGATATGACAGTGTCTGCAAGTTTTACAACTGCTACTTAAGGCCTCACGTGATTATGATGCAAACATTCGACAAGCAACAGTGAGATGGGCAATGTTGGAGATGATTCGTCATCCGCCGGTAGCTTTTCGTGATGTGGTCATGAGGCATTTCTGGCTAAAGCGCGATGAAATTATCTCACAGGTTTGCTTCATTTTGTCTTCCAAGACACTTTTCTTTAACATTTTACTCAGTCATCGGACACTGAGTGGTTATTCCTACTGATTAGTTATTTTATTCACACTGCTATAATAAGCAAAGGGCCACATTTCATTTCTGCACCCTTTTGCTCAGTCTTCGTCCACGATCGAAAAAGGTGGTCATCATTTTTTTGAGAGGGCTTTGTTCTTTTTTTTTTCAAATAATATGTGTGTGCGGGCATGTGCGTATATGCATACGTGGATATGTGCGCGCATGCGTAGGTATGTATTTATGGGCGTGTGTGTGCGTGCGTAGTGTGTATTTGTGGGCGCATGTGCGTGCGCAGATGTGTATGTGCGCGCGTACGCAGGTGTGTATGTGCGAGTGTGTGTGCGCATGCGCAGATATGTGTGGGCGTGTCTGTGTGCTTACGTAGTGTGTGTGCACGTGCGTAGATGTGTATTTGTGGCCGTGTGTTTGCGCGCATCGATGAGTATGTGGACGTGTGTGTGCGTGCGCAGATGTGTATGTGTGGGCGTGTGCGCGTGCGTAGGTGTGTTTATATGGGCCTGTGTGCACGCTTGCGTAGATGTTTGTGTGGGCGTGTGTGTATATATTGTAGCGAACATCTTTTTGAGATAACTGAATGGATTCGAGAGACCGAAGTGCAAATCGAAGAGCAGCGTGGCACGGCACGGACTCTTCAGGCTCACTTAGCTTCTCTGAAGGTTGGTGCTGTAAATTTTTTATGTGTTATGCTTCACGGGGCTGTAATGCTCAGGATCGTTGCATTCTAACTTTTTTTGCGTTTTTTTGTCTAACTTATAATACATGGCACATTTGATGTGTTTTAATATGACTAGCAGCGTTATTGCCTCTCTGTGATTTTTTCTGGTTACCCCTCAGAACGTACTGTTGACCGTATTCGTCTAATAGAGCACTCCGAATCTTCCCCAGGTTCTTATGAGGGTGCTCCGGCTGTGCTGAATCTATTCAAGAGAGGTCTGTTTTGTCACGTTTTGCGAAGATCAAATGTGCCGTCATTGTTTGAATTTGCGGCAATATTTGGATCCTCTCAGCATGTCAGAGGAGGCGGATTCAATCTGGGAAGGGATGGGGCGTTTATGTGAAACAATCTTGTCGAAGGATTTGTGACTAAACTTAATCAGAAATCGTTTCTAAGATTTTTTACGACGTGTCACATCGAAAGAAGAGCTCAGTTTTGGGAGGAAACTGAATTTGAGACAGAGGAAGGAGAAGAGTGGAAATTGAATTTGAGGGTTACAGTTTGTATCACTTGTTGTTCTTCTGTTTCGAAAAACAAAAAGGCATTTCAGCGGCATTTTACGGCACTCCAAGAGGAATTTGCACGAATGGAGCGACCGACGGGTCTCGAAGAGGACGGCGCACGGGTTGCACAGTCTGCAACTGCGAATGCGAATGGGACTGGTGGTGGTGGTAGTTCGGTTAGTTCGGCAATGCGACAACTGCCAGTGCAGACAGCACGGCTTTCAACAATGAAAGTGCTGAAGTTGTGAATGTGAATGTGCTCACCAAAAATCGAACTTTGCCATGAAATGTTCATTTTTTATCGGTCTCCATTTTAGACGAGTATTTTTAATATTCTTTTTGCCTTCGCTCTTCTAAATACTGTTGCTGGGCATTTTATTTGGTGTCTTCTTGTGTTGTTTTGTCTTTGCTGCACCCTCTCAAACTGTTAATCTAGCGCTATGAAGAAGCCGTGTTTGTACGGCGAACTTATTTGTTCCCGTTCAGCCGATTTCACGAATGAATACTGTCGTTGTACATGTCCAGTAAGTTTTTATTTTGACGACTTTGTACGGTTCCATGTATCAGATCATGCTCGCGCCTACTTGTGCTTCATGTTGATTTGCTTATGTTTATTGCTTGACGTTTTAATGGTTATGATTACTATAATTATTATTATTATTATTATCGATTCACCAGTTGATGCTGCCCGGATATCCCATGGAGTTCGAGAGGCCTCTGTAGAAAAGCAGACTTTCCTTCAAAATTCTAAATCTTAAAATTCCCTTCATGAATTCTTTATGGAATTTTCTAAATTTGCATGTCTTCGTCGTCGAATATTGCGCGTTTATAGTGTCTCAAGTGTTGCTTGGGGTGGGCGTATTCACGATTTGGTTGGACGTATCATTCCTGTTCGTGAAGCGGGGTGGAGGAACTTATTTGTAAAAAGTTTATGGTGATGATGCGATCTGAGTGCTCTCTTATGCGCTACCAGGGCAAGAAACGGCCAATAAAACATTTTAAATTTTTAATCCGCACGCATTCAGCTATTTGTCGACTGCCCTGTTCAAGGACGGTAATGCGGAATGCGTCGAGTCGATGCTAGCGCTTGCAGTTACGCGATGGAAACATGTACAAATGGAACGTTAGCAGTAGCAGTACATTGTGGTTAGGGTTTCTTTACTTGTCTGGACTTTAAAGAGCTTCTATGAATGCTCTTTTAGTCGTTTGTGTAGATGATGTGCAACTTATTTACTCAGCCGCCACTGGCCAAGAGCGTGCCAGTGAAAACACCAACGGAGAGATTCAAGTACCGGATGTATTCCTTGAGAAATGCGACGCGCAAATAAACTCAGCCAAGACGACTATTAACAAATCTGAGAAACGTCATAAATGCAAATTCCAGTCAATGGCGATGCGTTTCCGGCATCTGCTCAACGAAAACAACTTTTAGGCGGTGCTCCATATCATTTTCCAGGTGTTGCCGCCAAGAGAAAGGTGGCAAATGTCTGGGAAAACATCAGACTACAAACAAAGTCTTACGATACCTAAAATCAGGACATTTATGTCTACGACGTCAGCAGCAGCGTCAAAGGATTTGCATGCCTTGTAGAAGCTGACAAAATGACCCAGCGAGAACCCTTCACAAACGAAGAAAAATCCACATTTCAGCAATAGGAACTGTAAAATGAGATGATATGAATGAAACAGTGAATTCCGAATTCCTTCAAATCGTTAGCAAAACGTTTCGCAAACCACGAAGCCACCATCTCACCAAGCTGTTGTGACACTCACCAATTGGCGATATGTCCGAAAACACTCGTACAGCATTAGCAGCACTACTTTCCGTTAAAAAAAAGCGTCCACACCTGTGGCAGGAGCATCTCCGAACGTTAGATGGATGAATTATTATTAAAAATCCGAGGGAAACCCAGTCTGTGGCGCTTATTCGTGGCGTCTTTATATGCATGAAGATTTTCTGCCTATCGCGTTTACTCTACAGAAACTGCAGTTGCAATGTCGACAGTGCAATTTCACGATATGGAAATTTTGTGTAAGTGGTCGAGATCACCGGAATCATTAATTCGTCGTTTTCCCGTCCAGTTGCTACGCGGAACATCGTTTCATGATACGGTATTTTGCTTCAACAAATCATCTACCGCATAATCCGTCGTTTCGGTCGGATTCATTAAATTTTTTTTATTTAGATGTGTTTATTTCAAGCAAGTCAATAATGGAATTAAGGGGATTTTTTGTTCGAAAATGAAAGCTAAGCTGCGAGAAACATTTCTTTTATTCGTTACAACCACTCAACTTCAGTGTAACATCGGAGAGAATATTTGAGAGGTCAACAGTGCGATTCGAGTGAAAGTTAATCAACGCTAGCAGCTCTTCGTCAGTCTTCGGCGCGTTCACGTCGAGGAACGTCCATAAGGCGAGCGTTTGCAGGTAGTAGGGATGTTGAAGGCCGAAGCACACTTCGAAAATGTTCATCGCCTCAAACGCATAGGGAACTGCCTGTAAAATAGCTTATTTTATTGGTAACTACTTAAGCGCTTTGTTGTTCATTGCAAAATCTTGCAATATCGCCGGAATTCACTGGATGATGTCCAGTAATTATCTAAATCCAGTATACACGATGCACATTGGCGCACGCTTAGGAGGAAGCGGGAGAGAGGAGAGGAGAATGAGCTTGAACCAAGCGAAAACAACAAAATCTGGACGAAATTTTACATTTCGGCTTAGGCGAATTTTGGGATTGAAGTGGAGGGATGAAAATTGCATGGAAGAGGGGGATAAAGATTTCCTGCCGCGCATAAGAGGAGATTCGATTTCGTGCTCCACTTGTGATGATGACAAGGTAGTGTAATGAATGTGAACTTCCTAAACTGATACAGAATTAACATGTTTGAGAGCCTCCCAAGCGATGGTGGATCCAGTAATAATAGCAAATAGAAAGTTTTAGCAGTTGAGCAAATTTCACTGTGATAAAGCTACAAAAAATTTAACTTTCAGGGTGTTTATAAAGGTTACGCAAAAATTTGCATTGTGGAAGGTGGCATGAGATCCCCGAAAAAAAGGAGTTTCAAGTCAACGTGCATGTAAAAATCGGCTGCTCTAAGAAAGTGGCATGTTTGGTGCAGTGTTCCGTCGCGCCCTTCCAAAAAAAAAATTCAAAAGTGTTCACCTCTCTTCTCTGACCCTTCTCGATATAGGCCTTGACGATATGCAGAAGTTGGTAACCAATGTGGCGATCCGCATGAGGGAAGCACCTGCAGTGTGAATAGTTAAAATACGGATGTTAACGGACGCAAACCGCTCTACCGAAGGGATGTTGGTTATCGAACATAAAAAGCTTGCTTTTATCTATTGTGAAAGAGGGATGAATAGATGAACTAACAGGACAATTTGCTGAAAATATTTTTGTGATATTATCGAACGGCAGCCCTTCTGAACATCTGAGAACAAAACAATGAGGAACGAATCGCTATGAATGTGAAGGCCGTCATGATAGAGTTCAATCTCAGTTCGCTTACATTTGCACCAAAAATTGCTTGTATGGAGCAAGATCGTCACAAACGCCTCATTCATTTTTCGCTCAACCACCCTGCTGGAGTTCGTTCCTCCAAACCATTGTGGAACCAGACATTATGGATCTCATTTTTGCGCTTCAAGACTTGTGTAAATACATATTTCTAGAGGTTTTCGGATATGCTGTTCATGGATTCGGCGTTCTTTTTTAGTTCTATCCCCTTCTGAAGAGCATAACTTTAGAGATACCTCCTCTCCAATGAATCCAAAGCGAGGCTTAGATTTTTTACCAAAAATTTGTTCGTATTATATGCAAATTCTCGTCAAAATTGGTTTTTTCCGAAAATGCGATGAAAATTCAAAAATTGTTCTTTCCGGAAAAAAGAAAAGCCTTTTCAGAAGATCTGATTGTTTATGACTTACATTTTATAGTTCTCATAAACTTGTTTCTGAATGAAGGGCAGATTGTCTTTTAATGTGCCCGTGATATGCATAATGGCCGTTTGCAGTCGTGTTATGTAGATGTTTTTCGAGTGCAGAATCTTCGAAGCCTTATCGAGAAGATCTTGAAGCTGAAATGACTTTATTTAATTCCAAAAAAAAACAACTATGAATTCATCTCAGAAAGCTGAAAGCTGGCCACCGACTGCTCTGCAAAAGTAAAAATTTGCACGATAAAAAAAGACATCGTGACAGGCCACGACAGGAATGTGCTTGGTACTGAGAAATCTGCTTGAATAGTTCGGAAGAAAATAGCAACATGCGAAACCTATGTGCAAGTAATTTTTTGGGTCAGATGGGCTCCGTAACGCGTATATATATATATATATATATATGTATATATATGTATATATGTATATATGTATATATATATATATATGTAGTACAAATATATATTTGACACTATGAAATATAGCATGTACGAATAAGGCGCGCAGCACCATGTTATTCTGCAGCACCACTCAGTGACTTTAACTTTGTGCCCTGGCGAGATGAAAATTAAAAAGAAATAATTGTAGTCTTGCAAAAATTTTTTTCGTTCTTTTTGCAACATCTCTATTAGAAGACTACCAATGTGTATTCAGCAACTATTTCAGACGAATAACCGATTTGCCAGATATGGTGAGAAATTGAAATACAATTTTTGAGGTGTTGTGAATTGCTGCAGTGAAACAAACCGAATCCGGATTCGATTCCAGGCTAAACTTGGCTGGAAGTCGAAGCATCATTTGTTGGGCGACGCGCACATACTCCTCGCCTGCAACCGTTGCACACTTGCTACACGTTATTGCTACAGCTTCGGCATCTTCCGTGGTTATTAACGGCTCATCGCAGGGCGCATTCGGGCACCGAATTGACGTGAGAATGTCATCTGCTGGATCGCAACATCGTTCGCACGCACATTCAAAATACCTTAAAGCCAACCAAACAAACATATGCCATTCTAACGCTTTACTAATGCTCTTTTTTACACAATGTCATTCTTCCTGTACGTATAATTAAGCCCCTTTTATAATTGATGTAAAAAAACGTTTTTTTGTAGATGGCCAAAAGGCTATTTTTTATACATTTTTCCTTCATCGTTTGTTGAGTAGAGACCTGCTTCGATGCTTTCTAAAATACTTTGTACTTTGTATTTCTTCCGCTTCATATTTCTTGCGCTCCTATTTATTGTGCTCCATATTTCTCGTAAGTCACACTTCTTGTACTTTTTCACGCCACTGATATCCGTTTCATTTGTGATCTTATCATTCTCTACGAATAGTATTGAATCTGAGTTTATATTACCACTTGGCAAGATCACGCTTTCGAGATGAACATCCATTAACAGCGCCTCATACGCTTAGTCATTGCCTTATAAGTTATTTGAAAAGCTTTCAGGTTGAAAAGTTTCGGTTAATTTTGCTCAACCGGAACGCCCAGTTTGAATTTAAAGAAATTAGTAGGGGAGATGTACAAGTTGTAGTAGGATGGATGATCAGTAAGGTCAAGGAGTAGGTCAACTTAAGGCAACAAGTGATCCAACGTCGTCCGCCAATATTCTTCCTATCTTGTAAACAAGAATAAACAATGCAAAACATGCAAAAATGAATTTTTGCAACATGTTAGGAATGAAAAGATATATGCGCGATTTGATGCTTAAATTGCGACTGTTTTGCACAAAAAGAAATGTTAAATGTGTAGAAAAATTTGTCATTTCTCTTCAGGATTTGCGACACTCGATGAAATTGAATCGGAACGCTCCTGAGCATTTCAAAATCATTTCTGGTGATGAAGTAAGCGTCCGGTTACGTGGTCAGCATCCAGAAATTTAACGACTTGTTTTAATGCATGCGACGAATTCTCGAAAGAGGAGGAAAACGGCCTTACCTCCCGCTTTCGGCCCCTCTTTCCACATTTTTGAAATCGAGCCTGTCACGAGCAAAGACAACTGAAGAATTAAAGCACCCAAAGGAAGCATGCCAAAACATGTTGCAACTTGCCCAACATCATGTTTCTTCATTCAAAAAGTGCAAATGCATCGAATTGCATCATAACCTTCAGTGCGATACAA
>JPKZ01000510.1:319100-329754 GCA_000803305.1 Toxocara canis
TTTTTTTTTGTGACGTTCACTTACCCGGGCTGCTTATGAATTGAGGTTCTAATATAGCAACTTGCTCGAAAAAGAAGGAATTAATCGAACAAAGAACTGTTGACCAGTTTTAACTTAGCGGAGAATTGCTGAACTATGACTTAAACACGGATATTGTGAAAGAGAAAGTAATAAATTAGTAAGGGTGCTAGCAGTGTTTTATGGAAACCAAATGACACCTTAACTTATAGGCCACATAACACTAGTGAAAACCCTTTTTTTTTTTCTTAACTCGAGAACCCTGAGAAAATAAGCACAAGAAACGAAAACTATGGGCTTCACTGTATTTGTTCAATCGCATGAATCCTGTCTCCATTTTCAGCGATAGTCTTCCGATTTGCATTAGCTCATGCTAATTACCGAGATCAAGAGCCATTCCAATCTCGGTGCCCGCACTCGTATGGATCGAATGCGAATTTATTGAAGTTTTACAGAATATCACATAAAATTTCTCCTTGTCGATCATTTCATCTTTCCGAAATATTGACATCTTATTGAAGATCTTCTCGAAATGCTCATATTTCACCTGCAAAAAAAATAACGCTTACTTCGACAAACACTGGTGATAGTTTGTCGAATTAGAGGATGTTAGCAAAAGAAAAAGAGAAAAAAAAGGATCCAGCAAAACGATGAAAATGGGCTATTCAGTTCACGAAAGTAGCCAAAATCTTCATTTTCGTTATGCAGAACAATGTAGAAATCCATCAATATCTGTCGAAATAACCGATAATGCTAAAACTTTTCAAACAAGAAAGTAAATTGTCAAAGATGATGAGCAATGGAAGCAATCAAAAATTTGATATAAACATTGCCGCAAAATGAGCTTTATCTAAATCTTCTATCTAAATACTGCAAAGTTGACTGCGGTGCTGACAACTTGTTTAGTAGCCTTCCCCCACCCTCTGCGTGAGTTTGAATTTGAGCTTTTTTCTTCATTGCTTGAAGGCATTGAAGGCGACATTATAGTGATCAGAAAAAGTATTTGATGTTCGATTGATGAAAGACGTTGTCAACTAATGTTTGTAACGTGTTCTGCATTGAAGCATAGTGCAGTAAAGCAAAAACAAAATTAAGTTTTCTTCAAGCACCGCGTTTTAAACACTGTTTTTACGCTTAATCTGCGCTATCTCGTCGAGGATAATGACTCGTAAGGCCCGTTAAATCCACAAGTTCAAAAAATTTTTCGCTGAGCATCAACGCATGATACGCCTATCGGCAATTACGAAATACCGTACGTAATTCCTTAAGTACACGTCCTCTTGAACAGAAACCCTCTCGATTAAAAAGGCTCCCTCAAATGAAGTATCTGGTCTCTATAAGCTCATATATGAACCGACTGTTCGTTTACACTTACAGACAAAATGTAAACAAATAAGTAAGCCTTGGTAGACGAATGGTTTTTCTACAACGAATCGTGCAAAATAGTACCCTCCTTCTAATCGAAGCCACACTTTGAATGAAATCCCTTTCTCCGACGAACACAAAAATAGAAGCCAAAGGAGTTCTTCTCGAGAAAAGACAGTAATTTGCCCCTAATATTGCTCCGCAGTCATTTGCCTTCGAACAGAAGCTGATTGATGCATTCAACAGGGTCCACGCAATGCTGCATGAATTCTGTTTCCTAACCAATCAGACTGGGTGCGGGAAAAGGGGTTAATAACAACAGTCCTACCTGATCCGCTTTAATGTCCTCCTCATGTCCTAGTAGTTCGCTCCACTTTCGGTCACGTTCCCAGTGGTATTTGTCACCGTTCTTTTCCAGAAAGAGTACACGATCAATTACGCGACTCATGAAGAGTACTTCAGTGAGAGGCAAATTAGGGAAAACAGCTTTCAGTCGACGGCATTCGTTTCGATGGTGTTTCCACGCGAGTCTTTGGCAGTCCTTCAAACAGGCGAGATACCAACTATCGACATGGGGCTGTATTCATGTAAGGATACGGGAAGAGGGGTCTGTTTGAAGTGATTCAGCAAATCCAAGTGGAAAATGAATCAGAGCACACAGGCAATGCGTTCACGTTTATGCAAAAGGTGCATTGCTTTATTCACCGAACTTGAAATTGGTCACTTAAAAGCCATCAAAACATAAAAAGGCTTCAAGATATGGTACAGAAGATGAGGCATGCTAACCTCGACATTTCTGAACGCAGCATTTTATTTGTAAGCACCATTGACACTGAAGGCCTGCGTCTAATACAGTGCTATTGCATTCTGTTTGCGGTAAAGACTAAATAAGCGAGAGGAAATACTGGAAAAATTTTAATCTAAACTCCGAAGTCCATTGCTTCCAGTGGAAAGGTACTGCACGGGGGAAGGAATTTTTTTAAGAAAAAAGGAACAACTTTGCGCAAATTTCCATCTCGAAGTCGAAACTCGAAAATCATTATCATGGTGACAGAATAGTAATTCATTCTGTGAGCTTTCTCCCACACATCGAAAGACCATGCGACCGATGTCATCTTACGCTTCTAATGTCAACAGCTATTTCAAGCACCCACTTCAGTGGTCTCTGCATTCTCAGCTAAACTATTCGCAACCGCAAAAGTAGTGCTGAACACAACCGCTGCCATACAAAAAGTAGCGGTCCTCATGCCAGTGTTCTGTAAACACCCTTAATGTTTACATCATTTAGTGAAAAAAATTTGCCTTTGATACGGAAAACTGCGTAAAAAGCATAGTCCCCAAAATTGATTAGCTCGCTGAGACTTCTACTGATGTAAACGCCGCTCCTTCTCGGACATTTAACGATGAAAGTGGCAGGCTAATTTTATTTCTCCAAACATTTAACGAAGAAAAATATTAGCGAAAAATATTTTAAGAAATCGTTGTCGAATCATATGTGAGGAAAACATTCGATCAAAAACGATAAAGAACTACTCAAACAAATAATCAAGATGAATGCGAGAATGGTCAATGTGAAGATCCCGAAAGCATCTTTACATGCGGACGTTCCTATAAACAGTGTAGAGCTTCACGCTCTCACTATGGGTGGTAGGTAGCTTAATGCCGATCTGAACAGCTAAAGCGTTATGTGCGAGAAAAACGCGCTCGCTTAGACGCGTTTAAAAGGCAGCGCTAGAGGAGACGGATGGCCTAGTCGAATGAGTATGGAGATGGTAGGCGTGATCATGATCGGCTTTATAGGTTATTCGAATAGTTTTTTACTGGTGGCATCTTTAACTGACAAATAGAGTGCCTAAAATTGCTGTTTATTATGCGTTTACATTTGATGATCGTCAGCACTCTCATATCCTCATATGCACTTAGCAACTGTGATTAGCAAGGATAAGTATTATTAGGTTATAAAAAAATACATATCGCACAAGCACTTCAATCTATTTATATATTTATATTGCCAAAGGATATTTATATACACTTCTTTGTTACACAAAATTACGCATATGCAGTATGCACGTAGCATGTACTAACGCAGTTTTCATGGATGCAGTAACCTATTTTATTGTACCTTTTTGTTAACTCGAATCGTTTTGGTATATTGCACTGAATCCTCACTTACGTAAAACCCAAATTATAAGGCGTTCATGGAATTACTCAGTTGCTATAACTACATTGAGCCATACTTCATCTCCAGAAAAACAGCTAACCAAACTGGGCCGGTTACCTAATGGTTAGAACTGCACCCTAGCCTTTGATGCCTATCGTAGAACATCGACTAATCGAAAATCTCAAAATTTTTTCCTCTCACATCACATTACAATTGTGTTCTTCGGTAAGAAGCAGTGCGGTCGTTGAGATAAAAAGGTTTAAAAAAAGTTAATTAGATTGAAAATACACACAAAAAAAGTGGAAAAGGAAAAACCTTGTTGCAATAGCGAGAGAATTCACAATTGGCACATTTGAGCAGCTTCTTTGTTTCCGGAATACGTAGACAATTTGAGCAAAACTCGTCGACCTTATTGTTCATGCAGATATGCACGAAGGGATTGTCGAAAACGCGAATCCGCTCGAAGACACTTGTCAACGCGCTTGGGCCACAAGAGATGCCCATCGCACCGTTTCTGCATGGACGCCAAAATGAGCCCAGTACACTACGGCCTGTTCGACGAGGGCAATGTCTGTTGTGATAATGTAACGGGAGATACGTAGTTAGAGCTAAGCTCCCTCTCTCTCTTTCGTTCTCTCTCAGCACGTCAGCAATCTACCCCGCTCTATTTACTCAGCAAAACTGCTCCAGGAGAGAAAGAGAGAGTTATGTGCAGCTGTGCTGCTTGCTGCTCATTCAATGGATAATGGATGACTTGACAAATTTTTATTGTTACCATGGACAGTAATCCCAAATGAAATTAAGGTACCTCGTCAATGGTTTGGAAGCAGGACTGTCTGGTTAGAAATGAAGCAAGAACAAAAAATCACTGTGTATAATTTCATAGGCGTGGGGAGAAGTGGCATTAACTGGCTGTGACTTTAAGTAAACTGCAGCTGCCTTATTTGCATGTTTAAGAGTGCCAAAGTTTACGATGTTCACAACCTTTTTTAAAAACGAACGCACCATATTTCACGAATCGCCTCCTGTTGCTGTAACGTTTACGGCTTCCTATGAGCTTTTTCGAGAATAGAAAGATATGCTGAGGGAATGCAGGCCATATTTTCCTGCATGTGCCATGCTGAAGGGGTGGGTACTATTGAAAGACCCAATATTCATTTGTTTTGCTAACGAAGAGATACCACATTAAGAAGGGGGCTATAAGATTCACGAGATTATTATTGGTGAGAGGAGGGTAAGTCTTATCTAAAGTGATTGAGGATCTTTTTTTAAAACTTTGTTCAGCGCTTGTATCTGAGAAAAGACAGTACTGCTATAGCATTCACAACATTTCCGAAACGGGCACAGTGCATATACGTAATATACTCCTGGACCGTTTAAACGTTTTCCCAAACAATGATACAGGGTTCGAAGGAGAACTTATTGATCGCCTCGTTCACTGAACACAATAGTTCGCTTTGTGAGTGGTGGCGCATTACACGCGTTGCAGGTTCTCAAAAGCGCTTTGTGGGAATGCCTTTTCAACGAGTTTTCGCAGCGCATCAAATTTGCAAAGTGGAGGTAACTATCTCCACAGTTATCATCTCCCGCGGAAGATGTGACGTGTGTATTCATAATAATTACAAGCCTTGAAGGGAGAGGGGCGGGGTGGGGGGAGGCGGAGCATTTAACAGAGCGATCAGCGATCACGTAATGTGATGCTAGGGTCGGAACTTTGCCTATATGATGGAATGTTAGCAATAAATAAATCAGCGGTTTATTCTCATTTCGCAGTCTGACGGTCGCAATAAATTCGGATCACCTTGGGTCGTAAAAGTGGCAATCGGAGAATTTTATATGAAGTGTAGCCAAATACGCTTCATTTAACGCTAGCACCGAAGACCATCCATTGAAGCTGTTGAGTATAAGGCTGAACTAGGAGGTGCTCATGAGAGGGATTTGGATCTGGTGTGATCTCTTAGAAAGGGTCAAGATCTGTAAACTGCTTAAGATATGCGCTTTGTGTCGTGAATGGGAAACCAACATAGCTATGATCGCATAAAGCAGTGGCGATGAAATGGTCAACAGAAAAAGGAAGATCAGTCTTTCTTCGATTTCCGTCGAATCCATGCGAAAATTAATTTCTCAACGTGAAATGGTTGCTGCACAGGCAGCAAATCGGCATATGTTTCCATGCGCTTTTGAAGGATTTAAACCTTTTAACCCTTTCAAAGGATTAGGGAGATGCTTTTTGAAAATTCCCGTTCGCTATTTAAAATTGTAGATAAAGACAAAAAAATCAGAAGGGGTGTCGGCGTGCCTGCAGGCCATGCACGTTTTAGAATCCCAATTAACAGCGTGTTGCACTAATCGCGTCAAGTGCAAACTCAAAACCAAAAGAAAACGAAGAGCCGAGCAACGCTAGCGCTGGAAACTTGCAGCAGGTGTCCGCAGCTCCATTCACAGATACAGGCGGTGTTAACGTTCAAAGGCACAGAAAAGAAAAAATGAATGCCATCGGAACCGACGATCATCCCTTGTGATACACACCTTATATATGCATGCGATGTTTTGTATGTATCGGTTGTATGTATCACAATGTGTTTTGCGGCATTAACCGTAGCATCGTTTTCGGCTTCGCTCGCTCCTAACCAACGTTTTCGGCTTCGTTCGACTTTAGCCATCGTTTTGGTTTCGCTCTCCCTTAGCCATCGTTTCGACTTCGTTCCCCCCGGAGCCATCGTTTTGGTTTCGCTCTCCCCTAGCCATCGTTTCGAATTCGTTCCCCCCTGAGCCATCGTTTTCGACTTCGCCCCTCCTTACCCGACTGAATTTGATACGACTAAATCCGAAGATCGCGAACATCGCCTCACCCCCATCTGAACCAAAACGACGAGGAACTTCTACACAGCGCCTGTTAAACGTCCAGAAACCAACTGAAGGACGCACAATCGTTTCTGCTCGACCTGCGAATGAACAGTTACTCTTAACGCACGGTGAAACTGAGGGCTCGAGAAATTTGTTCAGGAAGTGGGAACTACTACCGCTATGGGACCCCACTTTCGTAGAATTTTTGCACTCGTTTTCCCAATGTTCTCCATTTTGAATTCAAATGTCCAATTCATAAAATCACGTTCGGCATTGTTTCCAGTGCACGGTACATAGTCTGCAACGTTATTTATCGAATGAGCCCAAATTTTGACCCTCACAATGAAAATGAAGGTTATAGTCATTGCCCAGTTAGCTTGAGTAAGCAGCTTCGCATTCGAAAGTCTCAGAATTCCTGCAGCGTTCGTTTGCCACAGTAGGTCGAGCTGAACTTTGTGGATAGCGCGAAATAATGCCGTGGGAATCCTTGTCCAACTTTGCGTCCGGATGGAGTGGAAAGAAGGTATTGTTCAGCGGTTATGGTGCTGAAGCGCTCGCCTTTCTGATGCGGTAAATGTTCACGTTGGCCATCCGTGTCGTTACTTTTTTTTTTTTTTGAATCTTTGTGGTAATGTACTTCTCACTGGTAATGTACCTCATTGATATTTGTGGTGCGACGAAGTGTGTTTCAGTTCGTGAACGCTTTGGTTAATATAGTTACCAACGACGATTCTTATAGCTCAGTTAGCACAGTCATTACCGTGCGATGGCAGCCAGCCCAACAGTCGCTCGCTTGCTTGTTTAATGGACGTTTCCCACTCACACCACCCTTCTGGAACCGTTTGAAAAATTTTCGTTTCTTGGCGAAAGGCCAAGAATGATAGCACGGTTTGCGAAGTTCGAGGCCGTTTGCTTCGACATTTTTTGCACATCAGATTTCTCGCTTTCATCCTTGGCTGTACTCATCCATTTTTGCTTTTTATACGTTGTACGTCAAAGTTTGACAAACTCGAATAAAATATTTTGGTTTTTATTCGTCCAGATTTTCCTGTTCGTGCCTCGTCCATGTCTTTTTCGGATTTTACAGCCGCAGTCACAGTATTGAAAAACTAGTAGTGGCTATAGTTAAGGTCAGTATCAGAAACCAGAGTCAAGGGCGGTGTCGGAATCAAGGATTCGACTTCTTTTCTTTGACTTTATCTTGCGTCGAAGTCAGATTGGAATTGTTTTTCATTGAAGTCGCGGTCAAGCTAAGAGTGATTGTTTTTAGGGCTTTTCGGATTCGGAGTAACCCAGTCTTGGATGCGTTACCCGTAGCTGGTTGGTTGAGAATAGCAGTGCAATTTGGCCGGTGGTCCACTGCAAAGGAAAGCATTGCGAGGGTCAATTACAGCGGTGCCAGCGCATTTGCTATCGATGCCGACCGACATTACCAGTCTAATGCATTTTGCTGTACGCCTACCACATGTTTCCGTGTTGCAAAAATCAGCCGCCGTCATCGCTTGTTTCGCTTGCCGTCTGTCTAAACTGTCGTTGCTCAAGGGTCTCCTGTCCTTTCAATCGGCAGTCAGCTTTTTCTGTTCCTCATCCGCTGTACTAGATGAAAAGAAATACACAGAACAAGTGGCCAGACATCCTTTGAGGTCCCGCTTAACTTTTTTCATTTGCGTGGGTTTGTCATAGTCGGTAACGGTTGCTCATTTTTCGGAACTCATCTGTGAGATATAGAGTGCTGGTGTGTTAGTTGATAAATGATACCGCGTCTGAGATCGTATGGAACAAGCAGAGCACAAACACAACAGTTCCGTAACAGGCTCATTTATTCGCTTGCTGAGAATGTGCAAAAAAGAGCAGAAACTGCGAGACGTGTGATCGAGTAAAGGGTACCGTTTAATTGCTAGTAAATAATCACATTAATAACCCCTTGCGAAAGTCCATCACATTGATGCTGGACGGTTGCACAAAGCACTTATTAAGTGTGTTTGCTAAAAACAGTTGTTGAAGTTGTGTTTCGTAATTGATGAGGGGAGCAATGAGTTTGTGCATATGACGCATTCTCTTTTTCGTTGGAACTCGGATCTCCGGTTCAGTTCTTCGGAAGGACAAAGGACCGAACGTACTGTTTGACATATAGACGCCATCGGAAGTGCTCAGTTCATTAGATCGAACCCTCCGAACGATCTTCGTGTAGAGAAGTACACTGAAATTTCTTTTCGAGACATTTCAGTGTACTTTTTGAAGACAGGTTTGCTTATCCTGCTGTGCTGTGGGTGTTAGTCGTTATGGCGCATGCTGTCCTCAACTCCATCTCCAAGCCTACTGTTGCTTCTTTTCCCTACCTAAGAACGAAAGTGTGCGATGCAGGAAGGGGCCAGTTGGTGGAGATGCTAATCCTACGTGCAAAGCGTGGGAAGCACTGCAGTTAAGGTTCGCAGTCAGACCAAAAAAGTGAGGAAAATTTATTTAGATTGATTTCTGTTCGGCTTAGGTAGTTCAGAAATTCAAAACAACGGAGTTGATATCTCTCTCTTTTTGCAGTCTACTTGTTTAGTGAACGAAAATGCTTCCTCCATTAGAGGAGCGAGGAGGGGCAGGAGGCGGTAGAAGTTTAAGAAACTAAGGGACATAAACATTTTATAATTTAAGAGAGAAATTGTCCGCAATTTGGCACGAACTTTTCATGTCGTGTATTGATTTTTTAGAACTTTTCAATAATTGGGAATTTCTACGCATTTCAGAATCTCCTCAATAAAGTACTGGCACATCAGTATGTAACGAACAATTGGCAGTGATGCTTGCTGAAGGCAGCGTATACGAAAACGCAAAGAATGTTAATCACTTTACAGGTGAACATCCTCCCATCACTACCCAAGCGAGGGAAAATTTCGGCTTTTCGAGGGCACACTCAAAAGTGGCAGCGAGAAAAAGAAGCATAGAGAAGAACTGAAAATTTGAATTCTGCGCAAAAATTGATGAGAAACGTAAAATTCTGTACGCTTTCGACAAACTTAGCGCATTTGTAAATTGGCATATGATTTACGTTGCTATGATATTATAAACTCCCAGTTTTGGTTCCAGAATTAATGTCTGTCAAATTTTAGTGCAGCATTAACTGCCTATGGAAACAACTACCAAAAAATGGGTGGGGATTTAGACATGTACTGCTTTTCAAATAAGTGCACATAAGTGAAGACTTCAACATTCTTCAAGGGGGGTTGTGAAGGCAACCAGAAAGTCGAGAAATTAGCAAAGAAGGAGAGACAGCAGAGACCAAAAACTGTTCCTAACATTCAGCAGTTGCAGTTCACCATTACAGGTTGCTGAAAGTTGAAATATGGATGACAGAACTTTCAAGAAAACAAGTTACCCTAACCTGCCCGTTGCGCGTTCTGGGTACCCAGAATTTGCACACCACTGAAGTTTATAGTTTTGTTAATAGCAGTGAAAATTTCGTGAAAAGGGGATGCTTTTAACATTCTCTGTTCTCGTTCCACCAGCTGGCATCTGTAAGTATAGCCATTTGCGTTTTTGCTTCAGCTTGTTTGTTGTTTTTATGGCCACTGCCAGTTTCTTTCTCATTATCTTTGAAACATTCACATTCTTGAACCGTACAGCGGTAACACTATCGTAACACCTCTCTAAAGTTAGCTTTTCAACTTTATTCGCAGTTCGATTCCGGAAGGAGTGCGTGATGCTCGCAGTATTGCTAAAAGCACTGGAAATTTCGTAAAACGCTCACCAACTTTCTGCATCCATTTGTTAAAAACAAAGTAGGCAACAACACATGGGTAGTCGGAATATGACTAAATATGGGGTGGTGAGACTTTTTTCATAAACACCGAATGATATGCAGCGAAATCTTAATTTGCATCTTACTGTCATTCACAAAAGGATGTAATACCGGTAGTTTTCCTCTCTCGAACAACTTGTACTCGACTGAACCATCCACTGATTACTCTTTACCTTGAAATTTCAACCTTTCACAGGCCATTGCTCTTGTTGCGCACTACACAGGGTAATGCACCAGTTGTCTGCTACCAGAAATATTTTGTATTGGAATAATATAGCCATTCATTATGAGTCGATCCCTGCTGCCGGGACAAGCGTTTGGACAACGCACGTATTCCGTGGCGTGGCAGCAGCCACATCGGTTTAAATAACAGTGGTCAGTTTGTTTTCAGCAGCATTCTTTGTTTGATGGTCGACTCGGCCATCCAACCTCATTCAAAGCGCGATTGTTTGGACACCCGGGAAGACAGTGGA
>JPKZ01000510.1:329762-353996 GCA_000803305.1 Toxocara canis
AGTGGAACGGAACGCCTCGCAGATTTGGTTGCTTCACTCACAGCCAACGCAAACCATCTGTCTAATCTGTCGTTCGAAATGGCCACGTTACGATACGATCAATTGTTCTCTTACGCAACCATATTACCAAATATAGCCATAGCCAACTTCTATCGTCCCGAACACCTAACAGTTTCGCACTCTTGCGCATCATTACAGTCACCATCGATGTCCAGTCAGCCGTGCTGAAGGAAAGCAGAGTGGGAGCTTATCCTTAGCTCGAGCTGCAGCCTGTCTGCTTGACTCATATACGGTAAAATATGTGCAGAAATTAAAAGGATACCGTTCAAAAATGAACATTTTGCCATTTGCACATTGCGATCTTTCGCTCCGCTCGGTGCGCTCGTGTCACTTCGTCATGCCAGCAGTAGAAGCAGTTTCCAAGTTACGTATGGGCACGCACGTAGGCTACTATTGTAAGGTGCGTTGTTTGGTAAGTTCTTTGCTGACACCCGTGCTATGTCATAGTTTGTCTGCCTTGTAACCTTAACCAGTCTCAATTTTACTAACTTGGTGAGGGGATAATTTTGTTGAAACAAATAGATGGATGATTCAGAGGATGACCGTCAATAGTTTGTATGCTTCGAAGCTCGAATAATTGTCGGGCCTTTTATAGCATACGGGATGCGTTAAAACCTGGAAGTTTGGAATTTGAAAGCTTATAAGAGTTTGTTTTAAAATCCGTTGACTTTAGCGCACAATGCGCTGCATTCGGAGTGATTTGTCACAGACTGTTTTTTGATCTCCGCGGCAGTTGTGCTCAGCCCTTTGCTTCCAATGCAAATCATGAAAACATAAACGTGGCCACACACGTTGGCTTAGCTATGCCCAACATTGGAAAGCTTTCGTTAAAGCAGTCAAGAAGCATCGTCGCCTTGCATCCTGCGTGATCATATAAGCTCTTTCGACGTTTTAAAGAGCTTCTGATGGCTGACAAAAAAATTTGGAATTCTCAGAGGACGATAGAATTCTTCTGGATTTTTTTTTCACGAACGAAGGAAAGTCATCCTTCGACTTTGACTTTCCAAACAGATTGGTTATTTGCATCTGTAATGCGGGATCAAATGCAACGCGCACACTGGGAGACATATTTCCTATCACCTCTAGCGCCGACAATATAAAAAAATTTTGTTCATAAGTGGTAACCGGAAACCGCGGCAGGGGCATGGGCTTGTCCTACTAATAACCTGCACGCCCGGTTTCAAATTTGATCTAATCCAAGCTACTCGCAACTCGATAATCTCAAATACAATAAATGCGGTCCCATTTTCTGGAAAATGCCTAAGCCGACAGAAATTCTTTGTTCCATAATAGTCTGTGTTTTCTTTCTTTTTTCTCGGCGCCTTTGCAGGGCGGATAAAAAGTTGCTGAAAACAATCGCTGTATTGCGTTCATTCTTCAGTGTTGAAAATTCGCAATTCATACGAACACATAATTCTCAACACACAGAGGAAAATATTATAATAAACGTTTACTTGTGACGACGTCAAAGTGAGCTGCTTTCCGAGGCTGCTCTAATATTTCTTAAGCTGTTGATTAAGGAGATATTTAACAGTTCGAGAAGCCTGTCCCGGAACTCTTAAATAAGAAATTAAGAATCTCTGATTAAGCTTTTTCTATTATTACAAAAAAAAATTGGGAGCCATACCAGCTGAGATCTAACAGCATACTCACTGTTACATAATCGCATAGACACATTTTTATAGCACTGTAAAGAAGCTGCAGTAACTATGAACAGCTGCAGTAACTATGGAAAGAAGCACGAGATTTGAATATCTCCTCCACTCCCATGCACAACTCACCCAGAATTTTATGTGTGTTCCAGCGAATATCTTGTTTATTCTGTAAATTTACTATTAAACTATGTACAACGTAAAGCCACGTTATCATTGACGAAACCTAAGACTTTATATAAGCATTCACAAACTTTGCAGCTCACTTCAGCTCACTTCCTCCAGAGAATCTGAACGTGATTTTGAGAAATCCCTAGCTGTAACATAGAAAACGCAACTGAGTCGAACCAATCGAGTGGAAAATATTCGAGATGGGATAAGATATATCGGTCTTTCTCAGAAAAGATTTACTTAAAAGAAACGATTTTCCATATTTCCAGTGAAAAAGCCCATATTAGCTGGTCAAGCTCAGTCGTTACTTAATGACTGCGTCTCCTCAACTACCTCGCGCGACGAATTGCTGCTGACTGAACAGCTGCAGTCTTTTTTCTGCATTGATCAGACGTTCTTCATCGATTAAGAATCCAAGATACTCGAGGCAAAATAAAGATGAAGCTCAACCGGCAAACTTATCGAGAGCCATGATTACTCATTACTGGGCTGGGTTCGCTATGAAGCGTTTCGCCAAAACTTTTCTTGCGGAAAAGCATCTGAAGTATTGCAGAAAATTGCGAAAACGGCGTAATCATCAACTTTTTTACTAACCAGTTAATAAATTTAAATATGCGAGGAAAAACTATGGCGTTAATTTTTAGCTTAAAAAATGTTGAAGTAATCATGGCGCCTGAGCTCAAGTTATCAATATGGACCTATCTTCAGCAGTGATAGCTTGCTGCAGCATACATCTCTCTCAGAGGACGATAGAATTCTTCTGGATTTTTTTTTCACGAACGAAGGAAAGTCATCCTTCGACTTTGACTTTCCAAACAGATTGGTTATTTGCATCTGTAATGCGGGATCAAATGCAACGCGCACACTGGGAGACATATTTCCTATCACCTCTAGCGCCGACAATATAAAAAAATTTTGTTCATAAGTGGTAACCGGAAACCGCGGCAGGGGCATGGGCTTGTCCTACTAATAACCTGCACGCCCGGTTTCAAATTTGATCTAATCCAAGCTACTCGCAACTCGATAATCTCAAATACAATAAATGCGGTCCCATTTTCTGGAAAATGCCTAAGCCGACAGAAATTCTTTGTTCCATAATAGTCTGTGTTTTCTTTCTTTTTTCTCGGCGCCTTTGCAGGGCGGATAAAAAGTTGCTGAAAACAATCGCTGTATTGCGTTCATTCTTCAGTGTTGAAAATTCGCAATTCATACGAACACATAATTCTCAACACACAGAGGAAAATATTATAATAAACGTTTACTTGTGACGACGTCAAAGTGAGCTGCTTTCCGAGGCTGCTCTAATATTTCTTAAGCTGTTGATTAAGGAGATATTTAACAGTTCGAGAAGCCTGTCCCGGAACTCTTAAATAAGAAATTAAGAATCTCTGATTAAGCTTTTTCTATTAATACAAAAAAAAATTGGGAGCCATACCAGCTGAGATCTAACAGCATACTCACTGTTACATAATCGCATAGACACATTTTTATAGCACTGTAAAGAAGCTGCAGTAACTATGAACAGCTGCAGTAACTATGGAAAGAAGCACGAGATTTGAATATCTCCTCCACTCCCATGCACAACTCACCCAGAATTTTATGTGTGTTCCAGCGAATATCTTGTTTATTCTGTAAATTTACTATTAAACTATGTACAACGTAAAGCCACGTTATCATTGACGAAACCTAAGACTTTATATAAGCATTCACAAACTTTGCAGCTCACTTCAGCTCACTTCCTCCAGAGAATCTGAACGTGATTTTGAGAAATCCCTAGCTGTAACTTAGAAAACGCAACTGAGTCGAACCAATCGAGTGGAAAATATTCGAGATGGGATAAGATATATCGGTCTTTCTCAGAAAAGATTTACTTAAAAGAAACGATTTTCCATATTTCCAGTGAAAAAGCCCATATTAGCTGGTCAAGCTCAGTCGTTACTTAATGACTGCGTCTCCTCAACTACCTCGCGCGACGAATTGCTGCTGACTGAACAGCTGCAGTCTTTTTTCTGCATTGATCAGACGTTCTTCATCGATTAAGAATCCAAGATACTCGAGGCAAAATAAAGATGAAGCTCAACCGGCAAACTTATCGAGAGCCATGATTACTCATTACTGGGCTGGGTTCGCTATGAAGCGTTTCGCCAAAACTTTTCTTGCGGAAAAGCATCTGAAGTATTGCAGAAAATTGCGAAAACGGCGTAATCATCAACTTTTTTACTAACCAGTTAATAAATTTAAATATGCGAGGAAAAACTATGGCGTTAATTTTTAGCTTAAAAAATGTTGAAGTAATCATGGCGCCTGAGCTCAAGTTATCAATATGGACCTATCTTCAGCAGTGATAGCTTGCTGCAGCATACATCTCCGCTGTTCATGAGCTATGTCACCAATGAAATACGAAGTTATACAGTGCGTTTGAACACCTGAACATATTATTTGGTCTGTATTTCATAGGCTTTTCGGCACATGAATTGCACCCTTGGCTTGAAATTACAGCATTTTGGAAAATGAATTATTTAACAATATTATTTATGCTTTTCATTCATTTAATGCAGTCGAAACAACATGTTCGAAAAAGAAATACATCCACATATTTGAAAGCAAAACAGAAAATTTCGACTGGTAAATGCGCGGATTTTTGTGCAGTACATGGAGTGCAGCACGAAACCTCGAAGTGCACTTGGGCATCATGAAAAGCCTCTCCATAAATTATTTCCTCTGACCTGAACATGCGATTAGTAAGGAACACACATGCTGATGTGGAAATCGATAGAAAAAGCCATTTGTTAATGGGCTGCTATTGATTGCATAATCAAAATTCGTGAGCGCAGACTCATTGGTCAGGTGAAATTCATATTTATTGTGTTCACATGGTGTTTTGTAAAAGCGCCAGGAAGTGTAGAAGAGATCAGTTCCTTACATATCTGATTATAAAAATGATCCTTTTATAAACTGAAGTTCTAAGTGCATAAGGTGACGCAGTGTTGGACGGATGGGAAACCTGCGGGATTTGTTCGCTGATTTCCTGGAAGGTCGAAGGTCCTTGAGGCTTGCTGTAAGTTGTGACGTTCTCGAAGTTCCCCCACTTCCTAAACCCTTTCCCCCCAGTCTTCGCTACCAAAAAGTCAGGCCCTTCCTCCCACCCCCTCTCAGCATTGGAATGAATGTGCATTTTTGTTGAGGGTAAGAAGCGACCTGCTGAAAGCAAGATGGTCAGTTGATCGAATCAAGAAGCAATTAATCACTCCGCTCATGAACAGACTGAATATATGTAGAGATCAGTTCCTTACATATCTGATTATAAAAATGATCCTTTTATAAACTGAAGTTCTAAGTGCATAAGGTGACGCAGTGTTGGACGGATGGGAAACCTGCGGGATTTGTTCGCTGATTTCCTGGAAGGTCGAAGGTCCTTGAGGCTTGCTGTAAGTTGTGACGTTCTCGAAGTTCCCCCACTTCCTAAACCCTTTCCCCCCAGTCTTCGCTACCAAAAAGTCAGGCCCTTCCTCCCACCCCCTCTCAGCATTGGAATGAATGTGCATTTTTGTTGAGGGTAAGAAGCGACCTGCTGAAAGCAAGATGGTCAGTTGATCGAATCAAGAAGCAATTAATCACTCCGCTCATGAACAGACTGAATATATGTGGTGGTTATAGCTGTCAGGCCGAACAACCAGAAACGTGGATAGTTGCGAATAATAATACGTATATGTGCGAATAAGGTAAACTGTAAGAGGCGTGATGTCAATGAAGTTAGTGTACACCCGTATCAGTCGTATGGAAGCTACTGAGAGGGAAGCCTGGGGAGAAGTGATCGTTAAAGTCTGTGCATGGTACAAGCTAAAAATTTCCACTTCGTATCATGGCTTGAAAATTCCTTTTGTTTTCTAAGCATAAAGCACATGATGATATGAATGGAGTAGATGTAGGTGGTACAGAGGTGTAGATCCATTGAGAATAAGAAGAGCGCTCTTCATGGAAGGTCATTTGACGTATCGCTTTTGGGACCAGTGAACATCTGTTCGTGCTGCGGGCCTATTCAAACTTTACGGCAGCTCACTTTTGAGGAAACTCGTTTCCTCTTTTGTGTTCGATACCAACAACGCTCCACCATCTGCTCGTAGAAAAGATGATCTCCATTTCTTCTCAAAGCAAAAAAAAAAAGAATTTGTGGATTTCAAATATGGTCCTAGCCATTAATTACACCATATACAAAAAGCATCATATCAGTTCAATTCTGAATTTCCCGGTCATTTCACGAGTGTTATTCGACTCCCTGTGGAATAATTGTTGTCTGTTAACGGACAGGCTGTCCTGTCGACGAACTATCTACAACTAGTCGGCGACCTGTCTGCAACAAGAAGAATTGTTGGCCATACTGCTTATCGCTCTCCGTTGACAGCAACTTGTACGATTTACGAGCATCCGGCTTTGTGGCGAATTTGAATGAGTGAGCTGATATTGATCACGTTTCAATTCTTCCAGTGACTTCGCCATTCATAAGGCACATTTCGACATTTCATGAGATCTATTTTAAAAAAAACTTTTTTGGTGTAATGGGCACTTTGACAGCGTCAGGGGTGAAAAAATTGAGTCGAATGGGATGCAGGCCTTGTGCAACGATGTTTCCAGCGCCGAGATGCCCGAATAATTCAGAAAAATCAGAATATCTGCGATATTGTGCATAGCTGTTCCGAGACTTTTCAGTCCGTGATGCCGCTGAAATGCCGAGATGTCTTCGAAATTTGAACAAACGTCATAGAATATCCGTCATAAAAACGGATACAAAAAATTCGTTCCGTAAGAAAATAGAAAACTCTAAGAATACCGTATCTGAATGATTATTTCAGGTCACCATAATTATATTACGCAGATCTTTTCCGCTACAAACTGTTCTACTTCTGTTTGAACCGATGATTACACAGTGAATAATGGTGCGCAATTGGCGGCCATACAGCTCCAAAAGAATGCAATCAACAGGTTACTTCATAGGTGTCATTGGATATCACATTTTCAAATATGTTTACGAGATAAAAGTTGTGACTGCAATGAGCACCGAATACAAAGATAACGATTTTACTTGTGGATATTTCGAGTGGTTAAGTGGCATATATGCATATACGCCTTTATGCATAATGATAACGATAACAGCGCATTGTTATACGAGCAATTTATGCACACGCACAAACCTATTGACATTGAATAAATCTGCAACTATATTGCAGGAAGAACAATATGGTGATATGAGTGATATGTGGAAAATAATATCTATAGATATAAAGTAAAATTGTATCGTATGTGGGCGAGAACGTACTTTCGTTTACTTCTGGAAGCTGCCCTTTAAGCAAGTCGACAATTTGAGAAACTCGTCACAAAATGTGTGCAAGCAATTAGAAATTGAGTAACAGGATCCACTATGATTTGCATGCTCTCATACGCTTACTTCCCTGCTTCTGTCCAGTCTTTGAGACTTGAAAATTGCACGACATCTCCCATACAAGTTTCGATATTGCCGATTTAACTGTTTCTGCCCCCCCAAAAAAATTAGCTGCTCTCTGTATGCATTTGATGGAATCTATTTTCTGTATGTTCGGTGTGTGACAACGCAATGGGGCTACAAAAGTTAAAAAGTGATGATCCGAAAAACGCAGAATGAGTTTCAAATCTCACTGCATGTTTGCATGTTACCGACGTTTGTTGCTCATGCAAGTTGACCATGTTTACGCTTTCAACATTGCATACTTTCATACTGGTTTCTGTGATATTAGCTCTTAACGCGTCGTTTTTTCTATTTTGTACACCAGACGTTTTGTGACACTCAAGCATTCTCACAGCTCCGCAATTACACCACTACGATTGGCTGCCGATTATAATTTATGCAAGCATGAATATTATAGGAAGCTTGTTTGCGGTTTTGCGCTCTTATGTGAGGTGACTCGAATTTACAATTAGAAGTGATCCGAAGTTGTGAAATATGAAAAGAAGAGAGAGTCGGAAGGGAAGTGTTAATCTACTTTTTTTTTTAATATGCCGGAACTTCTGGGAAGGCTTATTTTCTGGGAAGCCAGACTTACCGAACTTTCTGTAAATGTCGTCCTGTTGTGCAAAAAAAGCGAATCAGCGCGTCTCTTAGTGCTCTCTTTTCACGTGTTCTTTTGGTCATTCTCTACTTCGACTCGTGAGGTGACTCGAATTTACAATTAGAAGTGATCCGAAGTTGTGAAATATGAAAAGAAGAGAGAGTCGGAAGGGAAGTGTTAATCTACTTTTTTTTTTTAATATGCCGGAACTTCTGGGAAGGCTTATTTTCTGGGAAGCCAGACTTACCGAACTTTCTGTAAATGTCGTCCTGTTGTGCAAAAAAAGCGAATCAGCGCGTCTCTTAGTGCTCTCTTTTCACGTGTTCTTTTGGTCATTCTCTACTTCGACTCAGTTCCAGTCATCTTGAATCACTCCGAGTACAAAAATACCTGGTATCCATTATTGACGTTATTGTTCCTGCTAAATGTACAACATCTGTGCTGCAGTCGTATTGTACCTGCGTAAAGCACGGTATTCAGCCTAATCTAAGGAAGTGAAGTGCAGTACGGCGCAGTACAGGAGTGTTTCTGGAGACCGATACAAGAACGATACCCAACCGAGATTTTGGCAAGAAATGCAGGCATGGTGCACCAGACGGTTCCCCGTAACAGTGCCTGAAATATGCTCCAGCTTAAACGCTCTACTGATGGAAACATAATGGTGTTAGCTTCACAGAGTTTCGACCTGCCATCTCATCGCCATCGCTGACGACATTGTATGGTGACGAGTGGCGACCGTTTCTGTCGGAGACAGAGTCATTTAAAAAATAACGATTACGGACAACGGCGCAAATTCGTCTAAATCTGGGAAGAAAATGCCCGCTGCAGTCGAGCTGCCTGAATGCCGTAAAGCAGTTAGACTTTTTCTTAGCGTTTATCGCACCTGAATGTTTGACATATGCGCGAAGTACAGGTGTTATCCGCAGGGAGAGGTTAGGGGTTGCAATTTCCTTGTTTTATGGAAGGAATTTTTTTGTCAGAGAATACTTGTGGCTCAGAACTACTACTGATTACTAGTAAGTTACAAATGAACTTCACCACACTACTAAATTTTCTCATCTCGCCCGAAATTTCAGATCATTACCGTCAACCTTCATTCCCAATCCTCCCCTCCCTCTGAATTCATCCGAACCGATAGCTGCTCCTCTTCCTGCAATCGACGCACTTAGTGCAAGTAACAGAATATTGCTATTTATGGTGTAACTTTCATCACTCGAGCTTTCCAAAGTCCTGTGAGTGAAATGTGTTGTATGAATAACGACTATTCAGATAATCACCATCTCCTTGAGAAGTCGTCTGATGCAATGTTTAGAACGCACAATTTGAGTCATGCCCATGTGCACATTGTATCCGTACTTTTGGCGTTTTTACGTATATAGCGTTATACCGGACGTGCGAAAGCGCATGCAGTTTAGCACATCACTTCTGGCGACCGAGTACAAGCGCAGTATCGCGCCCATTTCCTGAAAAACTAAGAGCGCAGTGTATCCTATCAATAACATCAACTACAAAAGCTTATTTGGCACAGAGCGCCAGCTAGCATGCTGAGTAGTAGCTTAGTATTATAGCGCAATTTGAGTCATGCCCATGTCCATTATGAACCGCTCAATCATATCATTTATTGTGTACTGCTATTTCGCTTATAGCATCACTAATAGATAGCAGTATGCAAAATTGCAACCGACCACGAGGTACTAGGTGGAAAGCAAGTAGGTTATGAAACGGTAGGCAAAATAGCCCTACGGAGTCAAAATTTCTGCAGCTGTAATTACATTTCAGCGTGATTTCCCCGTTGTTTCACTGGGATGTAAGATTTAAAAATTTCCTCTAATCGGTGAAACTTAGCGGATGCTATTCGACGAGCGAGCAACACATGATGCAGATGTAACCCATTTTAGCATTTCCCATGCACGCCGTATAGCAGCAGTCACATAGCGATTCACAGAAGTCACAACTTCACTTCCTGACACACACCGCCACGACGAAGAAATATGTGTCTCGTGATGATTGTGCGTGAGCAGACAGATAGAAATACTTTATGAAAATTCAAATAGTTTTTTCCATATTCATTTGCTTTGTACACTAGCCTCCCCTTCACAAGAAAAAGTTCGTATTCACTTTGGGCTGAATGTCAAAGCAAAAGTAGAACTGTTCATGAAAAGGAGAGTTTTTTAGTTCGAAGAATTTGATAATGTTGTTTCTTTTTCCATTACAGACGGTATCGTATGGTTCACAGATGACGATAGGAGAAGACAACATGTTGTGTTGTTCTGTTTTTGTTTAAGTTTCGTTCTGGTCAGTTGTTTAGCGTCGTCGTTGAAAGCCAAAACTGTTGACTACGGTAGAGTATCGGCAAAGTTAAAAAGGTTGCTCGTTTGTTTGCTCTAGTTCGATGTAATGTGAAAGTGAGGGGTGAGTTTGAGCATCTGAGGGGGACAGCGCATGAATGGTTAATGGCGAGCCACAAAGAGCGTTTAAAATGTTAGAGTTTGTTGTGCGAGTGGCACTCCATTCATTACCCCCTCACCAAGCCAATGAATATTTCAACCTTATTAGCATTTGCACAAGTTCAATTGTTCACGAGCAAGCTAAAGTGTCTCACAAAAACTCGTCCAATAAATCGCGCACATAGCCCAAATACGCTGGTAGTTTATGTGAAGAATGCTTTCTTTATTGCACAGAACGCGATTCAAGTATATGACGCATGAACATTCAACGAATCGGTAGCCTATGCTCCTCTATTCAATGAGAGTTGTTTTCGTGTTTAATTAATATAACTTTCATAGTCGAATGAAAAACAACGAGGATATTTACGCTGACCAATTTGAGCGAATTCACGCTGCGTCGACTTCGCTTGCACAGAGTCGCATTCAGAGTGAATCTTTCTGGCTGTCATGAATCCAGCTGAAGCTGACTGGAACAATACAACGTAATCAACTGCTTCATCTGTCAACTGCCGTTCTGGACAAAGTTAATTTCACAGAAGGTTGCTGTTTTCGTTAGCTGCTTCATTCATTAATCTCTGTGTTGACAACAGTTGATACATGCTCGCAAGTTCGTAGTCGTAAATGATGAGCAAAAACCACTTCTCGAACGCGCTATTTATGTAAGCGCAAAATTGCGATTTTATGTGACCAAGAATGATGTGATATGTGAAAAATTGCATGAAATTTGTAGGGTGCAGTCAAAGTTTACATTAATTTGGTCCCTAAATTTTCAATGACGACCAGTAGGATGTTTTGAGGTGCTCAAATAAATGCAGAATTGCAAACTAGCCTAATGATCAATTCTCCTGTTCGCTACAGCCGGGAATGTTGTTCAAAATATATATCGGGGTTCCCAAAGTTGAGGTGAAGCGACCTTTGTCTGCCTCATGATTACCTCTTGCACACGTTTCCAAATATCTACCCATCACAGCTTTTCAACCCTGATTCACTCGAGATATTACACCAACGCAAACAGGGTGCACGATGACTAGGGGGCACAACCAATCAACACCTTAATTAGGAACAGCGTAAGTTGATTTCATGGCTGCACAAGTGTAAAATGGTGTTCTACTGCAACCGATGAATGCGGTACTTTTTGGAGAAATCAAAGTGCGAAAACGTCAGTGAATTTCAAACAGCCCAATAGGAACGCTGCCATGCGAACCTCCTCGCTCACTTATTCATATTCATCATGAAATTCACTTGCCCACTTGCCGATGCAACTACGGTACTAGGCTAATTACAAATAACAAATACGCTCCCAATGGGGCAGTTGAGGCCCTTTATCGCCTATCGCTGAATTCCACCCAACTTAATTGGCCAAAATGGGAATGTCCCTCTCGTTGCAGTGTGTCTGTGTGCGTGTGCGTGCGCGCATGTGTGTGTGCGTGAGTGTGTGCGTGTACGTGCATGTGTCTGCGTGTGCGTGCATGCGCGTGTGTGTGCGCGTGTGTGTGCAAGTGTGCATGTGCGCATGAGTGTGCACGTTCATGTTTGCGGGTGACCGTGTGCATACATGTGTGCGTGCGTGTGCGTGTGTTTGTGTGTGTGTGTTTGTCTGTGTTTGCGCGCTCGCGTGTGTATGTATGTGTGTGTTTTTGTGTGTATGCGTATGTGTTTGTGTGTGTATATCTGTGTCTGTGTGCATGTGTGCGTGTGCGTGTGCGTGCGCATGTGTGTGCGTGTATCTACGAACGCAAAATATGCAACTTTTATCGAAAACAAAGTGCCCCATGTTCACGTACCAGTGGGCACCAAATTGCTTTGCTCTCCTCATGCCGACTAGCGCAGATATTGGTGTAGGTTGGACATGTTTCTCGCTCTGCCAGCTTGCTACGCCGCTACACCAAAAAGTACCCTCGCTATGATGCATTACGCATTCTTTCGTTGCTCCTCAAAATAACCTCTTGCTCATAACGAAATCTCTTTTCTGTTTTCTCCATCTCAGTATCATTCAGGAAACATTGGAAGTCGAGTGTCTTCATGCACTCGAAAGAGAACATAGTAAAGATAACAAACTTACATAATCAGATTTGATTCGCGTCTAGGATTCATTGAAAATTTGGTTAGAAGGTGTGATGAGAGAACTCGACACCGCTACCACAGCTAGAGTTTTTCTGCAAAATTCAGCGAGCTCGTCATCGATAACTGTATTCTTTTTCTGACTTACTGTGCAGTTGCTTGTTAATTGTTGTGCTGCTGTATTGCGAAATGAAATCGTTCGCAGTTTTTTAAAGTTGCAAAATGCCGTTCCTTGTAGGCATTACTGTCAAATGCACAGCGAGTAAACAATTCAAATTGCAGCTTCTTTGTAAACATTCACCCCTTTCAGCCCCTTCCTCCTCCTTGTGCCCGAATAGAAGGACAACATACAGTGATGGAAGTTTGTCGAAAGAATGTAGGCCAACTATTGTGAGCGATCAGATGGAAGCACAAAGAGGTTACGGTTGCAGCGGGGTGGAGGTACGAGGTTGGTTGGTTGGCAAGTTAGTGGTCTCGATTGATGTGCGTATGTTAGCTGAATGCGCATCTTGATGCGATGCGAACAGCACTGCGCCCGATTTATTGCCTTTTCGAAGAAGGCATATTGAAGCTGCTGCAGAAACGCAGAAAGGATATTGTTGAGTTAAGTGGAAAAGTGAGATAAAAGCCGTGCTGCTTTCATTAAGCACTCAAAATTGCCTTTTTTCCTCGACGCAACGCAAGCATGCGTTCGCGTTGCGTTGTGTGCCAACTCATAAACGCTCACTTCATGTTTGATTTGTTAAGTGGCGCATACACGCACTCTTATACCAGCACCAAAATCATCAACTGCCGCAGCAGTAGCAGCAGCACCATGCACCGAAATTCGAGATCGGAGCACTCTCATTTGGAAGTTGTTCCATTAAGAGCTTCCATTTCATAGTGTCAAAAGTGTGTCCTTTTTCGTGTGCAATCAACAACATAATACAACTTGTGCAACAATTGCTAAACTACATGTCCTCGACAATATCCTCAACGCTACGAATTGCGTTCCGTTTCCTTTCGGCACTCTCTTTGAGGAAATCTTACTTCACAGCTGTAGAATCGTTTCTTTTCTCGTCTGACTTCTCATCGTTTCGTTTTGAATGTATAAAAAGCTTCGAGGGTATCATTGCACTCTGCAGCAGCTTCGCCCATGAAAACAACGATGAAATTCGTTTGATTTATTGCTTAGTTGACATTTTGTCGAGCAAGTACCCTACAAAATTCTCTTCCAACAAAGGCACAGAATGGATCAATTAAATTCACTTGTACTGAAATATATT
The DNA here is from genome assembly GCA_000803305.1 of Toxocara canis. Classification (NCBI taxonomy): domain Eukaryota; kingdom Metazoa; phylum Nematoda; class Chromadorea; order Rhabditida; family Toxocaridae; genus Toxocara; species Toxocara canis. The sequence continues at coordinate 343,499 of JPKZ01000510.1, forward strand.
ATCAATAGACTGGATGAACAAATAGTTTGCGTCGAATTTTTCCTAAACCATGGCTTAAATTCCTTTAAATGAAATTTTCGTCAGCTTTTTTTCATTGGTTGCCGCAAAATGTTATTTCAGTAAATGTTTCACATTGTGACACTACGGCGGATATGGAAAACAAAATGACAACTGCGCCTCTCCTCAGTATACGAAAGAACCTTCTCTGGGCGAATGATGAAGCACAGACGAAATCAGCCGCTATAGCAAGCCATGCACAATAGGGTGTTATATGACAGACAGCAAGCAGAGAAAAATGATATGAGAAGGGGGAGCGAATCAGCAGCAAGTATCTTACGTATGGATTGTCTTGCCGTATAAGAAAGACTGTTTACTTACCCCAGAGTGAAACAATACGTCGTCATCATGGTCACCAGTGGTTTTTTAAAACACCATTCCATTTTTTCACTTTTTTGGGAAAACGTATTTCACTGAAATATAATTTGGGATTTTTTGGAAAGATATATAAAAGTTTTGGTCACTACACCTAAAAGAATTACTGTGGACTATGGCTGGAGAAGATATGCAAACTAAAATATATTATAGTGTAGTTTAACTGTCCAAATGCGTCATAATATACAATACATTACTTGCGATTGGAGCTGTGGGGTTTGGCATACTACGTTATCAGGGGGAACGTAGTTCTTATCAATGCACTCAAAGTACGCAGAATCAAACTGCAACTGTTGTAAAAATGGAAGAAAATCAAGTTTTTCGAAAAATACTACTGATCGTCTAGTTGACTCATCGCTGCCTTGAGAACACCCGACTACGTTTAGCAACGACGAAAAGAACATTTCTTCGTAAGTGTTTTAACGCCTTATTATTTTAAACCTATATGAAACCATTTATTAAGCTTTCGACTTTAGCTGAGCAAGCACTCGACAAATGCGCTGAAAAAGTTCTGGAAGCCATCATGCCCAAAGAAGTTCTAAATTCGATGATTATAGAGTTACGGTATCCAGCTATCGTTTATACGAAAAAATTTGTCCATAATGTGATAGTTATCGAAGTGTCACATCATACTTTCCTTATGAGACTAAGGCGTGCATATGCGGCAGACTGAAGCGCGATTATGGTGTTAGTGGCTGCCACAGGTTGGCTTATGCACCTGCTGAGTAGTCATCGACTGCATTTCTCATGTTCAACGTCGCGCAACGAACAAAGAATCCCAGTGAACCATTTGAGACGCCTTAGTGAATCGTTGTAAAAAAAACGCTTTCGTTATACAGGTATTGTTGAGCTAATGTTGTTGAAGTGAGTTTTAACGAACACGGGTTACGGTGTTTGCATATTGCGTGCTGCTTGACGTGTGCACGCAAGACGCAGTCATAAGTTGAATTGTAATAAGCGAGTACGCGCGTCGTTGACGTGCGCCTAGTCTCGAAACGATGCGCACGCAAAAGGCGTTATTAGAATGATGCACACCAACGATGCAAAACGCGTCACAAATCAACAATACCTCCAATAGCCAAAACCACTGTTTCTCGTCCAATTCACCGCATCATTTCTGCACTCAGTCGTCTATATTATTACTATTATTATGATTATTATCAGATAGAGCTGCGGTTTATGCTCACATCATGCTCGATTCGGAGCTCATAAATTATCGGGACGAGTTTTGAAGCGAACACTCCGTGCTGTCGATGCTACCGTAACTAGCTATCCTTTCAGAATACATTTAACTCGGGCACGTTCCCATATCAGCAGCGAAGTTGGTGGGATGTTTTTTTTGTTAGAGTCATATGCGAGCGATTAAAATTTCGAGCATTTCTGATGCTGAGTGTTTACGTGCCGATTGTATTGTATGAAGGAAAGCCTCGAGAGTGTAATGCGCGAGTTAGCAGTCATCATTATGACTAAAAATGGAATAAGCGGAAAATAAATTTTGAATCTCATGTGTACTGAGTTTGCCGATTGTTATCGGGAAAGAAATTTGTCGCCTAAAGCGTTTGTTTCACATGCACTTCAGTTATGTTTTTCGTTGTTTCGATAGAGCATTTGTCTGAGCGTTTCATCGTTGCAATATCTCTCGACTAGCTTGACATAGGTCAAAAATACACAGAAAGAACACAACGAATAATCGGAAATAAATGGCAAGCGATAATAATGCCTCTAAAAATGTCTTTCAATTACGTGATGACTGAAGTGATATTATTCATCAGTCGGTCTGACAATGAAAATGCGTAACGTATGTTTCTGGGCCCATATTTTTGAAGGGATTTTCACATAAAGCATTTTAACGAGAATCATTTTCGAGAATGTTTATTCATGATGAGTGGTCCATATTTGCAAAGGGCTAAAATGACCGCAGGAAAATACACAAAAACAAAATAACGAGCGTGGGCGTATATCAGTTTTGCCCATTAGGGGTTGTGGGGTTGCTAAGCACTGAATAAACAACAGCGCAAATAATTTATGATATTACTGAGATAAAGAATCAGAGAGTTAAGAGGCTGAAATTTATGCAGTTCTACAGAATATTGAAAATCGCAAATTCTATGCATTGTCACATTAAGGCGGTTTAAGCGAACTCCGAAGCAGTTTTCAACTTTTGGGAGCTATGAGTTACGTGAAATCGCTTGAAATGCAAATTTTCAAAGCGTGCTTTACCATCTTTGTTTTGGTTACAGATGTGAGATAATATTTGAATGAATTTCTTCCACTAATTTCAAAGTTTACATCATTTAGCATGCACTGGAAAGTGGTTGTTTCTGAAACAAGCACGATTACTCTGGCACTACACTTGTGATAAGCGTTTACTTCAGACGAACCGTTTAAATTTGACCATCAGAATGTCAGTTAAAGTATGCAAATGCTGATCTCTTTAGCCCAAGTAAAGGAAAGTTCTTTGTATCAGCGCAACTAATTTCCTTCATAGACAGTTGTTTGAGGGAAAGTTCTGCTTTCACAGCAATCACGCGCATGCGTAAAGTGAGCGTTTTTAGGCACATACTGATGAGGAGAGAAGCTAAACTGCAGGTCGCATTTATGCGCCCGTGGCGGCGCATAAACGTATGACTTAGTCGGTCAAACACACAAATGCTGCAATTTGGTGTGTCTCAATTGAGCATGCCGCTTTTTGGGGCGTTGTCAGCTCGCATTTCGGTTCGGTCCGCTTGGGGCGCGTTTTCGCCGACGATGGCTTATTCGTATTCGCAGGAACGGCAGATGGCCATGAGGCCAGGTGCATGTGGTTGCGTTGCGTGTTGCTTTTTGTCGAGTGCAGCATGATGTGCACAGAATGCACCGCGTCGCGAGTGGCACTGCGCATGTGTGCACACCTCGATGCTGCTGCTGGTGCTGCTACTGCTGCTGCTGCTGTTGCAAGCAACTTTCAATATGGTAGCAGCTGCTGCTGCACACGTTTAATTCAATCTGCGCCAAGTGCGCACCTCGCACTGCACTGCTTGCCATTTCCACCATCACCACCTCCCCCTCTCCCCCAATTCTTCCTCTACCACAAACGCGCACATATAAACAACACAATACACCGCATCCTAATTAAGTTTCATGTTCGCGATATTAGCACCTTATGCGGCCCACTCACACAATACGGCCGCCTCGCCAGTACGCCCTCTCAGCTTTTCGTTCAACCGATGTGTCCACTCGGTCCACTCACCATACACTCCCCACAATATGCTCACATTCTCGTACCATACTCAACGATCACTTCACGATCACTCACTACATCAGGCACTCACAACTATTTGCGCTAACAAAAAATCGACAGCTGGGCACTTGCCTCGTTTCGCGATTGTACTTTATTCCCTCTCTGATATCTTTCTTAGGCCCCTACTGTATAATATGTGGGTATAGTGCTAATAGGACTATTCAGCAACAGTCAATCAAGACAATCTAATCTTTTATGTTTCATGATAGTTCATATGTTCTACAAAGGGTGAAATAAGGTGATTTACATTCTTCAACTAAAATCAGCACGCATTTCTTCCAAATGTTTTGTGAGAGCTTCGAGGAAAAACAGCTATAGTGCTCGAACGTGTCTTCTTGAATGCATATTGCCGTTTTGCGAAGTGTAACAAAGCAGCACAATAAAATTTATTGGAACAAGTTTCTTTTTTTACATGCAAAGAACGCAAGGCCGGCGCATCTAAAATGCAGGAGTACTCAAAACAACAAAGTTCTTCACTTCACAACGCAAAATAGGTTTAAACTGAAGAAAGTAAAGTTAAAAAGTCGCTTTTAAAGGACATGAAGCTTTTGAAGCTTAACATGGTAGTTCTATTCGATATGAGCAGCTTTGACCTAAACAGAACGACCCACAAGCGATATCACCGTCGTAATTTGGAAGCAAGGAAAAGCGCACAAACTTTGGAAGTTTTTCGTAGAATACTGGAAAAAGAAAGCTTTATTTTTTTCTGAGAGTAAAGTGAGCGCATTTGTCGCAAGTTGATTGGCCAGTGGCGAGGAAGTGCTCTTGCAGAGGGAATTGTAGGGGCAGCGAGGCAAACTTCGAGTGGCGTCGCGTTATGATTGGTTGAGCGTAGTTTGCGAGGCCGCACTTCTTGGCTACTGCTGCTGCTGTTGCTGCTGCTGATGCTGATGATGATGCCGCTGCTGCTACGGTAACGTTCCACCGAAAGCGAGAGTAGTTGACACATGGCAGCGAGCGAGAAAAGGAGAACGGAATCGAAAATTGGGCGAACCACAAGCGACGTGTCGATTAAAAATGCAACTGTGTGGATATGAAATGAAATAAGTGCTCGTTGACTAGCCGAGACGAAGATAAATCGTGCTAAGTGTGCTCACTCATCCAATTGTGGTGCGTCGGCCGAATGAACAAACAAAATGAATGCGAGATGAGAAATGAATGCGTGCGCCAGATTTCTATCTGCTGTGCTGCTCGCCCCATCATTTGTTTTGCGCACAGTGCACCCCTCGAACAAGGTAACACCAAATACACCCACCGACAAACCAACAAGGCATCCCACCAAGATAGCGACAAGCTAACCCACCGTCACACCCACATGCTGCCTTGCTGGCAAAGCGACAGATTGCACCACCGACACAGCCACAACCTACCAACCGGACACAGAGAGTGAAACATTGTTCTGAAACATGAATGAACGTCCAACAGTGCACAGCGAATTTTGACATAGATGCTGAACGGGAATTTAACGCTGCCATATAAGCGTACAATCATAGTATTTACACAAGGAATAAAGAAGCTTCGAAAACCGCAGCCACCTCACTAGTGTATGCATAGTTTTTACGGGAATTTCGCTCTTTAGGCCTTGATAAGGGCCAAAAGGCATTTTCTCAATTGAAAAATGAACCACAGAAAGCGTCTGGGACAGTTGCGACCGGCATCTTGAGAAGATCAGCCAGCCGAACGTTCAGCCGTTTGCAAAATGATATCGAGGAATGCATTCATTGCACCTTTTAAGTGAATGGAAGTAAGTCGTAAAGTATGGGCGGCTGAAGGTTCAATCGACTGAAGCTTATAACATGCCGCTGTGAGAGACATATTTCACAAGACATTCGAGAAATAAAATGTGGAGAGGAGATTCACTGCGTCAACCCGAGCTGTTGGATTAAAGCGTCTGAACTAATGACTTAAACAACTGAACACAAAACTTAAACCTAGCAAATCAGTGTTTTACCAAGAACGCTATTAAAGGCAGCCGCTAGTCGAATAGAGCTGTTCTCAGCGCCTAATCAATAAAAACATTTCGCATACATAGCATCGATCGTACGTTTTACTCATATTTGATCTTTGGGAATTTTATCATGTAATTTGAGGTCATTTCTGACCATAATAAAGCCCACGGCCAGCGACACAGGACAAAGATCAACAAAAACTGATGTTGCGCTGATTAAACGTATTCTCGCAGTCGGCAAAAGAGGAAGACTTCCGCAAGGAAGACGCACAAAATGAGGGGACGTTCCGATTAACTATGACAGAAGTGAAGCATCTCGCTGTGCTTGAAGCTGAGCCAATAGCAACTGCGCCAGATGAAAACCACCACCGGCGAAAAACTTCGACTCATCCAACATCCAGTTCACATCTTTCGGCATCATTCCAAGAGCACCTGCAATTTCCTATGCATTTATGGCTTGCAGCTGTTTGAAAAAGCCACATCTTGAAACGGAAAATGACAAAATAGCACAATAATGATTTTGATGTCAAAAATAATTGAGTGTAAGATATTTATGCATGATGTAATTTCATTTCTCACCTTGCAAAACCACAAGAGATGGTGGACAGAGTTTTTGAAAGCGTTATTATCTCTGGGTATTTTTACAGCTAAAATGGGAAATAATGCAGAGGAGGAAATTTAAGGAAAGATTTCGTCAACGCTACTTCCTTCCACTGACTTTTCCAATTGTTGTCATTAAACATGTTGTTCGTTGTCACGAAAGCGCGTTATACGGCTTCATGTCTACGTGTAACTGCGTGTCTTCTCGTTCGCTAGTTCTAACTTAGCAACCACAACAGTTATCAGTATAAAATTTGATGAGACTGATCGAAGGCTTGCGAAAGCTCTAAACAAAATTTCGTTATGGGTCGTAAATTTCCCATGCAAGTAATCTGGCGAGAAAAGTAAGTCAGGGATATGACTAGTTTCAAGTTCAGCTTTCAGAACCCAAATTTTGGTTCCAGCGATGCACACTAAACTGTGCACCGAAAATAAAAAAATATATGCAAAGTTCTAAATGATAATAGAGGGATTCCTGAAAGACGACCGGGAAAATACTGGAAAAGTGAGCGTTAGCAGTATCACAAGTTGTGAGCCACTCAGGAACTGCTTATCCACAACTGACAGGAAATATCTGATCGCCAATCGAGCGGAGAGGTTTGAACTTAGATCACGACTGCGGAAAGCGCGTATTATGCTAACTCGCTTACCTCAATTCTCAGTATTTTTCTTCACTTCACCTGCTGCAAAATGGTCCGCTCTTAAAAATGGATAAGCTGAGGATTTGGACAGTTTTCATATGGTTCGCATAGTAATTTGTACGTTGCGCTGATGGTGCCGATACGCAGCATATGTTTCAAGTAAAAAGATGTCGACTCATTTCTTTTTGAGACGCACTTATAGGTGAATTGGAGAAGTGCTGTGGCAAAAGTGAGGCTGTTTGAATAAGTAAGAAATCTTGTAATCTTATGAACTCATGCAATTCAATTTTAAATTTCGAACGCCAGCCAACATACATCGTATTTGTCCAACTAACGCGCTCCATCAAATATGTCACTCATATTCCAGAAATTTTCGCTCTTACCGCAAATTACTTTGCGCACAGCGTTCGAAACGCGTCACAGTGAACTGTTGTTGATTGCGTAAGATTGATATTTTCAGCGAAAGCTCTGCATCTGTCTGCCTGCGCAAGCTGTTTTACTCTTTCAAGAAACACCATTTTTTCTTCAAATATTTTCTAGACGAAAAGATCGCCAAAAACTATGCAGAAAAGAAAGACTTGAGAACTGAAAGTTGCACATGTTTTACATTAGATGCTGAAAGCATTATATGGGAGCAGTAAGCTTTAGCACTAAAAATATTTAATTTTTCACAGCCCTTTTGCTGTATACGCGACCGCTTCCACTCGAAAAGTCGACTTTACCTCAGTCATAGCTGTACATTAAGTGAGCAAATAGTGTAAAAGAGATAAGCAGAATGAAGTCCGCATGGTAGTTAATATTTTCTGCCGAAACGAATCGAAGCTCTCCTCTTCACCTTCACCAGTACGCGCATGAAAGCGGCTAAGGAAGGAATGCAGCAGCAGCGCGGCCAGATTTCAGTTTGTCCTAAATTATCATTGAGGAGCATTAAGACTTTCCGACCAGACGCATATGGAAACATGCGTACGGTTCATATAACCTGAAGCTAAGAATGCACAAGTCATCTTGAAAAAAAAGTAAACTAGACAAGCTAAAGCATCTGAAAAATTGAAGAAATTTGTTTTCACGTCTTTCATGAACATATTTTTCAAAACCAGCGCATGCTGACTTTTACGTACATGGAAAAACAAACCCGTTGCAGCGTTTGGCGTGTTTGCAGCTGTCTTAAGCAATGCTTCTGGGCCACTACGCGGCCTTTTCACTAGAGGGCCATCCGCCGCGTCCACGTTCCTGAAAACAGTTAGCTGTGTGGTACGATGAATGACGCAGTCTGTACTGTTCGCGAACAAAATGGGATGCACGGTTCCAGTTTGTGAGAAACCAACCACTATACCCTCTTGCATTGAAGCGATCCATTAAAAACCGGAAAAAAAAACAAAACAAATCCAACAATAATTGTTTTAGTGAATTTTCAGAAAAATCTTATTTGAGTTCATGTATGCCAACTTTCTGCGACGGAGAAGAAAATTTCTTCCAATAAAAAGGCGTTTTTACGCAGCCCAAATTCGAGGTCATTTGAACAACGAGCTAAAGCTTTGCTCAAATTAACTTCACATATTGCGTTTTTTTGGTGGCACTATACGGAGAGTGTGGTCGACAGTAACATTCGACAGTACTCTGCTGATTGCAGTATGCTTATTTTTTGAAGTTTATTTGCCACACTAAACTGTAGGGAAACAATGTTTTGCATCAATATTCATTTTGGTTAAAAATAAGGAAATTCGATCGGCACTTATTTGACAACAACAGTCAAATCTGTGTCTATCACACGTCGGACTTTTTTTAGGTTTCATAATTTCCAGAAGTAACAGAACCTAAGCAGCCAATTGTTTTTACTCGCTGAATCAAAAACACATAGACGGAATGTAGTGACAAGCAAAACGAAAGACAATCCGTGCTAATTATCCAAAATCGATGAAGGTATAATAGTGATGAGCTGACGTTTACGCACTAATGTTTTTTAAGACTGAAAAAAGGAACAAGAATAACTGCAGCTCGCAAAGCTTCTCATTTTAAACGATCAGTGCCACAGAAGTTATGAATTTAAAACAAATCGGCAAGGCAACAAAGCTTGAAATAAAAAGTAAAAATTCAAAAAAAAATTATTACAACATCCGGACACACGTCGATTTCACAAGCCCTCAGAACAACCGATATGTGAGCGCGCTTTTCAAATTCGCGAATAGAACCGCATGTGAATTAACGAAATTACGAAAATAAAATAGTGTTTCGTTTCTTGCGCAATTTTTTTCGCAAACATTCCGAAGTTGGCGCTCGTTCTAGTATGAATCGACAATGGAAAAGTTGCGTGAATAAACCAGCGACCCTCATGCACGCATGTCTTAAGATTAAATATCAGCGGCCATAGCTGTGATTCCATAGATGGATTTAATGAAAGCAATGATGAAACGCTCTGACTGCATATTCTGCCGTCTTATGCACACACTCATTACAAACTAAATTTCTGTTTTAACACTGCATAATTTCAGTAAGTTTATGTGAAGAGCGATATTTCTGCCGTTGGCAGTTATTAACAAGTGACACTGAGCCCCAAGACGTTGATCCGCAATGGGTCTGCCGTCTTCTCTCAGTTAAAAGTAGGAAAGAGGGGGTAGCGGGAGGGGGTGGGGGGAAGGTGGGGAAGAAGGCTCCAGACTTCTTGGAGATCCTCAGTGGAGCATGTATGAAATTGTAAAGAACGAGTAAGAGAATGAGACAAGCAGACAAACGGAGACAGAACAAAGTCGAAAGCACAAAACAAAAGCGATAGAGGATTTCTGTTGTGTTGTTCGAAAATTGATGAGCGTGATACAAACGAACAATTAGACTGAAAGCTATGCGCATCGGACGGACAAACCTATTAGAGCGGTAATGGCGCTTAAGTTGGTGGAATGGTGTGTGCAACTTTTTGATTAGAGGAAATTGTCAACTGCATCAGTGTGGCACAGCTCACCTAAGCCACAATCGACACTGAAACTTGTTGGCAGCAACTTATCTCACCGAGCAACACCCGCTAGTGCGCTACCATTTTACGCTAATTCCTTATCACCTTGTGACAGCAGAACAAACATTTCACCGCTGCTTAAGCGCTTTCGATAACTCGAGTTGCGAGGCGCAAGCATTTTGTTGCGCAACGTACTCGTATTCGCATAAAGGAAGTCGTCGATGAACAATCCAAGCTTACCAAAACACTGTTCCTATGATGCATGGTGACGTTGGGTGCATGAAACGGAGCGCGAAATTCAAAAATCGCAAGTACATTTAAGCCACGGAACCAGCATTTTCAACTTTGCAAGTCCCGGTGATTTCCCTAGACGGTGAATTGCCTCAAGTTTCCGTGCCACAAGGTCTGAATACATCAGAAACTGTCTTATGCAACGCTCTTGTGGACTGATTTCAAAATTATTTCACTTTTTAAGCTTCCAGTATCACCATCCGATTCAAAGTCCAAATTTTAGTTCTTAGCTTTTTGCTTTATTCATATAAACTTGATAAAGATCTCGACCGCTACACTTTCGCCCAAGTCGACTAGAGTGAACTGCGAAGCAACTTTGCGCCAATGAGTAACGATAGCATAAACTTGTCGCAACGATCGAC
>JPKZ01000510.1:354618-371949 GCA_000803305.1 Toxocara canis
ATATATGTATATATATATAACAAACGACAAACTTATTTTCTAAACGTTGCACATCGTATTATTTTGTTCATTGCTTCACTGCTTCACTGCTTCACTGTTGCAGTGAGCGACTTTTAAATAAACGAAGCAACTGGAGCGCTTTTTTTTTCCCGAAGTAGTCCATCCATATGTATTGATATGGCTGGAATGAAAAGCAATTTTCGAGCGACCCATCTAATAGTGAAGATTAATAAAATGCAGTAGAAATATGCGCATGAAAGAACTGCGGTGTCCATAGCACACAACCAGCTGTCATGGTGTTTTGTTGAAGCTTGACGATGATGGTCCTGTGTGTTCCAAATGAAATTTGCCTACTTCAGAAGGACGACAACACTGACCAATTTTGGGCAGCAAGATTAGGCAAAAAGGAGAGGGCGGGCACGAGATGAGGAAGAAATAAGATGAAAATGAACTTCTTTTGTGGGTGTTGCTCGGCGCTTTTGAGCGTGAGATCAAGTGGCGCTTCGTCGGGAGCAGCACTCAGCACACGACCGCTCACATCTGGACTCGATGAAGCGGAAGCGGATGCGAGCTGTACCGCATGGCGGATTCCCTTTCGAGCTAACTTCTGCTGATAGGCTATCGGACAGCCTGACAAACTTCGATGCGAAGTGCGATTGCTGTTCACGTGCCCTTTACCTGTACACCCGGGTGTCGTACAACGAAGCACCGTATCCTGCTGCAGAGCCAGCACTGAAACTTTCTTATTGTTCATTACGAGTGCAACTCATAGCGCACTCTCAAAGATCGCCAAAAATCATTTTTTCATTACCACCGATCAGCCTTCATCTAGATTAGGTTTAATTTTCCAAATTACAAAACATTACTCTTTAGCACCTAATCTTGGTGGTTCAAAAGGGAGTGGCCGGCCGGTTGCACTCGGCAACACAGCGGCAACGCTCACTTCTTTCTGCGAAAAGCTTTAAATTTCTATGGGGGCATAGAGGACGTTATTCGCTAAGGCAGTTAAGAATTTAGTGACAAATTAACGCACACGCAAACCAATCGCTACAGCATGCGAATAACTCGTAAATGGTAGTATTAAAATTTTCAGACCCATATAACGACAACTGACAGCAACGATGCCCTCGACACTCCACAAACAAAAAAAAAAGCCCATTTCTGGCCTATTATGTCCTTACAAGAGTCGAGAAGGTAACATATCCTCGCACAGATCTGAAACAAGGCTCGGTTTGCTAATCAATCGCCTCGTTAACCTTGTCTAACCTTTTATTTAAGGATGTGGTTCGACGTGCAACTGCCACAACAAAACAAGCGAGCACTGTGTGCCTTTCTTTCATTGCGTAAAATCAAACCAAATGGAATAAAACGCAACAGCTCTTCACACTTTGCAAGAAACGTGTCCGTAACATACTGATCTTCGCGACCCTAATGGTCTCATAATGCACGAAAATATGCAAATTTCATTTCGCCTATATGCGACGAAGTCGTTTTTAGGGCCACATCAGAGACAAAAAACAAGCACTGTGGCGACATTATTACGTGTGGTGTCCTTTAGGCGCATTAACAATCGAGCGTTAAGGGCGCACAAGCTGCTTAATGAGCAATCAACTTCAAGAAGCGTGTGCATTGATTTTGAATTGCACAAAAGCAAGTATGCACCCCAAAAGCAGTAGCAGCAGCACATTGTAATCCATTTGTGACTTGAGCGGCAAATGCATATCCAATGCGCTGTTCACTAAGGAGATTAGCGATTTTTTTTGTGTGTTGCCTCCGCTCGAGACTACACTGAATTGCTAATGCGTTCAGATAGAGCATACTGTGAACACACACAGATCCATCCCAGCGCTAGATTTCTGCGAAAATCACTTACACCAAACATACTTCACTCAGCATTCATTAAAATGCAGTTCCATATACGGTAAAGCGTGGACGTTTGATTACGAATGAACGAACAATGGGTTTTCAGCTGCAACAGTTTCAAATTTCAAGTGCTGTTTATAGAGAGAAGGCGAAGAACCATATCGCTTTGGATTGATAATTTAGTTTGTTCAGACATACATAACTTACTTTGTATTGTGGACTTGTCTGGTCGTCGCGGGCATCCAGAGAGGCTTCTGTGGTGCGTGTAAAGACCTGTTTGATGACCAGATCCGTCACAGCCTGGCGTCGGACAAGCCAACTTCCCGCCTTCTGAATTCAATAAGTTTTTTTCAAATCGCGGCGGAGTTTTGCTGAATAGCAAATGCGCAAACTTCTCGACTTCTTAAAAAATGAGTTCGAGCTCTCATCGTGACACTACAAACATGATACTTGAAAGGTCTCCTTGGCAATCCGTAGCAGAGGATCATATCACGCTTTCCACAACAGAAAATTTACTCCATGGATGGTGTTCTTTTCGGAAACTGTGCTAATTAGTTCGAAAAATTCCAACTCATAATTTTTAAAGGGTAAATGAAGGAAGACCTCACCGTTTCGATTTTTAGAAGCAGATGAGAATGGAACAGTGATCGGCAACTTGGTGGGCGTCAGAAAGTCGCCCGAGTTGGTAGAGGTTTGTGATGGGGCTGGAGATTTGGAATGCGGAGTGTGTGGGGGTGATTCGGTTGAAATCGGTGACTGAGGTGTCAGCTGACTACTGGCGGTATTACACCGTTCAGGACAGGAGAAGGAGAGTGGCGTCGGGTTGGTTGACGAGGCAAGTGCTTCGGCACTGAACGGAAGGGGTTGCACGACCGAGGGGGTTACTGAGGTTGAAGGGGATGCATGCAAACCCTGTGCACATGCACTCCCTCCATCACATTCCTCCTCTGGTTCATCGCTCACTTGCTCGACAACCCTCACGATGTTTTTCGCTGCAAACGGTACACTTGCAAATGTTTCGGCAATTTTAATGTGCTCATGGTGATTGTTGTTGGCGAAAAGATATTTTTCTAATGTTCTTTTTTGAGCAGTTGAATCTGAGGCCTCTGAGTCATTACATGAATCCTAGACCCAACTCAATTTTTTTGTCTCAAGGCATTATTTGGGGTTTATTCGTTTAGAAAGTACTTTTGATGTATCACCCAGTATCACTCTATATCGATTTTGCCTTCATCTCACCTTCCACACTAATTATTTTTATTCCTCTAATTGTTTTTATTTCAAGGTCCACGAAAATTCCCCAGCGGATAACTTAAGAGCGCAAGCGAAGAACGCGCAAATATGGAAAACAGACGATTAATATTCCCTTTGAAATAAGGCATTTGATGATTCGTTGGCATCACTATTACAAACAGCTTCTCATTGTTTACTTACTTCTTAGAAATCATACAACTAACTACGGTGAGACGTCATATTCGAGGAGATGCATTCTGCACAATACAACTACGCAAACAGCACTTAAGTTTCTATAAGAGGACGATTGTAATTAAGTGGCGAAAATTCTGGTGACAAAAATTTGAACCCATCGTATTTAATTTTCTTTGCGGGCATCAAACAACGAGTTTACTGAAACAGCTTCATCAGCCGCAGTTAATCTTCTCATTTTTAACTAGATAAGTTTAATACACTAAAAGATGAATGAACAACAACGCAGGAGTATGCAAAATTTGAAGAACTTTGCTTTTTTTTTTCAAAATAACTGCACACCAAGCTATTCAAGCTGTAGGATTATGGACATTCCCTAAGCCCGTGGTTAGTACTCTCCTCTTTTTTTTCTGAAGGGAGGAAGGATGGAAGGATGGAGAAGACGGGAGTACTTAAACAAGCTGCACGAGAAACGCATGGCAATTTTTTTTGAAAAAAAAAAGTTTTTTGCTTTTTTTTTTCAAAATAACTGCACACCAAGCTATTCAAGCTGTAGGATTATGGACATTCCCTAAGCCCGTGGTTAGTACTCTCCTCTTTTTTTTCTGAAGGGAGGAAGGATGGAAGGATGGAGAAGACGGGAGTACTTAAACAAGCTGCACGAGAAACGCATGGCAATTTTTTTTGAAAAAAAAAAGTTTTTTGCTTTTTTTTTTCAAAATAACTGCACACCAAGCTATTCAAGCTGTAGGATTATGGACATTCCCTAAGCCCGTGGTTAGTACTCTCCTCTTTTTTTTCTGAAGGGAGGAAGGATGGAAGGATGGAGAAGACGGGAGTACTTAAACAAGCTGCACGAGAAACGCATGGCAATTTTTTTTGAAAAAAAAAAGTTTTTTGCTTTTTTTTTTCAAAATAACTGCACACCAAGCTATTCAAGCTGTAGGATTATGGACATTCCCTAAGCCCGTGGTTAGTACTCTCCTCTTTTTTTTCTGAAGGGAGGAAGGATGGAAGGATGGAGAAGACGGGAGTACTTAAACAAGCTGCACGAGAAACGCATGGCAATTTTTTTTGAAAAAAAAAAAGTTTTTTTGAGCATGAAAAGCTAATCAACATAAGCAACTCCTTTTCTTAGCTCCACCTTTTGGATGTCTGAGGTGAAGCGGGATTCGTTTAGTTAAGGCCAGCAGACGATGACGTGGAGGCACGAGTGATCTTCCAAAGCAATGCGGACATCTTTTTAACACATTTAAAATGAGTCTTACATTTGTCACATTTACAAAACCTTATATTTGTAAAGCTTTATGTGTTCGTCAGATCACATTTTTGTCGCTATTTTCGACATCTCCCTGTTTATCAGATATGCACAATTGTCCTGATAAGAGTTCGATACATCTAGGAGAACAATAACCGTTTACACTTAACTTGGCAAAGCTTTTTTTTCCTTCACTCACAGTTATATGGCCACAAGCAAGTTGAAGTGAGTGCATGAAGCTCGCCTCACAATGCATCGTGAAAACTAATAGGACTTTGGAAGGAAGGTGGAAGACTGATTATCCAAAATGAAAGACATAAGTTTCTCTCCAATATGCAGAGAGATCAAAACAAAACTTGCTTTCGACATAGATATGAAAACAATTGTCTGGCACTGCGCAGCAGGGACGTGCGCAGTTGAAAGAATCCAGAATCCAGTGATGTTCTCCGCACAATGCGCCGCTAAGAATTAGAATGTTGAGATAGCATGGAGCAGTGCCAATAAAGGTCAATAAAATGATTATTTTAAAACGGTTGCTTCTCTCGAAATGTCGTATACTGAAGCGTTTTGTCATCAAGCAAAGCAAACTGTGAATAAAAAGAGGGAAGAAGTTTTATAAATGTGCAAGTAACGCATAAAAACAGAAGCATGTATAATGCATTGCCTAAGGAAGTGATAATTGCACAATAACGGGGTAACGGAAAATAATTAACAGAAACAAAGTAATCAGCGATGCGGGCGAAAGCACAGCTTTAAATGAAGACACGTAACAACGCAACCACAGAAGTGTTATCCGATTGACTAGTGGACGACGTCCGCATCCTGATAGCGAAATGTTTGATCAACTGCAATCATATGCAACTAAAACAGATCGAATATTTTCAGCGTTGTGCTCGCCTCCAGGTACAAGCAAAAGTTATATACTCCGTGACAATATGGTATCGTATGAACGAGATAAACAAAAAAAGAAATGCAATGGTTAGAAGCGCTGCTGTCCAGGGATCTGTGAAGTTCCCTCCTTTCTTGGTTTTTCTTCTTTAAAAAATCTTTTTTTCGAAAGAGACTGTCCCCGCACAATAGCAGTTAAAAAGTCAAGAACGACGAGCGCTGAAAGCAGACAGCTATGTTGAAGTTGAATTTTGTTTAAATGTCGCCATGAATGTTGAAGTTTAAAGCAGTTGAAAAGAACGCGACGATGTTGCCGATAGAGGAAAGAAGGAGAAGGTCAGGCGGCGAAGCAGCAAACAAACGCAAAATGAACAGAACCGACCATCTGGCTTGCGGCGTCGCTTCACCGTTTGCCCGTTGGACAGCGGAGAATCGTGCGCGTCTAGATGGTCGCCGACGTTCGCCGAAACGACCAACGAAATTGGCACATCGGAGAGCGATTCAGCACATGGCGACGACGAGTGAACGCTTCGTGTGGAACGTGGACTTGACGACGTCTCTTCCGGCGACGGACTGTCGCGCTGCGATGACGATGAACTGTCGCCCACAACCGCAACCGCGGTAGCCGCGTGATCAAGTTTTGCTAAGGCGGCCAACAAAAATTCAGAAGTGGCCGCCATCAACTTTCTGGATTATCGTTCCTTTGCGAAAGCAGTATGGGTTATGTTAAAAGTGGAATCGGAATTGTGGACAAAGTTGCGCTCTACAAGCGCAAACCAACTGACACAACAAAGTGACTCACGCAGATGGTCTCTCCCCTCGCACAAGAAGTGGGCGTGGCGGCACACAGCTGTGGGGCGTGGCCAACTACTTCCTCTTTTCCTTATGCCGCACACAACTGCGGCTAATCCTTTTTCTCTCACCTACTCTCGCAGCTCCACTTACTCGAAATGCGCCTACCGTAACGCGTCAACACCTGCTCGTACTTGAAGTTGACTCTGCTACTGTATGTGGATAAATCGCATAACCTTTAAAAATTGTGCTCGTTTTGTGGGCAGATTTATGCTTTTCAGATCATCAATATATCTGCTGACGATTTCGCTATTCGATGATCTTTGCAGCATTGTTTTTGTAGACTCAAATCGCTTCGCGTCAATGCTGTGAAAATGATGCAGGCAGCAAAAACAGCAGTCGATGCACTTTTGGTGCGAGGTTAGCGTAGTCAATAGTAAATAGCAATAGAATTCGTTGCCGTCAGAGCATCCACTCAGCCCAGTTACCAGCTGCTTGTGTCTCACTTTAACTGGAATCCGTCAGTGCCATCTTTGATGCAAGTAAACGCGTGCTTGCCTTCTTTTCTTTCACTAACCCCAACTAATTCTTTCGTGTTAAGCGACTAATCCCTTGAGAGGCCATTTCTTAGGCAATATTTCACACTGTCAACAATCACTAGCTTACTCGCAATACAGCACCCTTTTAGGCAAATAATCACATCGCATTTGATGCACTTGATTGTTCTGAGAAGAAGTAACGAATCGTGCTCCATTTCAGCTAAACTACAGTAATACAAAATGCTTTTTTTTTGCACAATTTCAATCATAAAAACGCGAGTCTGAAGTTGTCTTGCTTTGAAATTTTAATTGCTTTTCATAAGCAAAGCATTAGCCATGTTGAGGTAATGAAAGAGGAAATCAGTTTCCAGCATTTCTTAAATCAAGAAACAACAAACTTAGAATGGAATCCATTTGAGCTCAGTTGTCAAGCGAATGAGCAACTATTAAATTTCTATGACTCCTTTCCTCAAGAGCTCATCATTACATTCAGATTAAACGAAAAAGATATCGCATAATTGTTGCACGCAAATGCCGATGTGACCGCAATATTGCTAGCCCATTGCCCATCTATGCATCCCTCTTTCTCCTTCATTTGACCCCCGCTATGCTTCCCTCCTTTTTTGCACTCATCAATGACCAGCCGAAGCAGCGTTAAGAAAAATGAGATAACAAATTAAGAAGTAGTTAAGCGTTAGGGAATGCTAATCATTCGGTCACGCTTCTTTCATAATCTGGAAGTCTCCCACACTATCGCCATTCTCTGCACAGGCAGTTCATACCCCTGTAGTGATGAATGGGCTTATTACGCCTTGAAGCACTCGAGCATGAACGGTAGGATATCGCTATTCTCAGAACTTGAAGATGCCTTTTGCTTCTTATAAGACGAGCATCAATATCACGCCTTGTACTTGTCGCTATCTCTAATTTGCCCTGTCAAATTGGTGCGAAACCCGGCGTTCTTGATTTCAATCTGCCATTTTTTGTGCCTCAATTCGAAAGCACATGGTGCGACATCTGGCGATTTGTCATAGCATATTTTCTGCGGTTGCTAGGTGCAGTTGAAGTAAGCAAAAATAATATATGTCTCATGCAAACTTGTCAATTTGAGGCTGTATATACGTGTGCGTAATTTGATACTTTGTGTACTGCTTGTAACCGTTACACAACCTTTGGGTATTGTGCTTTTTTGTTCCTAAGAGTAAAACTTTAACATTCTACGGCTTTTCCAGCAATAGCTTTATAGAAAGAAGCAATAGAAGTTTTCGCAGCATATAAGAGCGAAAAGTATTGTATTAACGAACAACATGCTTTAGCATTCGTTTTCAACATCACATCGCATGCTGCATTCGTTTGCCTTGAGCGCAAAAATGCATAAGAAATGGAGCAAATAAGATTTTTCGACGTGAAACGCTCCTCTAAGAAAATGCTTTTGGTGTGTCATATCAGTAAGCGCACTTCTCATTTGCATATTTTAAGCGTCATCTATCTTCGTGTGCGATTCCTCTGTTGCCGTTTGCACTCCACGAATATTTCTCGCTGAATTTTTTCTTTGTTTGCCTGACTGGTGTGCATCATGCGTTTCAGGTGTCAGGAAACTGTCATGCTGAACCTACTGCAAGTGTCATCCGTATCGTTATATAGAGCTTAATCTAGAAGACAGCAAAGAAAAGTGCTGTTAAAACAAATCTCATTTTGTTACCGCTAGTACTTGTTACGAAACTCGACCACATTAGTCAGCGATCTGCGTTTCGGTAGTTCAACCGAATATGTGTACATTATTCACATCAGCGCGAATGGGAACAGCAAAGCTTACAAGTTATGAAAAGCGATCATTGCACAGCAGAGAAATGTTGAACTAAAACTGCGCAAAAGGCAATCTATCGATTTTTACAGCCCATTCCTGCTAACATTGACATTATGATTTTCTGGCTGCGTGTTTCATTTAAGCTTACTGTTGTCGCAGATAGGAAAACGCTGAACTCCGCCTCAGGTAATTTTGAAAAGCTGGATGTTTTAATTCTTTGTTTATTAAGAGTTGAAACGCCTTTTACCTTTTCCGTTCCCAAAGCTAGTAAACGTTCACTGAAATAACATCACCGTACTTGATTTATTTTTTGCATGAACTTGTCTCAGACGCGAGCTTGTTGGAAACAATTTAGGAAAAATTCATAATCTTTATGTGCCATAGATTTTTGCTCATTTCCATTCTTCGTTCTCTAGCAACAGTTTATTATACGCACAGCCAACAACCTTTCACGTGTGTCATCCTAATTATGCCGTGCTTCTACATGTACGTCCTTCTGTAAAACAGACTGTGAGTTTAACGAGTAAAGAATGAATGCAGTCTGACTGCAGAAGAAAGAAAATGAATGCGAGCATTTTTGGATGAAAACTAGTAGAGTAAAGGAAAAGTGCTTTGCGCGATAAGAGAATGCTGGCAAGTTGGAGGAGAGTTTGCTGAGATGTCGAATATCGAGCAAACGGCACTCATTAAAAGCGTCGCTTGGCAGGCTGAACACCTGCCATGTCGTCGCGAACCGCGGTGTCCGTTACATCGTCTTCGTCCTCCGTTTCGACCGGTCGACCCACCGCCGGCCGGGCTGACGCAAGCTGCTGCCGATATGTTGATGCTGATGCTCAGCATGTTGGCACATCAATCGCAACCACAGAACGCAATCTGTCAACGTCAGTGTCTTCATATGAACAAACACGATTTGCTTTCAATCTCAGTTCATTTCTCATTTGAAAATTTCAACTTGTGCAACAGAGTCACTTCAAAGAATTTGGGCAGCGATGTTGCCGATACGTCAAAAAGTGTTTTCTTATTTTCTTTTTTCTAAAGTGCTTGTTCAGAGGCCGAAGAGATGGCCAAAAAAAACGAATGCATAGGGTATCGTGAAATTAAAAAAAAGGTAATCATCCCTTCGTCCGTCTCATGACACCTCCTCAAACTAATTTTATCACTCTCTTGAACGGTACTCTTTGCAACTGGTCGATTGCAGGAACTAGCGAAAGGCATATCGCAAAACCTAGTAATACTCTCACTCACTTCTATGGAAACGTCGCAACACGAATGAAAGGACACATCTGGCGGCGTGTAACACCGAGTAGATACACTCGCAAGGACGCCAAATGCGGCATCCTCCACATTACTAGCTAATTAGCGTGCATAATGAAAATGACCGATATTCCGCACACAGTGATCTTCTTATTCGACATAACCTTCTTGTCAATCTTTCTAAATGAACCTCCCTACACTGCTCGGAGGGCGTTTTTTATTTGGCGTAATAAGTTACGCAAATGATAAGAAATCAAAATTTCACTTTAGAATTGTCTTATTTTGTTTGATGCGAAACATAACACAAATATTTTCAGAAATCGTACTATTTAAGGACGCCTAATTGAGGCATTGCACAATTGAAGAAACATAAATCACAGTAGGTTGCAAAACAGTTTTGGTGCCTGTGATCGATTTGCTTGCTCGCTACATAGATCAGGCGCGATCGGGTATGTTAGTGAAGGGTTACTAGGAATGCCTGTTTCAGCAGGATGTTAAACTCATCCTTTGTTTTGATTGAGAGATAGTGGTTGAACGTAATTTGCCAATCACACAACATTACTGAGGCGCAGAAACATGAAAATTTTATTCAACATACAACATTATATACACGGGCCACATGTGCGAGCAATATGTAAGCAACAAAAACCATTCAAAGCAGCCATGACCAAGAAAACTCAGCAAACTTTTGTTTTTCTTGTTTAATTCTCGGCTGAGAAATTCAAGGCTTAGGGTTTGTGATCACGTTTTTGGGAAGCTGAAGCCGATCGTCCCCAGTTCTTTTTTTTGGAGTTTCTCAGATGCCACTCTTCGAAGTTCACTCACCATTTTTTTGGCCTGATCTCCGCTTTTATAAGCGTGTGTCAAAGCATTTTGCAAAAGATATTGTATGTGCGCACTTGCCATCTATAATTGTCGTAACTGTATTCTGCTTTGTCTACTCGTAAGAGTCGTTCCCATAATCTTTCGTAACAGAACGCTGTTGAGTTGGTGAGCAGTGAAGTGAGAAAAGTCGTTACGTGAACTGCACGATGTACCTCAGACGAAGTGCCTGTACCAAGTATTGCGTTGCAGGAAATTCCGCCACGATACAACTGTAGCGCCATTTGGACACTTGCGCAGTAAACAGTTAGCACACCATTTCCGCTATTTTCGGACAAATACCTCTAGCGGAAATCTCTCGCAGTTAATGTGTCCATGGTACAGGCGTATTTGTTCTGCATTATGCAACGCAAATATCCAGATGCACAAATATCAGTGTATTGTTGTTGTGCATCTATGTGCCTACTGGCAACATTAGCAAAAATTGAATTTCGAGAGCGCACACCTGTGCGCATGAACTGCAGGATACTTTGGAACAGTTCCAGAGAAAGCTCAGGAAAATTGGGCTCGAAATGAATCTACGCAAAACGATGTGGATATGGAATTAATTTTGCGCTACGCTAGGCACGTCTGCGCGACTAAAATACTGAAGAAGTCGGAAGGTACGTGTACTTACGAATGAGCTAAGTTTCACTGATAACCTTGAACGCGAAAGTGATAGTAGTGGACTTAGAAGATAGGCAGCGTGGCCCACTTTCAATAACATAACAGCTGAACTTCTCGAAGACTCTAATGTCTTGTCAGTCATGCTATACGAAGGGAAGTGTTGGTCGACGACAAAAACTGACAAAGAAAAACTAACCGGCTCTGAAGCAAACGGCAATGGAACGCAGAATATGTAATCTATCCCTTCGCATCACCTCTTACCTCCGAAAGGATATGATGTTGTATGAAATTTGCTGAAGTGGTTCAGGAACTGTATAAATTCAAATTTGGATGATCAGGGCATTTAGTGCGTATGACTGACAATAGGTGGACCGCATGGCCGACCACTCGGTTACATCTCGACTGGAAGCGTCGAAGCGATGAAAATGTTTGGTCAGCGGTGACTGCGACATGCTCAAAAGCGGAATGAATGCAGAACATTGGATCTGCGCAACTGAAGAGCAGCGTCATAAGGGCGGACTGATATGAGTGATGAAGATCGTATTTTGTGTGCATCTGGACGATGTTTGTTTGACTGTATCTCCTGTATTTCATGCCCAGAACTATCAAAGTTAGAGCTACAAAATTTGATGACTTAATATGCAACTCAAGATGGTTTTTCAGCTGTGTTTGTTTCATTTCTGAAGCGTTTGGAACGATGTTTCAACAAATTTGTTTATTCACGACAGGTGTGAAAATGAAACGCACTTGAAAACGAAATTTTTTTGGAGATCCGTAGATCTGGTAGTCAGGCATCAGTGCCGTAGTATGCATGCCTCATTATTTCTATGGCATTTGTCCAATGAGTTAGTCTACTGCGTGCAATCTAACAGGAATATTCATGCCAGCCTCTTCGTTACGATTCTGTATATGCCCTGACTTTAGCAAAACAGTGTCAGTTCTTTTTATTAGTTATAGAATCCTTTCACTGACGCTGTGAGACTGAGCGTTCCCATCTATTAGTATCTCTAATGTCTCAGATTCGAACAAAGTTGGATAAAATTTTAGGAATTTTTAATTGCTCTAGCTACACGTAGATCTCTCCTTTTGTGTGCAATATATTTCTGAGACGCTCAAATGTGGTTCGAATGTAATCCAGTTCGTTGTGTTTCTTGCCAGCGACCAGAGTTTCTGTACCCGTTCTGACTCCGTCCAATCAGTCGTCAAAGCCGGGGTGGGACCCAGTTTTCGGAGTTCTCCGATGCCACTGACCCTACTCCTTTTTGTTGTGCTGGCCACAGAAACGTCCTGGCCGTCCCTAAGACTACTTCCTAGCAATTTATGCGCACCTCATTAGCCGTTTACGCATATGTTATCTGAATAGTCATTAGCGCCTAACCCATGGGGAAAGTGTGCCACCTATTCATTTGAATGAAGTGCGCAATAAAGGGACAGAGGACAGAATTCACTCTCATTGCAAATTATGCTGGCTAAACCATCTTCCAAGATTTCGGGTTTTTGAACAAAACACATAGGGCTTCCAAAAATCAGATGAATTTTTATAATTCAGATATATTTTCGAGAAAGCCAAATTTTTGTAAGTGGGTCGTCCGCGATGTCGAACACAATAACGCATCATCGAATGAGACCACCCTGATATTTCAATCATGGTTACTAAGAGAAAAATCTTGGCAGAATATTTTAGACATATTGGAGCATGCCAGGTGGGAGGGGAAGGGGTAGCAGGATAGTTGCTATTCGCAGTCTTGACAAAGATGACCTGGTTGGTTCCAGAAAAGACTGGAAAATCAGTTCCAGAAAGCTTAACTAAAGTTGAGGTTTTGGTGGCAGTTCCAGATTTTTCATTTCCCTGTTTCAGCCCTTCACATAGTGATTTGTAATTAGCGTAGCGTGCAGCAATGTGCATTGTATGGTGAAACAAAGGTCGCGTGGGATGCGTTAGCTTCCTTTTTTATGCGTGAGCAGCACATGCCGTGAAACTCTGTGAGGACTTTTCAAAGCAGTGCGTCACAACTTCGGGGCAAGTGCTGTTGTTTTGTTAAATCGTAGAGCAACAGATTTCCTGTCCTTTCATACATTTTTTTTCGTTGCTGTCTGCTTCGAGACTGCTCTAATCACCTCAGATCAATTTGAATTCAAAATTCTTTTCAAGATGGTTCACTGCCAGGCCCTTTCACAACAAAGCGTACGCGCAGAAGCCTTAAATGACTGCGCACTGAGGTACGAACCGCCTTTTATGAAGTAGACTGGCCGATCAGTTACATGGTGTTTTCTTAAGAATTAAGAAATATAATCTCATTAACGTAAAAATTTCGCTAAGTCAAAGTCTTTTCCGTAACTTATAAGCCTCTGGAAAGCCAACTCATTCTTGCTGATTATCTCTTTAAATGTGCCTTCCTCGGTGACAACCTCTGAAAAACACTATGAAGAGAGGGGGAGAGCAAGAAGAAATCTGCATTTTGATATACGCCAACACTTTTGGAAAGAATTACAGTCAGTAGTCGAATCAGGCTTGATTTCACATGTTTGGCACTTTCCGGCGCCTATACAAGCACAAAATGAGAGAAAACGGTGTGGTATCAAAAAGAACGCTCTGAATTGTCGTACTACAGCCCGCGAAAGGGCGGTTTATTAAAAGTGACGAAGGCGGATTTGACTCACTTTGAGTTAGCTGAGTTGAATTTGCTGCATATATCAACATTTTCAAATAGTGCGCTGTTTACTCATGCTTATTACGAAAGTGCATACACATTTTCGTACATTTGATGGGAGGACGTTTTATAATAAGAAAGAAGCCAAAACATTTCTTAAGTGATGAGCGTGAGGTTAACGTAGATGTCTCAACGCCAAGTATCCTCTCAACTCGACAAAATGTTTTTCGTTTCTGTGGCTTCACACAAAAACATATAAAATCGGCCTTACGCACCCAAGATTTTTAATTGTGTTGCGATTGTTACTGCATAAAACCATTACTGATAACATCAGAATGACGACCGAAAATTTTTTTTCAAAATCTTGTCAACTGTTCGACACATGCACAATTTCAAAGTGTTGCATGTAGATGAGCGCAAACGGCGTCGAGAATGTGGGTGAGTTATTTGACCGCAGTGATTCTACTCAGAAGACTGTTAAACCCATCTCACTATCGTGGAACTTCTTTGCATGCGTTGCAGCTGTGGTGACCGGTGCTGATAAAATATTATTCTTTGTTTTGGCCAAAAGAGCGTATCTTCACTTCATATTCTTTGCTCTCCTGCAAACAAAGTTGCAGTACTTAAGATTTCCAAAGACGCACCATCTCCAAAGATTTCCAAAGACACACCATCTTCACTAATGAACTCTAAAAAATGTCACAACTCGCTGGATTCGCGCCGAACAAAAACGGCTGCAACAAAAAAAATTCATGTAGCGATTGGAGGAAACTGGAGGCTCACCATTCCTGAGCATCTTTCAGGAGGGAAGCGCGACGTCTGTGGTTTTCCCATGTTTATGAAAACTTTGGGGAGAATGAAGTACGGAGCATGGATTTTAGGACATAGAGGAGTGAAGGGGAGACGCATATCCCATTCCCGCCACTTGTGAAAGAAATGGGATATGCGTCTCGCTGTTTTCAATTAAGTGTGTTTTTACAAGCGCATATTCACCATTTCTAGTTAACCAAGAGGCACCAAAAATTAATGGCCCTCGTTGTCTTTCATCCAAAATAACTTATTTGCTTACTGAAAAAAAAAACGAACCAATATTTAAATAGTAAAATAACCGCTCTGAAACGGAATGAATGAATTTGCCTTGAGGCTAAAATAAATAACGTTATCTTGTGTGCTTTCGAGTGACCCATTTAGGTTAAAGATTGGTGTTCATAAATCAGTTTTATATAGGTAATAACATCTGAAGTTGTTGTTAACAGCTTTCAACAAAGGCGTTCATAACAGACAGCACATACCATCGCTAAAGACGAGAACTACTTGTAGCTGACCTGTCGACCAGCATATGGAGAACTTCTGAGAAGTGTCACTGGTAGAGGCTATTGTTTGAAGTTAATAAACAAACGGGATGCGTGACCGATAAGACATAGTCGACATGCCACTCGTTCAACCGCTAATACTCGAAAATCTCGGGTGTGATAACGGTTCACATGATCTTATCAAATGACCTTGCACACATTGTTTTACTTCTTGTTATCTTAGGCCCCACTTTGCACGAAAACTTTTTTTTGTTGAGAGTTGCCCTTGGCATGCAAACGTGATGTGATTGTCTACCCAGTTGACTGTATTCATAACTCAAGCAATGTGACCCTCAAATTTCATTCATGCAACTTCAGCGACAACGGCTCATCTGTTACAAAACACCCAAATCAATGATTTCACCGATCTTTCGAATTATGTAGCCTGAATTTTTCCTAAGTTGATGTGGAAAGTAGTAGTTTCGAGCGCTTAGAGCACATAATAGTATTTTAGGAGAATGTTGCTATGTGGCTGTCAAATCTCTATAAATGACCAAATTACGATTGCTTCAGCTCGGAACGCATGAACTTTGAAGATTTAAAAACGATTTAGTTGTGCTGCATGAAATTGTACATTGGCACGTAGACATCGATTTCAATGACTTTTTTCTTTCTCGCATTCTGGAAACAGAAAACACCAGCAATGGTCTATAGCCAACGTTGCTGTTCACTATTATCAGAAGTAAGCATTTCGTAACTCGAATGGGTAACATTTGAAAAGCTCTGCTCCCTCCTGCCCTACTTACGGCCTCTTCTGTCGAAGTGGTTGAACGCAAAGCTCGAAGACGAACTGCGTTTGGATTGAATCGTCAGCAACTATGTTACACACTATCGCTATTTGCGGTGTGCTCCACTTGGTACGCTTTATGTTTTGGTATTTTATGTTTCGTTGCGCTCTAAACACATATACGTGCGTACTATTTTTCTTTTCATGTTTCTAGCATATATCGTTCTACATCTGATATAAATGTTCTCTTTTATTCGCTGTGTGTCTATTTGTCCGAGAGTTTCAACCCAAGAAAGGGGAGTTAACATAAGGAAATTTGGCAAACATTCAGCAAAATTGCGGGGGTACTCCCAAAAATTGGGTAACGGGCATAAATTTCTAGACAAGTGCGGCGTATAGAAAATAACAAGGTATGAAAGGAAGGTTAGAGGAACGATTATGCCTATGTTCACTTCCTCCGACTAAGCTGTTACGACGCAGAACATTACAGATTATAGTAAGTATTAAACACCGCTCAAAATGTGAATTTCTGAATGAGAAATTGCGAACTTTTGGAAGAACAGCGCGAAAACTTTGTGAAAATGGGCACATATAGTAAGTAACAGCCAGTGTGACACTGAGGACAGATCGCTTGACCGCCACGAGTTCACGGTACGAGTAGTCAACAACAACTGTTTGAAGATGAATCGAGAGAAGTGCTTTTACATAGCAAAGCGTTGTTTATTTGCTTTTCAAACATTAATTAGACATTCGCAGTCAGCAGTGCGGGAAGTGCAAATCGGAAACTGCCACGCGTTCTGATTTGTTCCGTTCATCACATGCTTATTTAGTCTAGTCGTCGTGAGAGAAAGCAAATTGTTGTCGGCGGCGCTGTAATGCAGATTACGCACTGCGATCGCGGCTGATCCATGCTGCTAGAAAGTCGCATTGCTTTTCAACTTCTCATGTCATCTCGTTCAGCATGCTAAACGCTTTCACATACGATCAGACGCCTTGTTTACAGCACACGGCGAACCATGAGCTCCTCTCTACTGCAAACTTCTAATAGTTTTTAGTTTGAATGCGACCCAGGGTGCATGTTTCCGCCATGTGTTTTCTGACCCTCGTACCGAATGGGCCACAGCTTCATACGTTAGAAGCATTTCGCCGATGCCACACCTTACTTTATGAAGTTGCTTTCATGAACGTCCAAAATTTCAATTTCCAACTTTGTAACCAGTTATCGTAGGGACGTAAAAACGGAGGAAAGTCCACCTGCGCCATTTACAACACATGTGTGAAGGCGAA
>JPKZ01000510.1:373416-403109 GCA_000803305.1 Toxocara canis
CACACTAGGAAAAAAACTCGACACTTTTCTAAACGAGGCAGCCAGTAATTTTCGAAGCACCCTAAGAATGAGTTAGCAGCCGAAATATGAGAAAGTCGCAAAAATATTTCCCACTTTTCTTCAGCTTCAATCGAGAGAGGCTGAACGAGTGGAGCAATGGCAAACTGAAGCGCCCGATACGGCGTCGATCGCAGCTTTTGTTATCCAGTTCTACACTGCTCAGTTTGGGCTTCGACCCATTTTGCGTTTCCCACTACAGACGACAGACCAGTAGCCATCAGCGCAACGGAAAGGAAAGTTCATCCGGTTTTGAAGTGTGCCTTGTCTCAAACTCTTGCCGGTGGCCCAAAAAGTTTCTCTTTTCCATTTTCGGTTATACCATTTTACGTCACCATTTACGCTCACTAAAACCACTCCGAGAATGACATTAAAGCGAGGCTATTTTTGCTTCTTTACCTTCGCCAATATGCATTTTTACTTGTATGACCACTTTTACAAAATCCATTAGGAATACGCATCTGCATTCGACGCTGCAAACTGCTCTCATGTGTCCACGGTTCTTCGCTGTTGTGGTCGGTCACACATTAAACAGTGGTTTCAGTTGGCGATTGGTGGATTACAAATAATTCATCGATGGTCGTGCTAAAAACTTCGGATACCTTAGAACTATCAAAAGCTTTCATCCTTCTTTCGATACCGTGAGCTTGTTTATGCTCCCAACTGTGGGGTATTATTTTTAGGGTTTCAGTGACGCCGAGAATAATAGAAATATCCGAAAACTGCTTATGATATCAACAACTTTAAAGCACTCACTCGAAGGAGATTAGATAGGCAGGTGTCTTACTGCGAGCGCATAAATTCCCACGAATTTTGCAATTGCAGTTTCCAAATCGCTCTAACGCATATTCTTCATCCTCCGATTACGAAAGTATACGCATACATTTTTGCGCCAGCCAAAGCCTAATAAATGCAACGTTCCGACGTTCCTAAAAAACCAAACGTTTATTGTAACAACATGCGTTGATAGTGTTCACAACGAGAAAAAATGGAACGCATTTACCCTTTTATGCGACTGATGGACAGTAAAAATCTATGTATCGATGAGCGAAGATTCTTCTTCACAGTATCAAGCCTACTGTTCAACTCTGCTTTCAGATTATAGATCTCTTCCAGAATTTCCTTCGGGTTTTTTTTCTTCCATGTTCGCGAATCTCTTCGTGGTATTGACAGTCCTCTTTGCAGGCACAGAATACATCTTTTCTAATCCATTTCAAGGTTCAGATGCAAAAATATCGAGCGCCCTTCCAATGACACTGCATGCACCAGCAACGTCTAAAATATTGTGCAGTATTGCCATAGCATAAGAAACGATAATTCGACCGTCCTGAAAAGTAAACGTCATTTTTTAATGACGTTTTAATGACGTTTTTTATTTCGGTATGCTACCACAATAGTATTTGAATGTAAGTGATGCGTCCTTTGTTGACGTTGATGATTTTTGTGGACTTATTCGTTTACGCATTCAATTCTTTCACCTTGGAGCTTTTTGATTCAAATTTCTATTCGCTTATTGGTGGCTGCAAGTTTTCAAACTAAAAGCGTTAATAAAGAGTGCTAAATGTGCGCCCATGAAATATTTCGAATAAATTACCATCAAAAAGCACTGCCATAAAAAGTAACTGTATCTGAGTTGCACTGTGTTGTAGTGTTGTCATGTCGTGAGACGCAGCAGTTAACAGTGAGCAATTTTCACAATTGAAAGATGTTCTTTACAAGATGTAAATTGCTTTTCGTTGTATTATTCCAAACGTAGCTGTTACCTATCCAGTGAAGTAAATGTTTCAAATTTACTCAAAGCGCAAGTTATAAACATCGACGTCCGTATAGAAGAAAATATCCATAATACTTCTAGCAAAAAAATGTTTTGGCTTAAACTTCAAAGCTGTGCATATGGCCTGAGCAACCGACGAACAGCTTTACATTGTCGGTCTTACCTCCCATGCAATGAAGTCATTGCCAGAAAGTTATCGAATTTTATCGATCACTTACCCAGTCAATAGTCAAAGGAGAAGATGCAGTTAGTGGAGATTATCAGGGCATATGAAATGATACCGTTGTTTGGTTTCCAAAAGTTTCGCCTACAACAAAATGGCATTTCCATTTGATACGTGAAGGAAAGCAGTAGAAAACCTTCGCGGATCGAAATTCAGTAAAATTTCGTTTGAGAACTTTTTCAGGATATGTGAAATGGTGAAGTTTCAGCTTTGTAAAGTAATCAGAAGCGCTTCTTGAAGACTATTCGCTAAAGGATTGAATAACCTTCTTGAGCTTTCTATTCACAGTAAGCCTAAGAGGTTGCTGTACACACAAACAATGGCCGAGAACCATGCGCTACCATTCATTCACATTGGTTAAATCTGCGCAATTAACAAAAATGCTTTGAAGGCAATTTAGTAGACCATCACATTTCGGCTGTCGTAACCAATCGTGCAGTGTAAATGAGAAAAAATCTAATAGGTTGTTAGTGAGCTTTCAAGGACGATCGGAAGAGCGTTTTGTTGTTCAGAAACTGTAACGAAATTTCTCTAGAATATTTTGCCGTTCGAGTGGTTGGAGGACTGGAGATCGGATAGGATCACGCTCCATGCATTGACCGGAGAGGAGGGACCAACAGGAATTGGCTGACAGATCGAAAAGCAATATGTACGCATTATTACACGCAAATAACTCGATGTATATGACAGATTTTATTTATGACAAGTTTTGCGTGCTTAATTAAAGTGCAAAAAAATAGGTCCCATTTATGCCGTAAAGAACGGTTCTGGGAAGGACAATCGTTCGCTAAGATTTATATGTTGTTTGTATGAAAAGAATATTATATGCTGAAAATGAAAGAATGTCATGTATGGAAAAGGTGTGCCCTTTTATTAAATGTTGATAAAGTAACACATAAATATCGTCAAGCCAAACAGTTGATTGGACCAACGTTCAGAAAGTGGCAGCTAAAATGTATACTTAATAAACTAATGGTAAAGCTCGCCTCTTAACTGGTTGCCACGCTCTGAAAATGCCGTTCAGCTGGTGGTGTGTGAATCTGATTGTTTATATTCATTATTATGTCGAACATGCCGCGTGTGATCGTCAAAAAGTTTTCTTTAAAGAAGGTAGTAGAGTTAAATAGTTTGCGCAACGATTCGCATCTCATCTGTTTTTGAGTGCCCAAAACGTTAAAAGATATTAAATAAACCGTGAGGTGAGTTCTTGAATGGCTCCAGCCAACAAACGGAGCTTTTTTATAGCGTGCTATCGAGCAAGATTTGTCGCAAATGCGTGATGAACTATCACAAGAAAGAGGTTTGCATGAAACTGTGTAAATAAAGCGCACTAATTGTTGAAATGAACGGCTTTTATTGTTAATGAAGTTTTCAGTTGAAATGAAATGTTTATTGTTGTGCATGTGCATCGTTGCTCGTAAACATTCACTGTTGAAGCTCACTGACTATGAGGTATGCTCGTCGCTAATCTCCGCATTCATTATATGGACAAAGAAAGCTAGCAACGAGAGGAACCAGGCAAGAAGAGGAAGTGGTTTACTGGAGAGATACCGCTCCACTGATTTTGCTAGTTCTCGTATCCCCGATTGGTTCGGACTGCAAAGAAGGGATTTATCAGATTCTTTTTTTCCAATATGTGTTCGAGAAAGGAAAGGATTCTTTAAGTTCAAGAAGTACAGCAGAGGAAGTGAAACGGATGCCATCAACTGACCATAGTTTCCATGACTATTGAGTAGATGCTGTTAGAAGGGACGATAAATGGTTTTGCAAATGTTTTTGGGAAACGAATGGGAATCTTGCTTAGGAATCCATCCTCAAGATGAGGAGGTGATGGAGGTCCTAGAGGAAAACAAATTATTTAAAGAGTACTTGTTGATTTTTTTGATTAAAGAGTATTGACTGATTAAAGAGTATTGATCTCACAGGTATTTTTTGCACTGTGTAGGGGCCAGAAGCGCTGATAACATAGCACAGTAAAATTCTATGAGAACAGAGTGGGATTTAGACGAAGGCTCCACTTTATAAGCAGAGAATCTAATTAGCCAGCTTATTTTCGAAGGTGCGGGAATTTGACGACGCACGCCAAAGGAGCTCGCCCGGTATTCACCTCTGCAAGCTACCTTAGCCAAATAATTTTCTGAAGCGATCGTGTTCAGAATAAAAAATCCATCCATTTCCTTTGAAAAGGAACGAGATAATACTTTGGTAGGAGCGACAAAAATTGGATTATTCGACGTAGGCAACACCATATGTGTGGTATTATTGAAAAAGTTTCGTGGGCAGCGAAATATGTGAATTTACCACATAAAAGTTGATTGCATTTATTGCGCATGATTGCAGTACCATATGATTGCATTTATGGAATTTTCTGATACTCGCAAGTGTCAACTAGATAAGGGGAAAGAAAGAAAATTGAGACAGATATCATAGCCATTACCTAAACTCCGCAAAGAATGGGCCGATTCTTGTATCGTTCGAGGCCCATGGTTGTCCTTTCTTGCTGAGACTGGAACTTCCGAGATTACAAGCGACTCCTCACAGTTTCTTAAGGATGAAAATAACAAATCCTTTCAATTACAACAAAAAACCATATTCGAATAGAGGAACACAGGATAGATGCGAATCGGCTCCAGTAACCGAGTCCATTAACTGCAATACAGCACAGTTGTCGCTGAGGCGTCGTCGTCGTCGTACACTCATCCAGAAATAACTCATCCAGAAAAAATTGAATTGCCGTCCTGGCTAGTGTGCTGTGTTTTGTGGGCAACGACGAAGGACAGCGCCGAAAGGCATCCGAATGAACAATCAGTGAAGAGCATAACGTGAAGAGGGAAAAGGTGAGAGGAAGGAGGGGTCAGAGAGAAAATTTAAACAGGAAAGATGTCAGGGGGCGGGTATGCGCAGCAAATTACTTTTAATAGCGCACCAATATCCTTAACATGCAAGTTGTTGGAACATCTGGTTACATATGAAGTCGCGTAGAAGTTGATCACTGCACTGAACGATGCAGACGACGGCACGAAAACCGCTAAATGTTTTGTAGTGTTCCGACATTGAATTTAGGATTCAGGAAGAGGATGGATGACAAGAGCATGATGGAAAAACAAATAAATTAATAACATTATTCTGAGGAAGTAGAGATATAATGAGCTTTAAATCAGGCGGGAAGAGCGCATGCCTTGAAAAAATCGTAACCAAATGCTAGTTTTCTACGTCAGCTATTCACCAGACCTCACGCACTTTCCGTTCATTTCTGTTTGTTCAAATTAGAGGCAGAGAAAACGTGCACATTTGCAAATGCTCCGGTAATCAGATATCAAAATTACCCTGAACCAGCATTATGCTATAACTTACTTACAAGTGTTGCAATGCCGAAGAAACCGTTGAAATGAATAAAAAAATTTACGGAATAGATTAACAGACCGGTAGGTAACCGTTGAAAATTAAGTAAGGCAGATTGAATTTAAAAAACTGCAGTTATAAATTAAATAGATTTTTTTAAATTTAAGTTTCAGTCAGCCATTGAAAATAAATAAAAAGCACTTCCCACGTTTTTTTTTTGAAAAACGTGGGAAACAATTTCACATTTATTGAGTTTGTCTTGGCACAGTGATCGCCCTTGCAGAGGCGATCCTTCTTCACGAATGGCACATAATGGAACCACACAGACAGGCAGTCTACCAACTTTTGTCAGGAATAAAGTTTAGCTAGTAAGCTGCACTTTTTGTCGTATTGCATTGCAGCAGCACTTTTGATATGTAAAATTGAGGAAGTAAAAATCGCATCATCTTATCAGTCGAACATTAAAAAGTCTTTGCAATAAACGCCAATAATATTGCAATAAATTTATTGCAGCAAATGAAATGAACGAAATTCATTGAGAGTTACACAGAATTACACACAAAGCAACGAGAGAGAGAGAGGAAGAGATACCAAGAGCGGTGATCGGATGAGGCTCCACGTTCATTATTTATGCTGGATGACGAAGGCAAACAAACAAGCATGCCAATTTTTTTTTTTTGCTGCGAACTATTTTGTCTCTAGCGATGTGCGAAACAAAGAAACTGAGAGGGAAAAAGATTGGCGTGACGTCACCGAAACTTGCATTAAAACCAGTTGGGTGGTGCACAAGTTCTCTCGTTTATGACCATAGACAACAAAATTCGAGCAGTGCATATTCTAAGGCGCACTTCGTTGTTCTTCGTTTTTTTTTTTGTTCGAATTTTCATTTCAAATTACTCAGGAAGGCACACACTGTGGTGGGAAAAATCGAATTTTATATGAAACAATACGCTGACCAAATGACAAATTTCACCGGAAATTCACGCAATGCTTGAAAAATATGGTCACTTCGTTGTTCTTCGTTTTTTTTTTGTTCGAATTTTCATTTCAAATTACTCAGGAAGGCACACACTGTGGTGGGAAAAATCGAATTTTATATGAAACAATACGCTGACCAAATGACAAATTTCACCGGAAATTCACGCAATGCTTGAAAAATATGGTACTAGAAGTGCATAAAATCGAACACATGTCAAATCTATTTTCGAGTGTCTTCTCTGTCTTGGATAAGCAACAGTTTGATTACCGTTCTACTGCTGGTTTTCGACTCTAAAACTGATTGGAATGGGAACAACAATCGGTGCCGAATATCATTTTTTATTTAGAATTCTTCATTTGGGAGACACTCGATATTGGAATAATTGTTGCGATCGTTTTATTGGGAAATTTAAAAAGCACACTGAGAGGCGGTATATCTTTTTGTTGGGTGTGGTACGTGGCCGCTGATCGATTGCTCGCAACGAAAGGCCAATTTGACGCAGTTTGACTAAATTGAAAAAGAAAGAAGTATAGTTTGCACGCTAACACACCCAATGAAACATCTCCCATTCCCGACGAGAGCACAGGGGAAGAGAGGAGTGATGCATCAGTTGAAAAAGATGAAAAATTTTATAGATGCTCACAAATAGCAAACTGAAAGATATGAGCTTACCGTAGACACAAAGAAGGCACCATTAATTATGCATAATGCGCTCCACAAAACGCAACGCGCACCACTGGGCTCCAACGTACGATTGCCTACACGCGCAATGCGACTACGCAAAATAATTGAACTATAGGCGGCTATAAATGGAAAGCGTAGCCTGAACAATGTGCTCACTGCTTCATCTACGTGAACTACTCAATCCAGCTCTTTTTAGAGCGTTTACGGGTGGGTGAAGCGTGCTCGACGTCTATGCACCTCACTGTGTGCGAATTCAGCAGACCATGGTGCTGCTAAATCTTCTAAATTATCAGCAATAACGTACCAAGTTTAGCTTAAAACTAGTTATGATTCTGGTGGAGGATGCTTACTTGTGCTTCACGTCTCAGGTAACCTAATTCAAGCTGGATTCCCTCATGAACTGTCGCCCTTGCACGGTCATTCATATCGACGATTTTAAAACTTCCTACGTCATCACTACATCAGCTCACCTCATTTTGTCCACACTACAGAAGATTATTGTATCCCTCAAAAACAACACGAGACATGCTCTAGTATTTCCCTTCTTCAAGACACAGCCATATCGTGGGCGGAAGTATTTCTTGCATGAATTCCCCATGGAACTTATTGGGATGGGCTCGTCGAAAGAACCTTCTTGATAACGCCTCGAACCGTTAAACTAATCAGAGCAATTTTCAGATCACTTATGATCTCCTTCCTAGCTTCACGTGAGCAAAGTTAGCGACTTGTCAATGGAGTGACACAGTCCAAACCGATAATGTTCTTGCGAAATTTTGAGAAGGTAGTGTGCTGCTAAATGTGCTACAGCCATTGGTGTTTGCTATTCTATTTTATACTTGTTGCTTTCTTAACTAACGAGTGCATTATTGTACAGAACGAATTATTAAGTTTTTATTGAAAACCACAGGGCTGCATTACTTATGTTGGTCCACAAGATGCTGCAATACAGCTAGCGAAAATTCGTTATGCTATAGAATAATTTGATATCGAATGCTAATTCTGTATTATATGATACACGTTAACAATTTTATAGCTAGTAACATTGTACTGAGATTTTCATCGACTGTAAAGTGGTTTAGTTGACGAGCAGAGACTAAAACTGTGATGTGTTATATCACAATTAGTGCATAATCAGTACACAAAGACGAAAAATAGCAGTGACGAGAAAGTGGTATGAAAACCAAATCGCACTACAGCAACCGGGAGATGCAATTGGCGCATTATAAGCAAAAAGTAGATTTGAAGGATTCCGACGAATTTTGGTGACAAAAAAGTTAGTCTTTAATGTGTGCACGTAATTTGCCGTAGTTTCATCAGAAATGACATTTTTTAAACCATCATGTCCAACTGTCAGCCTTCTGTAATTACCAAATTGCATAGAAACAGCAAAAACAGAAGACCAGCGTCTTGTGTTCAACAGAATACGTTGATGCCATATATTCGTGTATAACACGATTTCACGATCACGACTCTTCTCGGTCTGCACAGACGTAATCTGACGGATATCGTCGTAAAACGAGCGTTGATCTTAATCCGAAAACGTAGAGTAGAATGCAAACCATTGGCGCTAGGTGTGCAGACGAGTTCAACATACTTAGCACTGAATGCATTAATAAATGCGTAGTATGAGTTAGCTGAACAACCTTCTTCTTTCAGCAAAACTCTAATTACCGTTATGAAAAGTCATTACTTTCAAACTCTCTGCCTCAGACTTCCAGGCCTTCAGCTTTGTTACTTAAAACAATTTTCGTGTTCACAACTCTAGCCTCCATTCCCCCCCCTTTTCTATTCTTACAATATCCGCTAACGAATATATGATCTGGATACCAGGAACGCAAATCGCCCTCATGCAATACTAATGCTGTGGACTTTAATGACTTCTGATAACTTAGCAGACAGTCAACTTTAAACCACAATGAATGTGGTGACGGTTAAGACAACTGAATGGAGGTGAGGAAACGAGCCGAAAAGATGTGGAGTAGTTTGTGACGATATGTGAAATAGTGGCGTTCTGTTTCGATAGCGGTGGTGAAGTTTTCCCTAGCGCTTCATACCATTTCTTACTATTCTATATTTTCCGTTTTTGGAACGATTATATCGCTTATAGTTTCAAACTAAGCAGCTGTATGAACCAGTAGAAGCGCTCAAAGCAGAGATGGTGGACAGAATATTGAAAAATAGCCACAGTGAATAAAACAGCCTAGTATAGTAAAATATAATATAGTTTGATGGGCATGAAAAGCGTAAAATTCGCGGTTTCCAATAATCAGGAACAAACTGAAATAGACAAGTAGTACTCAACAGATCCTAGATCGATCGGTACTGCTACACTTTTTCACCACCTTCCTTTCACTCCACGAACTTTCAAGAATCTCTTCCGACTACAAGTATACTTGACAATACTAAACTGTGCCGTACTACGCCGCACACGCTTCTAAAACAGTTTATCATCTTTCTCAACAACAAGGTGCTTTGAAAGTTTTATGGTGTAACGTTTTCTTTAAGACTTATCCTTTATTCGCAGCTAACATGTATACAATGGTTGCTTAAGAAGTGCATTCAGATTTCAGGTCTAAAGCGCCGTTTTTTTATCTGTCGCTTTCATCGCCCAAGTTATTAAACCGTCTGCCACCACTGCTGCGAAAAACGCGTAAAATTCATGTGCTGCGGAATAATGCAAACAACACTTTGTAGTAATCATAGCTAGAAAGGCGAATTTCTGAATGAGAAATTGCTCATTTTATGAAAACGAGTGCGGAAATTCAAATACAGTGAGCGCATGCAGTTTTGATCCGGTGAACTGATTGCCCCACTATCACCAGCTCACAGTAAATGTCGGAAGCAGCTGCTCGATCGCGAATTGGGCACAGATGTTTGCATGCGTAGCTAAGCATTTCTCATTTAGCTTTCGGAGAACTTTTACTTCACCGTTCCAAAGGGGACTGAGGAAAGCGCATATTCACTCAGTTCTCTGACATGATTTGACACTTTTTTCATAGCAGTGAAATCTGCGACGCTTTTTCTCGTTACAGTGAAAGCTTATTGCAGGGCGCATTCCAGGAATGTTAACGTAGATCTGTGAATTCCAAAGTTTGGTTTGTTTAGTGCAAACAACACCCGAGTTGAGGTCGCAGTGGCTGTGTGCAGAGCAGTGCGCATGCAAATCAGCAATAGCAGCAGTTCTCAGTGTCACTCGGTGTTCACGCTACAGTGTAGCGTGCATCTTTGTTAGATCATTCGTCCTGGCCCAACTTGTCGCCCAACATGGCACGTGTTCATTACATATGCATAAGCAGAATGCACATCCAGCCAACTGCACCCTTGTCTAGTTCGCTGAAATGTGCCACTCTACTGCCCTGCAGTGCCCTCCGTCTTTACGGTCTAAACTTTCGACATTTAATTTTCTTTGTGAGCAATACACTTCGACAAGACACCAAACACTTCACTCATACGGCACTCGCAGTCGGCTTACATACTTCCACCGACGATAGATGGTAACTCGATATTGAGTTATCACAACCAAACAATGAGCAAGTGTGTTGGGGGACAGTGGGAATTCGAAAACGCAATACACATTTCGGATGTATAACACGAGTCGGCGTAAGGCAGAATAACACGTGCAAAAAAGGGGATGAAGTAGTCGTGCCACTGCTGGGTGCAATGCCTGCCTTGCGTTTTCTACGGCCGTAGATGTACCAGTAAGGCGAAAAATACGATTTTTTAGACGTCGAGGGATTTGGTGAGCAGCACCATGAGTAAGTCAAGTGTCTTATATGCGACTGTTTCAGCTAGCGCGCTATAAGCATGTAAAAGCGAACTAACACTATGAGCATATATGAGCATATTATGTAAAAATTTTACATTTGAAACTTAAAAAAACTTAAAAAGTCACATTATATGCAACTAACACAATAAGCATATAAGAGCATATCATATAAAAGCGCATGATAATTTGCAGGAACCGTTGGGCATAGATTGCGACTATCACAGAACAGCTTAATGCCTTCAGTTTTCGTTGACAAGTGCAACTTTCATCTACATTGACCTTTGTGAGCGCCTCTTTCACGATTTCAGTCGACTTGCACATTTTAGTACTGCTGTCAATTCATACAGGCCGCCTGAAGCGTTCTCGTGATGTTCAGTTAAAGTCAGGTTTTATTTTTTGAATCTGAGTTAAGAGCAATAACTCTCTTCCTCACCAATTTTCCTAACACCAAAAAATCTCGGGCTCGAAATCTGGCACTGTAACATTCCAGCTGATCACAGGGGTAAATTTTGAAGGAGTGATTGCATTTGAGAAGGGGCTTATGTCAAGCGTAGCTTTCGAAGATAGTGGACTGAACTTAGTGAAGACACGAATTTTAGATTTTTTACAATAAAATGGCATACCCAAAGGGAAGAGTGACTTTCGAACGGAGAATAATTCAGCAGATCCACAGTACTGATGAGAGGGGAGGGAGGGGAATTCAACGGTTCTTAATGCTTTTTTTGTTATGGAAAAGCAACTAAGTTATTAAAATGAAGTATACGCAGTGGAAGTCATGATTTTTTCGAGCCATTCGAAGCAGGAACTGTGACGTGAGAAGGCCAAAACTGAGTCTAACACCGAAGTTCTTCAAATGACGCATTATCCAAACGTACGGCGCTCTGTGAAATAATGGCGTTTTATCTGCATGATGGTGAGCTCTAAGTACAAAACAGCGTGGGTGAACCTTTGAACGTCGTGCAAAAACCAGGTACTGAGACTGTCTAACCCACACTCCAGATCTCAAGAATTATGACAATTCCGCAACAGTCAGCTTGCACCACTGCTATAAACTCTTACCGCGAACATACTGTGCGGCTCAAGAGTGCATCTGCTGAATTACTAGCAAGAAATTCGTTTAAACGGAATGTTTGACACGTGAATAACGAACTGCACACATTTAATAGAACATTCATACGAACAAATTCATTAAACATTTTATGCAAGCAGTCGACTCAATAGCGACGTGATGGTTAATCGCTGTATGCGCCAGCATAGCTAGGACTGCAGAATGGGAGGAGGATCGTTTTTCTGGATAGTCGGAAAGAACAGGTAGGAGGAGGGGAGGGGGGAATGACGGGTAGGGAATGGGATGGGTTACAGAGTCACATTAAGCGTTGAACCTTGGCGATCACGATCTGAACGCTATAAAAACAGCTGTCCATTAGAGTTAGGTCAAAGAAGCGAACCGAAAAAAAGGGCATCAAGTTTGCTATGGCACTATCGTAGTGGCACCACGCCGAGGTGCACAATGTGATTCCGCAAAATGTCATACGGAGCCAGACGAAAACGTCTAAAGGGATGTTTTGACGGCTGTCAACCAACTTACTGAGCCATTCGTTGGGTGGTTCGGCTTCCATGAATCATTTCAAACGAGGAGAAGGGCAATCGAAAAGTGTGCGCAAACATTTGTAAGCAACATTCAGCATTGCCGTAAGCACATAATCCTTAGCTCATTAAGCAGCGCCTCGACGACCTTCGCGCTTCATCGCGATGCTCATTACTAGATGGCTAATATAAAGTCGAATGAAAGTGAAGCGGAAAGAGGCCCACAACTCGGTGCACACAACTTCACTTCGTCGACACTTGCTAATCCCTGCTCGAACATCGCGCTCACTTCGTTTAGCTAGCTTAGAAGCTCACTCGCAAATCGCTGTTCCAATTCCCTGCTCGCAAACGTTAGTTAGTCATACTACCTATTGCGTATCCTGCTCAGCGAGGGAACAAACCACTGTAACAATGCCCCTATAAGTTATATGATGGCAGCGCAACATTATCAACGTCCGTCTGATTTTTTTTTTTTTGATGTAGGACACAAATTTCAATTGACTTTTGTCAATCGCTAGAAGGAGCAGATAAAATCACAATAGCTTAAACACAGCTGACACGTTGGCCAGGTTCATTTCTAAACATAACTGGTTATTCACTCTACTACGGTAAAAAAAAACGCAAAAAAGAAAACAACCTCGCGAAAATGATAACGCTGGATTCCAGTCACATGCCGAACTTGACTGCTACAATATATAAGCAGTTTTAGTCCCCACAAAATTAGTTTTCACAATGAATACTGTATCTTACCCGATCGACCTATGAGCAATGTTTATGGTGTGACTTCTAAAAAACGGCAATCGTGCTAAACATGTAACTGTTTCGGATGATTCGTAAATAAATGCGTGTTGTACGAAGGGATTCTTCGAGGTAGGACGGACGGAGGGAAACAACTGTCGAGCAAAACTCCCAACAAAGTGATAATCCCAAAAACGGCGGCCAGAAATCCCCATAGGGAAACCGAGAAACCCCTCGTTTAACGTACAATATTAGGATGAGGCAGATTTTGACTCGCAAGCAACTGATTTCGAGCCCACTGTAGTTGTGAAACGATCCTGTGATTAAGATGTTTCCATACAAATACACATTCATTTTCTTCACTAGAACTGGCGTCGCGCAACAGATTCGTTTCATCACTGCAACTTAAACATTCTCGATTAACTTTAATTACCTGTGTCAAGATGTCGCGATCAGAAGACAGTCACAGCATGTGATATTGTTATATGGTGATTTCGGTTCCACTTATTAGACGTTCTGAATGAAAACAGTCAAAACAATTCGCTTCATTAAAATTTGGTAACCGATATTTTTCTCGCCTTTCTTCATTCGGTGCTAAATAGCAACCAAAACGCTTATTTTTCACTGCTACGGTATCACAGGAACCGTGAACAAAAAGCCGCCATCTCAACCAAACGACGTTTACTGGAAACGAATCGGAAGGTTATATCTGTTTGCAAGGCATTCTTAATTACAGCGGATGCGGCACAATTCAAATATCCCTCATTGCCAAGCAAGCATTCACAGCACGCTGCACTCTAATAGACATATGAAAAACAAACAAACAAACAAGCAGCAGCAAAATATAAAGATTTGCGCGTTTCAGCGCACATCAACGCGAAGAAGCAAGCAAAATGAGTGCAGTAACGCAACAAATGGTGAAGTGAAATTGTTCAATAGTCATGTATTTTAAATCGACATCCACCGTGACAACTTCGAGTTTATGCAATCTCATTATGTGGCCACCATCAAATAAAATGTTAAAAGTTAAAAGAAAAATTAGCTCCGCTTATTGCCATGCTTCCAAATTCCTTCCATTCATTTCAGTCCTAAACGACATATCTACCTTTAAATGACTACCTCAGTTGTTACGAAATCGTCAGCCACCATTGATGCCGTCACCATTTAAAAGGCCAATTTAGAAAATGATCTTAATCAAATAATCCTCATCTTGCAAAACAACCCACCCCCCGTCCCCTCCGAGCCCACACTATCCGCGTTTAAGTACTCGTAAAACAATCCGTCACGCCCCTGAGCTTGTTGACGACAAAAAATTATTAAGCACTGAATCAATGATGGATACTCCAAAAGGATTCAGCTGCTTGTTTATAAAATTAAGGAAACTTTTATTAAACAATAAAACATCGTTAAAAAATAGACAGATCGAAGCGTCCACGCATATTATAGACACCAATTTGCGAATTCTTTCCTCAATCCCGTCCGCTTCAAAACTTCGAAATAACATTTCTGAAATGTCCCACACCCAAACGCGTCGAACTGTACAGCGTCGTCACTGCGTACGTTGTTAAAACAACTCGTTTCGAAGAGAGCCCTTCCACCTTACACCAGACCGCTTTCCTCATCAAAATTACCACTTCCCTTATCCTATCATATGCGCAAAGAAGTACGAAGAACAAAAAATGAGCGAAAAGGTTGAGCATCAGTGGACGACTTTTTGATAAGAGATGGGCTGCGTTAATCAAACGTTGCACCGCATTGCATACATTCACTGGAGATACCTGCAAACGAATCTTTCAAATCGCGAAGGGTTTGCTCCAGAAAAAAAATCTGTTCTTTTCGAAATGACCAAAAACTTGCGAACTTGAAGTTTTCTCAGCATTCCTAAATCGGCCAAGCGAGCAATACACCGGAAATCCAATTTTTTCCAGAAAATTTGTATTACGTTGCCACATATGTCCTGGCGAGAATGGATCGAAAAATTTAAAAGTCACCTCAGGACCAGTATTTTCATTTATATTTAGCATCACTGTAATCAGAACACCTTCCCAAAGAAATGACACCCAAATAACTGTATTTTAGGAAACGCCACCACCACCACAATATACAAAGCGTCCGAGGGCACTTCGGTATCACACTGGGTGGAAGTTTGTTTAGACTTCCAGAAATGGAAACGTATGTAAGAGAAATATCAAAGCTTCAGTACTCGACTTGTGCAACCCTTTGTCTCGATGTGGCGATTTTTATCTTCAAAGCATATGGTTGCGCACTACGTGTAATAGGACTATTCTCTTCTGAACCACCAGCTGCAGCAGCTTACTACTTGAACAACATTCGACGAACTATGCTTAGTTATTGACAAGTCTCCATTCCATTAATTTCATCAGTCTGCAAGGACTTATGCTGGACAGGATCCGTCTTCCACCATGGATGAACAACCGGTCAAGAAGGTTTTCATTTCCCCTATCATTCATACTGTCTTTAGCTAACCGTAAACTATTTGTTCGGACATATCCAAGTCTTCTGCAGTAAGCCAACATACTGAAGGATGGTCACTACGAAGTTTGCAGTTTGCATCCATACCTCCCTAATGAAACTTCTCAAGCCTTTCACGAATATTCTGGAGATGCTTCGCCTTCCTAAGTTGCCTTTAGGTTCATGGTTAAATCAGCATTTGACAGCAAGGATTTGAACCATTTTCACTACTTCGATAACGACACGCAACTAAATTTTAAAAAGTGTTCAGAGCTCTACAGGATAACCCATCGAGGCAAGTGAACACCGAAAACGGTCATTACTTCCGTAACAACCTAATGCAACCGTTTGTTCATTCCTTCGCATAAATGCATTATTACGCATTTTTCGAGCATTTGTGGAATAGCTCGGTTTGGTGGGCGGGATTACAAACAGTCATTCACGCCTGGCAAGCTTTCAAAGACTACATTCATAAATACAAATCCTAAAAATACTGAGGATGAACGATGAACTCAGACGATAATGTAATCGCCCAAAAGAAGTTGATGAAACGACTATTACAGTTTGAATAAGAAAAGACTGCGCAGAACTGTGCAGTGGTCTGACGTATGAACAGTTCTGTGGAAATCCAACCAGAAAACGTATTTGCCGCAGCTGGCAGAAAATACGCGATCAACAGAATTCATGTTGATGAAAAAAACGGGCAGAATTTTTTTCACTCTTATATCGGTAAAAGCTGTAAGCTTAGCCGTGAACGTGGAGGGCGACAGGAGGACAAAAAGAATCAAGAAGACAACGTTGCTTGTCGTAAATTTAAAAAATTTCAAAGGCAATCAGGGGATGGAATT
Organism: Toxocara canis; assembly: GCA_000803305.1. NCBI lineage: Eukaryota > Metazoa > Nematoda > Chromadorea > Rhabditida > Toxocaridae > Toxocara > Toxocara canis. The sequence continues at coordinate 389,887 of JPKZ01000510.1, forward strand.
GTATGGAATTGGAACTATATGCAAAATGTTATTTTTGCTAGCGCGTAAATGAGTCTAGGTACGGATCATCAGGAAATTGTTCCAACATCAGTGGAGCATCTGACGACACCGCAGTCCGTTTGTCAAGGTGTAAATCAAAACGCCTTTTAAAAACTTGCATATGTAAAACTCGCATACTTACCTAAAGTTTCACAGAATGTTTCGAAATTCGATGCCTCAGCAATATTAGTGTCGAATTCGTTCACGAATTCGGAGCATTGCTTCGATATGTTCGCAACATTGGCCCTCAAATATTGGATTCGATCCACAACAGAATCCTGAAACTTTCAGAAATTCATTTCGGTCAAACCAGGAGATCAGAGCGTTTAATACATGTGATGTAACAGGCACTACTGTGCACAATAACTTCGCTTCCGAATGGTTTATTTTGGAAAGCATAACTCTCACAGTAATTTGAGGCAATTGTCCAAAGCTCCAGTAAGATAAAGGGTACAGGTGCCTTGAAGTACACAAGTGCTTGAAAGCATTTTGCATCTTAATCGATTTGTGATTCCGCCATTAGAGAAAACTTCAAAGAATCATTTAAAATCATTTTTAAAAAAACTTGAAGCCATGGAAAATCGAAACGCCAACCGAGACAAGCTTTGTATGGAAATGATTGACAATTGCCCAGAGCAGCAGTGAGGGCTTAGCATCGTCCCACTTTGGCAGAGCGTCACGAATTTCGCTAATGACGGCTACACGCTTCTGAATCCACTCGGAGCGCGTATCAACGATGAGATGTGCGCAGATGCGTGCGGCAAGCGATGGCATTTGCGCGGGCAGTGCGTTCATTTCGGCGTTCCCATCAGAGCGCAAATGTAAAGCCAACAGCAGCAGCACACTCAAGAACTGCAAATTCGATTCACGGCCACCACCCTGTGAAAGCTCCGAGAATGAACGATAGTTAACGAATCGATCCAACAACTGCGTCATATCCAAAAGCACGGTTTCCACTGTTAACGTTCCAACGCCGACAGCAGCCTCGAGATCATTTGTAAGTCTGAAAGCTCTCCTCTTTCACTGGCGTTCAAGTGAAAAAGAATGCTTGACACCAAAACTGCTCGGTACTTTAAAGTTTCCTACGATCCGCTCGAAAAAGTGTTATATTCGCATTTTCGATTTAGAAGTGCCCAGGCTAGTTACCTTCTACAACAGTTTTGATGCGTAACATCTGCTTGCACTGAATTCATGAAACAAAAGAAGGAACGGGCAAAATACAGATTGTCGCAAAATTGACTTCTAAGATGGCGGCCGCACTTAAAAATAGCTGTAGTGAACAGAAGAATTCTTTGGAACCAGAACTGAGTTCTCCCTCTTCCCCTCTCTCCCCCCCCCCCCCCCCCCCCCTTTACGATCCGCTCGAAAAAGTGTTATATTCGCATTTTCGATTTAGAAGTGCCCAGGCTAGTTACCTTCTACAACAGTTTTGATGCGTAACATCTGCTTGCACTGAATTCATGAAACAAAAGAAGGAACGGGCAAAATACAGATTGTCGCAAAATTGACTTCTAAGATGGCGGCCGCACTTAAAAATAGCTGTAGTGAACAGAAGAATTCTTTGGAACCAGAACTGAGTTCTCCCTCTTCCCCTCTCCCCCCCCCCCCCCTACCCCCTTTTAAACGCTTCAGTCTGACGCATCTCCACCGTTCAACCTGTCCATAAAAAAGCTGCCTAGTTTAAGAAAATTTGCGTCATGCTTTCACGACATTAGAAGCTCAAATTTCTGAGGTTACCATTTTTATACATCCCTTCATTTTCTTAAAAACTCTGCAAACGCGAGTGCCCGAAACGTTTGAGCGAGATTTCTTTAGAAATGAATAATTGGAGGTTAAGTGGAGGATGGGAACGCGAGGGAAGCGTCCATGTAACATTAAGGTTCTTAACGAGCAACTTTGTCCAAACCCGATCCTTCTTTCTCGCGGCATCGCAAGGCAAAGCAGGAAAAAAACAGTCGTAAGCAAGCAGTAGCCTCACGTTGTTATTTCAAAGTAGCATATGCCCATTTGAAAGCAAATTCGTTCACAATAAAGAAAGCTAAAACCACGTTTACTCACAACCACATCCACCTCCTTAAAAGAAATACTAATGCTCACTCGAATCACGGTGGATTGGCACACAAACAGGACAACTACAAGCCAAAATACCTTTGCAAAGCGTTCGCCATATCGGCATCTTTCACCGTTTTCGACCACACCGGAATCATGACGTTACATTTGGTATTCGCATTATGCAACGCCGCACTTGACCACTCATCACGACCACTTGCCATGCTGCAATGTGCACCAACATCGAACATTATATTTATGATTTCCAACAAAAGAAGACACGAAAAATGATTTGAAAAAACCTACGAGTTCAAAAGTTGACAGAAAAACGATACATAAAGTTTAAAAAAAACAGCGCTTAGCAAAACATATAAGTTTATTCGCGTACCGAATGGCAGTGGTATGGCAGTCGAGATGCACGAGATTCATTTGCGATACAGTAGTGAATGAGAACTTGCGCCCGTTAATCGGTGTCGTCAGATCCTGTCGACTAGCGAAAGCATAAACCTATAACTAACTCTTAAACGATTGATAGCAGCGTAAACAGAAGTGCAACTTATTACTGTATTTTTGAGGAAATGAGCCTATATCCGAGATTTCACGCCAACTGAGGACGGAAAGAACTTGTTATCAAACAACAGCCTCAAGAAACTCTTTTCGGATTCAGGCTGCAGTACTTCGAAACACCGTCCAAGTGTAAGAAGTTGTTCGAAACAAACCATCATCACTTTATCGAGGGTGTCGAGTCCCTCGCGGCAAATGCAGCATTCACTTAGCACATCGAGAACCCTGCTCGACGAACTCGGTTCGTTGGCGATCTTACGAGAGCTAACCTGAACATCATTACCACACTACAAACCCAGCGCTTAGCAAAACATATAAGTTTATTCGCGTACCGAATGGCAGTGGTATGGCAGTCGAGATGCACGAGATTCATTTGCGATACAGTAGTGAATGAGAACTTGCGCCCGTTAATCGGTGTCGTCAGATCCTGTCGACTAGCGAAAGCATAAACCTATAACTAACTCTTAAACGATTGATAGCAGCGTAAACAGAAGTGCAACTTATTACTGTATTTTTGAGGAAATGAGCCTATATCCGAGATTTCACGCCAACTGAGGACGGAAAGAACTTGTTATCAAACAACAGCCTCAAGAAACTCTTTTCGGATTCAGGCTGCAGTACTTCGAAACACCGTCCAAGTGTAAGAAGTTGTTCGAAACAAACCATCATCACTTTATCGAGGGTGTCGAGTCCCTCGCGGCAAATGCAGCATTCACTTAGCACATCGAGAACCCTGCTCGACGAACTCGGTTCGTTGGCGATCTTACGAGAGCTAACCTGAACATCATTACCACACTACAAACCGACCTGAAGAGACCAATTTGTCAATGCAAATAAGAGTAATTCTAGCATGCCGAACGCATTTTGTACTGATAAACACGCAGCAAATGGCGGACTTACAACTTTACCCTGTTGATGGAGACTACTTACTTCCGAAACGCACAATAATAAATTTTCCCTTTTCAAAGATTTTTCTTTTGGCAAAAAGCTGGGAAACGCACAAAGATTCAAATAGCGTTGAAAATCGCTGATCCGTTCAGGCGAAATGAAAAAAGTGAGACAAAAATTTTAAAAAATGAAGACAGCCTGCCCCACAAGTAAATTGTCGGCAGCAAGTATAGCACGTAAACATCAAAACATTACAGTTGAGTTTTTAGGGCAATTAAACGTTTTGCAAAACAGCTGTGACACTATAGTAAGAGATAGTGGCGCCAATCTAACCTTTACTTGCCCCTTCTGGCCAACCTGCATTCCCATTTTGGATAGCTGTTTCTGCCTCATCGTCATTGCAAGTTGTCGCTTCTTCGACTTTGTCTCTTGCCGGACTTTCTCAATCTGCAGTTCACTCATGCAGCTCGTACAAATTGCGAACAACAAAAGATGCCAGAAATACTATTTAAAAAAAGATGACACGCACCCACAATAGGATATGCTCAACCTGTCACCTTAAAATTCGTTCTGGTTCATGTAAAACGTTTTACACTTACCTTACACATAAAACTAACATTATTATAACAATAACATTACAAAGAGCATTGACGAGTAAGGACTGCAGCTTTTTCACATCATCCGCGCACCCGACAAACGACACATCATGCTGTCAAAACGATCAACTAAAAATCACAAACACAATCGTACCTCAGCAGATACTTTCTCGTTTTGTCTTAGCTCTTCCATTACATTTTCGGCCAACGTGCCAATGTGTTCACTGGATGAGATCTGCTCAAGACGATGCAGAATCGGCAGCGTATGCTCGGCAATCGCTTCCTTAATTATGAAGCAACTATGGGCGCCGGTATATAAACGCATGAACTCGCTCGTACCGAGTTTTGGCAGCAGCGATTTTTAACGCGGCGACAAAACTACGGGATTTGTTGCAGTGGTGCCCTTGTATGGGATTCCAGATGCGGTGCTCACGGCCACAGATGCCATGCCCCACCATACAAACTTAACTTTCCACTGAATGCATCATTAATGAGGAGAATATGTCTGAAGCAAAAGACGAACTATTGTATTTTGTGAACGCGCAACTGTTCCATTCAAGTACTACAAGCATATCATAAAGGCACCCTCTCCTCCCTCCCAAGGGAGGTTGACTGCAGCTTTTCGAATTTTTTGGAGATAGATTCACGACCAGGTAAATCGCCGAAGGGCACTGCAAAATTGAAAATTTTGAAGAACTTTCAAAAGAAACGACCAAAAAGACGTCAAAACTTCAGACCTTTTCTTTCCTTCTACTTCATTTGCGCTAAAAGTCGCGATCAGCAAAACTTTTGCCAAGGAATGACTACCACCTAAAATTTAATTTGGAAATTCGCGACCCAAATATTTCCATTTACGATGAATATATTATTGAATATGAATATTGAAAACCTGTGATGCTTTGTGAGTTCTAGCCATTCCTGCAAGCAGTTTCAACACATATTTTAGCGCCGGTCTTGCCAGAAACTGCTTCCATTCAGGGCCCTCCACCGAGACGTTGAACAGTGGAGGATGGTTGATGGCCAGGTACTCACACGCGCTCGCAACAAGACCAGCATCCATTAGCTTCTTCTTCAGCATCGCGCCCGACGCTGATGCTCGAATCGCGTTCGTGATGCTGCATAGCGTATCCAACTTCTTCGTCATCACCTCACGGAATGCACGATCTTTGTCTTAAGTACAAAACTAATGCACGATCCTAGGTTACGTATAAGACCAACTCTTGCAGCTTCTTAATAAATAACTCTTAGCATGACGCCTTCAAGCTGCCGAAACAAGCTAGGCTATATAAGCATCTCCGAGAGAATGGTGTTATGCATGAAGAAAGCATTTTTATATCATGAACACAGATGGGTAGAATGAGGATGGGAAGAACTGGAGGAGGAAACCATTAATAACGGCAGAATTTTAAGAAAATTCGGAGGACTGTTGTGCTAACGCATTGCTCGTCGCACGTTGCTTCGAGTCCCTCAAGTGAATACTCTTATGGTTGCCGCCAGGATGCCACCTGAGCGCGCAGTTACTTTTTTTTCCACACCACTTCGGCAACCGCTTCATTTTAGCAATTGAAAAAGCTACACTTGAATGAAGTTACAATAAAACATTTCAAACGACAAACTGTAAAGAACAGTGAATACCTACCGATTTGCTCCCAGTCGCAACATGGACGGAACGTCGCCACGAGTGCATCCATGCTCTCCTTATTGCCAAGACACAAATTCGGAACGAGTGAAGTGACAGCATCCCAAATTGGACCTGTCAAACTACTCTCAGGATCCATCGACAACTCCAGAAGCCATGACATCTGCTCGAATTTAGCACCACCAAGTGAATGCAACTGCAAGCATGATACTCGCAAAGCTAAAATGGTGGTTCAAAAACGCTTCAACACGCAAAAATACTGGAACGTCTCTGAATCCATAAACTTTAAATGTCGAACCAACTGAACGAATAATATATTTGGCGTAGTGGGCACCGCTAAAGCAAAGAAAGCGAGGCTTCCGAACTGAAGCTCTGCGCACGATCAACGACAAAAGTGAAAAGACCAGGATCCTTCCCCCCGAAATTACGGTGGGTAAAAAAGATAACCGCATACTGAGCAAAACGGGCCTCAGCAATAGAATGCCTTAATAACTGATACCTTCTCGGCTTGATCTTTGGCGACAACATCAGTAAGTAAGATATTGCATAACTCTAAAGAGTGCAGTGCAATAGCGTCGAGGGCTTCTTCTCTCACACCGCTCTGATGCACTCTTTCGAAGACCCGCAATAAGCGCGAAATAGCACCACTTTCGATCAGCTGCCAGCGGTTTCTTTCCATCTAAACGTAAGCGCATTAAACTGGTAAATTACGCATAAAATCAGCAAAGGAATTCCACTGCATTATGACGTATTTTCTCGAATAGAGAGAAGAGACTCTGCCTCAACTTTCCGTTTTCAGAAACTGGTGTCGATGTAGTCCAAAGCAGAATTAGCCCTGCGACCACCCTCCCTTCCCTCTCCTCCATCCCATTCAAACATTAAGTGAATTTTCGCACAAACCTCCTAAAATGTTTCGAAATTCTTTTGTATTTTCCGAAGTTCCCACCCCTTTTCTACAATAAAAGGGGTTGAAAGAGGAGAGGCGGGTGAGAGGAGCTGCCCATGTTTGGTTCGAAGATCTGCTTACCTTAGGACGAAGCCCAGTACGTTATGCCTTTCAGTATAAACAACTACTTGGCCTATTAAAATATTCAAATGTTTGAAAGCGTATAAACAGAGTGCGATTACAGTTTTAAAAAAATAACAAGCTCATTATGGCACCAACAACTGTTAGCTAGCACAAATGTGACAACTCAGCTAAGGCTGCAAAAAACTCTAATATAAAAAGAGATATATGCAACTTGCTGATTCGAACATTTGCTCTGCTATTTCATCACTATTACAATGCAGTCTAGCGCACGTGACCAGAACAGGGTGCATTCGGATTAAAGGTGCACAGTCGACTGTCGTTGTATGTCTGAGTGCTCAACTCAGGATGTGCGCGGTTTTTCGCTTCATAAACCTACACCAGATCAACTCACTGCTTAAGATACGATAAGAACCAACTCGCAACCATCAATTTATTTCTCGGCTCCCTCATCTTCCGTCTTCTTTGTGTTATTTCCAAAGTATTTCACATTTTTGTCTTTTTGGAATTTAATGTCACTTCCATTCAGACTACTTCGCTTTCGAAGATATTTGGCTGGGGATTTCTTTCGCACTGCGTGCAAATGTTACGGTTTCCTAATTCGAATGAAAAAAGATACCACAATTTGAAATACAGAAACTGTGATTGGAAATATATACAGACACATAAATAAGACATACGAAAGCAAAAGAAAAAGGACAAATTTGTGGCCAACCTTAACGCAGTAGAACAGTAGCTGGTACATGCGCGTGAGAAGACTCTTTGTTGCGGACGTTAGTTCGACATCTTCGATTAGATGAATAATTGTCTTAAGCCCATCAAGTTCGCCAAAAATAGCAGCCAGTCGCAACTGCCCGTCATTTATGGATTCTTTATCTTAAACTACTTCTCATGATAAATTATTGACTAAACGTTCAGTAAACAAAACTCGTGCATAAATTCAAACAATTCCACAAATACAATTTGCTTACTTCATCTTTTCTACTCTCCATGAGACAAATAGACGGCTTTCAAGCACTTGAATGCCATCATAACTGCTCACAGCTCAATAAAAACTATTTTAAAACAAAATCACCAGCGTCCTTTTTGGTCTTCCCAATGAAAGTCTGTCGCATGCTTCTTTAGAAATACAAAGGGCTTGCAACTCTTACTTTAAAGGCAGATTCCAGCATAACTAACGTTGGGATTCTCATCACTTTAGATATAACCGTTACGCAAAAACTATCTACTTCGCAATCTCCTTCAATGTGCTCTTTTCTAAAACCAATTTTTCAACAATATTCAACAATATCCAATAAAACCAATTTTTCAACAATATTCAACAATATCCATCATTTCCCCAACAGTGGATGCCCACACCCTACTCAAATGCGATATTTAATGGAAATACAATAATTTTGACGTACCAGTCGTATCGGCCAGTGATTTGATAAACGGTTCGGTTGCATCACCCAGCAATCCGCGCATTCGATAGATTATAATCATCGGCTGTTCGGGGTGATCCTTACGCCAAAGCTTGTCATACACTTCAGCCACTGATAGTTCTAGCGCTATTATTTGCTGATTAACAAGCAGCTAAAAAAAGCAAAATCCCATATACAACAGAAAATAAATTACGAATAGATTGGAACTTAATAGAGACGAAAGTAAAGGTGAACGTGTGTTGTTCATCCCAAGCATAAAATAAACATCGACACAGAATAAGCCAAGAAAGCCTAAAACTCCTACTTTTAGAGTACGCTTACATAATGCACTAGACGCCCTCGTTTGAAACCTGGTCATGAAATGAAAAATTAAAAAAAAAAGTTGTAATCAACGAAATGAAATTATTAGAAATGATAAAACAGTAAAACAGAGCCCACCACAAGAGTGTGAGAAACCTCACAAGGCCATCCTTTGACGGGTGAAAAGGGAGGCGAGGGGTTATGCTTATCACTTATAAACTTGATTAGAATTTTTGTGATGCGAGCCTTATATATTGATTAGGTGTGGCTCGCACCACTATTGGTACCGTTTGTGACCTCTAGCAGTGGAAAGTAAAACGGAGCAACTGGGAACCTGCTTCGTTATACTTATGCTTTCCAGTACCAGAGGTCACACACAGTATCAATAGCGGTGCCAGCCGCACCTAATCAATAGAAGGTTTTCAACACAAAAATTCTAATCAAGTTTCTAAAATACAGACGCTGACCCTCAGCTCTACGTCGTGTTCCGCGCTAGGTGTCATTCGTTAAACGCCTGCTGGTGCAAGGATGAGCAGAAAGCAATGGAAAGTGTGCAGTAGTTCAGACAGCATAGCCCTCGCCGGTTAGTTAAAGGCCCGAGTTCGACTTCTGGCTGCTCCGTTATACTTCCCACCACCAGCTTATCATTTATTTTGTTTTATAAATTACCACACTGCCAACATCATGAGGAAAACAATAACAACCATCAGCCGCCTGTTTCGCTTAAAAAAAGACAAAAACTCGTATGAACTAGAAAGGAGCTTTGATGCTTATTTGCGTGCTTACCTCCATACCAGTGTCGTCTTCGAGAAGGGCAACAAGCTCACAGTCACGACATATTTTATTTTTGATATCGCGCATCAGTGGACCCATCCCTGCGTCCGTGCTTTTGTATGGATTACCCGGCATACGCCCTTGCAGGTATTCCTCCTGAAGGGGATCCTTCTCGATCTGGATCGAGAAACTCTCTTCTTTCTGAAACATTTTTCAAGCTACTTTCTACGTTTCAAAACAACCAAAAAATGCGCTGTAATCTGTGCAGCGACATTACAGCTGCAAAACATTGTGCACAGGCGAACTTCAGAAGAATATGAGCTCGAATGACAGAACAATTCACAAAAAGTTTCACAGTTTTTCAGGAAGATGGGGTAAGAAGGAATAGCTGTTCACTGTTGCACACACTACCAACATGAGGCATTTCTATAATACGCCTTCAAGCATTTCAAGAAGTTTCGTGTAAAAGATACGGTAACAAATATGACAAGTAAGTTCACTTATTAAAATAAGAGTTCACCTTAACCGGTGGGTGGACAATGTTGGTGAGAAGATGCAAAAAGCTAGCTTGAGCATGACGGTGTAAATTAGGGCGTTTCAGATACTTCAGGATTGCAAGAATAATCTGCTTTGGCCTTTGCGCTGCGAAACGCATGATAAGTGATGCAATGTGCGTCGATGCTTCTGCCATCGCACTAAAACAAATTAAACAACTAAATGATAAAATCCATACGATACTTTCTAACAAGCACTATAAACTTGCAGTCAGATCCAACACATTATCAGAGGGTTGTCGTTTGTTTGAAACATTCATGAATTACAAGCATCGAAGGAATCTACAAGTAAACTTTAATGAATGAATTTGAATAACAGATCACAGAAGTAAAAATATTTAAAACATTGACAAGAGAGGAACTATTCTAACAAGCGATCTGTATGAAGTGTTATGGAAGCAACATAACAAACGTCAGCACCCAAGCATCTGCACGTCGTCAATGAAAAAACCCTTCGTTCCCACGGATGAAGAATGTCCTAAAACAAAATTTGTAAATATCTAACAACAATGTAACAGTAAAAGCTGAGGGATGCCATCGTCTCAACAACAAAAGAGGATCGCCAGTATCTTAGAGACCAGTACAGTCGTAAAAGCCGAAAAAAGGGTTAACCGTGTTTGATATTCGCTCATACCGCTAAAGCAAGCGCTCACTCCAAGCAGTTCTTCAATTAGCGCTTGTCCGTACTTCAGCAACACACTCGAAGCATCGCTCTCGTTCGCACCATAACTCACCAAACACATCACCAGCTCTAGAACGACGCACAAATGCAAAAACGAAGAAACACCGTACCCGTCACAACTTAAACGTTTTGCCTTTGCCAATTGTTCAGTTACTATCTTGTTACGCCAACATCGACGTAAAACGCTGCATGATAAAGCAATTATTGCATGAAACTGTGGCTGTGTGACAAGCAACGTTATACGCCTGACGATAGTAATCAAAACAGAAATCAAAATTCGTTAAGATAAAGCAAAACAAATCAACATTATCCCAAGTATCCAAAACGACAATGCTTACTAGTTGGTCGAAGTCGTTAGCCTGTCCGATCGCCTAAAAGGCAAATCCAAAAACATCTATTAATCCAAAAACCTGTTATTTGATCGTTAACCTTACAAGACCCGAACAAGTAAGGTTAACGGTTAAATAACAAGAAAAAGGTAAGAGTCAAAAACAACCTGTGAATTGAAGCACAGAGAGGCCGAAAGACAAATTGCTGGGCAAGCCCTTTTTTTTGTAGCTTTCCAACACTTCGCATTCCTGAAACAAATATTTCTAGGCTTTGAGCAAAAATTTCTACAGCCGCAAACTAATCAAGTTACCGCATGTTTCGCAAAAGCGGAAAAAGTGGAAACAATATCAGATGAGGATTCGAGCTTTTTTTAGTTTCCTAAATCTTAGCCGTTTCTTAAAATCTTCGTAACCGAATGCGATTAACGTAGAAAAAACTGCAGTTCGTATACAGTCAAAGACTTTAGTATCTTATACAGTACTATAAATGATCATATGATTGTTTACATGACTGTACATTTTCATCACAATTCCTTATACACATGGCACAGAAATTCTCAACGAAATATGGGCAACTTCCAAACAAGTCGCAGTTGGTAAACATAGGTTTAACGATTTAGAACAAGAGCTCTATTTATCAGTGGTAGTTACAAAGCCAAAAAAACGCATTGAGTTACCTGACGAATTAGAGCGAAAATTTTTTCGAATAGATCAACTGGTTGCGAGATGAGCACCTTGCGTATATCGCGTATGCTGATCAATGTGCGTACCAAGCAAAAATATTCCTCTCTCAGTTCCACCTTTACGTCCGTCAACTTGTCAAGCCATAACAGCACCCTACGAGAATGTTCCCTCATCCATAAATCACACAACGTGAGCTGCTCTACGTATTACCACAGCTTTACTCGACAAGGGATTTTCTAATACTCTTTCATCAAGAAGAGGAAGTCTTACGCGAACACTGCTACTAGCTATGCGCGTCACCAAATCATTTAAATGACAAGAACGCCCATTCCGTCAAAACGCTTTTCTTTGCATTCATTTTTTGAATCTTTTCTAGTCTCTCATACCTTTCCCTCTTTCTATTTAACTTCTGAATACCTTCTAACAAAAAAAAAACTAACTCCTTTTCATGGCTACTTTGTACACATCCAACCACCCCCCGAATGCAGTGTGTTAAAAATAACATGCACCATCTCTCACTCATTCACTCATACTTCTCCCTCAAAAAATCAAAAGAATGTCATTCTTTCCGAAGCCTACCTTTGCACATGTAAACATACTAACGTAGAAGGGAACCAATGACAAAACTGCCTTCACTGAACAAGCATCCATTCACCCAGTTACAAAATCAAATCTGTATATTTTCTAACGATTTTGCTTTGGAGTTGCTTCCCTCGTCAACCACTGCGTCTACAGAGTGACATATTAAGAACATAGAAAAGAAGACAGGGGGAGGAAAGAACGCGCAAGTATCTTTTGGTGAAACTTCTGAGACCCTTTCATCCACAAAAACGTAGGGGCTGGACAATTTTGGGCAGGAATGGGAAAATTGTGCTCGGAAAAAAAGCAGAAGTGCATGCCACTCTCGACTTGCATTAGAAGGCGCCACTGCCAGCGCTTGAAACCCGAAGGGAGCGAAAGGGGAGGGATAAGGGGCGGTGACGAGAGAAGGAAGAGAAAAAACGTGGCGAATGATTCTTTTGGTCGACCTTACACTGTGGGTCACGAAAAGATGCATCACAAAAGGCAGATCTGAAAGACTACCCACCACTTTCCCTTACACTGCATCAAACGGACATCTGAGCTAGTTGAACTACAGAGTGAGAAAAGAAATATTAAGAAAATGGAACATGAATTAAACCTCTGAATGACGAGGGCGAAATCAGTCACTGCACCGAATTCGTATGCACGTGGACCGACCTTATGAAAGCACATTGCCAAAAGTAAACGATAAGTGGCGAAGCGTATTCCAGCCACCGGCGAAAACATGCATTTACTTAGCCAAACGTCGACCAGCTGCGAAGTTGTTATCGGTTAAATTAATGAAAAAAAACCATAATTCTTTAAGAAGAAAATAGACCTTTCTGTACTTACCGGAAAGTCTGGAAACTCACCAAAATTTTAAAGGCATGTTAAATTTAAAGAGGTCACATAACTATTATTTTTTGCTACTTTACAAATATCTTCGCTCATCAGCCATTCAAAACAACGACAACACGCCTGGCTGTGTAGTCGATAATTTGCCGTTAAGCACATCCCAACCCATGGTGAAACCATATGAAAAAATATTCAACACCACCGATGCAACTTCAGAGACCAACATTGCATCTTTTCGAAGATCTCTTGCATTATCGT
>JPKZ01000510.1:412919-440752 GCA_000803305.1 Toxocara canis
CCCCCTTTTGCAGCAATCAGTTTTACAGATTTGTGAGCAGGAATAGGCTGCACTGATTCGTGCTGTTCTAAGCGCTCGAATATGCCATTTGTTTTCCCTACGGAAAGTCCTGCATATGCTTAGTTTAACTTCACCTCCTCCTGTGCGTCAATAACGTTCGTTGCACATGTGCTAATAGCGATCAACACGGTTTAAGCAAACATCCGTTCTAGCATCCATAATCACACAATGACGTACCGATAATTTTCTTTAATTTGGTGAACAGCGCGGATCTATTCTGCGCTTCGAGTTCCGTTAAAGCATCCTCCATTATCTGCACCACATTTGCATACACCGCCCTCAATTCATCCCTACAATACAAACCATCTGAGAACATTTACTAGCATCACAGTAGAACTCATCATTCCCAATTTTTCCCTCCTCCCTCCTTCCCGGCCTATTGCGCATTTGTTGCAGTTTCGGCACTTCCGATGATCGCAGTGGTTTGTAACCATGATTTGTGCTGCGACATTTCCTTTGATTCTCTTCCATCATTTCACTTCGCTCTTCACAATTTCTCTTCAAATTCGCGGAAAAACCAGCACAAAGCCGAACTTTGATTAGCCACTACAATCCAATTTGGTAGACGGCGAAGATGAAAACTTCACATGTGCTTAATGTGGTAAAATATACAAAAATTATGTGCCACGCTAATCTTGGATTTCTGCTGGCATAAGAAAATTCATTCATAAACCATACCACATCTTAAATATCTGTTAGCGAAAAAGAACGCAATAAAAACTTACGATATGCCATACGCTACTGAAATGTTAAAAAAAAAAAACAACCGGCGCCTGTGAGTAATTTGACGAACAAGTTGCTCACAACAGCAAATCAATGATGGCAAATTAATCGGCGGCTCGGCATTCTCTCTCTTCCTCTCCCTCTCTCTCTCTCTCTCTCTCCCCCCCCCCCCCCCCCCCCCCCCCCCCCCCCACCACAAATGGGCTGCATCTCCGTTGACCCGAAGATGACATAAGATCGCCATTTCTCGAGAATGTTGTGGGCTGCATCTCCGTTGACCCGAAGATGACATAAGATCGCCATTTCTCGAGAATGTTGTGGGCTGCATCTCCGTTGTGGCGGCATAAGGTATCAAAACAGGGAAAATATAAAATTTCAACACAGGGCATTGCGTGATATTTTATCAGATCGTTAACCGTTCAGTGCGTGTGTGCAGACGTTAGACAGTCGAATGAAAAAGAGCGGAAATATTTTTACAAAAACCTGCAACAAGTCTATTTAAAATCCGTAGCCATACGAGGAAATAAACGGGATTATTCCTTCCTCCACTTAGCTGGAAAAAAAAGGCTTTTCTGTGTTTAAAAAAACACATCGATGGGTTTCTCCGATCCGGTTGAAAACAAAACTTTCGTAACATGTTTAAACCGTAAGAATGATCACTTGAATGCCTCACTTCTCTCTCTCTCTCAAAACTCAATTTACTGATCCATATGTCAACCGCTGTTAACAGTTGACTTGTAAATGAAAGGAAACACTGTGAAACTTCAGAACTACGCTCAAGCGCTCAGCGTTCGCGAAGCTGAAGAAGGGTGTGTTTTCATTACAGCACACACAATCGAACCGAGAAGGATGGCCAATAACCTCCAGAAAACAACATATTTCAGAGCTCGAGAGCCTAAAGTATTTCCCATTTCGGCTTCCTGGTCAAAAAAATATTGTATGACCCAAGTTTTGGCAGATCATTTCTCACAGTTATTCCAGAAATAATGAGTTGGCACTTTTCTATCAATGTGTGGCAAGTGAGCAGTGACACCACGCAACATGGTGGGCAGAGGCATTAAACTGCGGCTTGCTTCGTCGACCGCTCTACAGTCATAAATTAAAATAAGTTGGATGTTTTATGTCTTATTTGAATCACTGCCTCTTATTTTTGATGAAGCGACTTTGTTTCACAGCTAGCAGACTCCTCAACACATCTATTTCCGCAAAAGCTCCTGTGAATTCAAGTCTTTATCCTCTCCTCTCTGCAGCATGGAGCGCGGCGCCCTTCAATACTCCCTTGTACACTAGTCGGACAGAAATCTAGGTGACGGCAGCCATACCAGCAAGTCATCGGAGCCCATCGACTCTGTAAGACTATTTTCGCTCTGTTTTCGCATCAAAATTTTGAAACAATCATCCGCTCCTGCGAACTACGCCAGATAATTGCGAAACTGTGACAAGAAAAAATAATTGAAAAAAAATAAAAGTAACTGCGAGCAAGAAATGTGACAAGTGCGAAGAGAACTATAGTTTGAGATAACAGGAAGCCAGCAGAACCCAGCTTTTTTCTTTCCCAACAGGACGTCCGATGAATAGAAAAGTATCAATTCGCTCGAAGCCTAACTACAACTTCCATCAACCGCTGCCTCCAAACATGATTTAAGTCTGACCTTGGACTACTTTTAAAAATTTTGCAAATAGCATAGCTTACATGGTGTAGAATCGCGACGCATAGCTTGCAATAATGTCGACTAGCTGGGCAGCTCTCGAGCCCATCTTCTGAGCTTGTGGCCAAACCACATCTAACAGATGGTGCATCACCTCTAGTTGGTTACGTCGTGAGGCCAACTGCAGTGTCGAGCGAAGCAACGCATGCATCGCAAAGCGGCACTCATCATTATCACCCATCAGGTACCTGCAGTTTCAATATCGCATCACAAACGCTTCTAGATGCCACTCCCATCACCGCTTCACAAATGCTTCCAGATGCCACTCAGACCACCGCACCACAAGCGCTTCCAGATGTCACTCGGACCAATGTAGAAAAAGGAACGGAGGAAGAAACCAACCAACTACTGCCAATTAAGTCATAAAATGGCTGTTAACACCTGAGTGCAATCATCTGCTGCCGCAAATCGGCTATTTACTTTTTTAAAACCCTTTTCCATGCCCCTTCCAGACACGCCTTCCGAACACTTCTTGACGACATCCTGCAGATCACACTCAACACTCTGCTAGTTATCAATGCAGGAAACGCAAGTATTCACATTCAGAGAATAAAAAGCAAATCCAAAGTGCAATATGGAGCAACGTCATTTTACAGCACTGACTAATGTTGCGACATTGCAAAACAGCCAAGAATTTCATGCGAACGTGCATTTATTTTTTTTTTGAAACGACCTCGCGCTCAAACTTTCTAGTAATTTTCAAGATAAGGTCGCATGAAGCTGCTCTGTTGCGGTATGTAAAACAAATTATGAGAACCAAATGAGTAGACAAAGAACACAATGAAGCGGAAGCTTTACCTGTTGATTAGTCGGCAGAGAAGAATGAACAACTTCTTACTGCCTAGAAGTCTGTTGACGATACTACAGCAAACCGAATCGTCAGCCGCATGTCTAGTCGGACGAACAGCGAGAAGTAGCACGCTCAAAGCTGCGCCGCTAGCTTTTTCAGGTATCGTACACGCCAGTTCGAGTAACCACGGCAACTAAACAAATCATATATTTCGTAAGCAAAAAGCCTCGTCGAGGCAATGAAAAACTGCACAAATGACGAGCGATCGCCACCTGTCGCCCCGGTTGAATAAAGTTCGATTTCTATTAAGTATCGCCGGGGTGGGCAAAATAAAGCGCTGCCGAAATTTGAAATATTCTTGCATTGTATCTGACAGGCCTCGAACAATTTTGTTGATTACCACCGGGACAAAAAATTACTGTTATTATTACTGTCAATATAATTGCTACAATATAATAGTGCCGATCGAGGATTCCCCAACCTGCGTATGATTAATCTAAAGGGGACTGTACACAAACAAAGAATGTTGGCAATAAAGTTACTAAAAATTTGTAAATAATAAACATTAGTCTCGATTTTACTGAATAAAAACCTTTTTAACGAGTCTAAAATTCGTGTCTTCGTACGTTTCGTGTGAAATGAGGCAGTGGTGGCATCTGAATCGCCGATCCATGATGCTCCACTTAGTGGATAAGTAAAGCATAAAAGAAGCATTTCATTAGTGCAATCAAGCCGTAGAGGAAGTAAAGCAATTATGCACTGGGCAAATACCTCGCGTACGCAAATTTTTTGCCAAACATTGGTGCGTTGCTCTGCTAGCATCCACATCACATCGACGCGCTTGACGATTTCGCTCAACTTTGTGTACTCGAAAGTTGCACAATCCTCAAACTGCATCTTGAGGTAACGAAGTATATCCAGAATGGAGTGCTCATCCCGCACTTCACGATATTTCTTCTGCAAAGCGCAAATCGACAAGATGATGATCTGCATCGCACTAACTGCTCATGAAGCACGCTAACTGCCATCTACCAACAATAACCCATTCCAGTTTTCGATCCCGAGCGATCGGTGTCTAGTACGGTGGACCACTCGTAACAACAACTGGCTGCAGACGATTAGGTCCCCAATTAACTGAAGAAGGAAGTTCCTTAATGCTACCGACAGACTCCGAGAATGAGTAATTTTTTTGGCAATTTGAACAAGAAAAGCCCTTTTCCGTGATCTGATTAGAAGGAGGCGAGTTCTACCTTGAGAGGTTGGGTTCAGCGAAGCCCTTATCGGAATCTGAGTTTTTCGACTTTGGTCTTCATGCCGTTAGCATGCTGAAGTGGAATATCATTTTCATGGACATTTCAACATAGTGAATCATCGTTTCGCAACAATTATTTCGTTCATATACGAAGAGGATAGAATAGCTTTAGCAAGAGCAATGGAATCAAGGCGACATTACCAAAAAATGCACATTGTTAGAAATAATGTTGCTCAGGAATACCAGTTGTGCAACATGGAATATCTTTTAGTCGCCTTTTCCTCACTTTATGCAAACATCAGCTACTACCGTTTCCTATTTCTTGCACTACTACGCATCTTAGCAAAATAGGCTGCGGCATGAATTACGAAAAATAGCATACTTCTCCAATTACAGCCTTGTAAAGTTGGAAACTTCCTGATTTATCAAATGTTCTTAAAACAGCCCATTACGAGGAAACACAACTTTAAAACAATGATGACTACAAACTAATGCATGTTCAAAAAAAGGTTTCCAGACCATCAGAAGGAAAGAAATACATTAACGCATGTATAAACCCTGAACTGTTCCGATGAAATTTGTCCATGGGCCTAACAAATAACAAGTACTATGAGAAAGCGGGCAGATGGAGGTTGGAGTTTGGTAAAAAGCTTAAAACTAAGGCGAAAATAAGATGAAGAGATTTAAGACAAAAAGCTTCAATAAAAATGAAAAGCTTATGACAAATATTATAACCAAAAAAAATGTACAACCTTATTCAAAGAGAACTTTTAGAAGAAAGAAGGCTATTTTGGCACAATTCCCACAGTGATGCTTTCTTCAATCCTGCAACCGCCCGTTAGCAGCCATACCTACATAAATATTGAAACTTAAAACCTTGTCCGAACCACAAAAAGACAGCAAGAGGCGACGAGCGAGTCGTTCGTTCTTTTGCGGCTGGCGCGACATATAATCGCAAAGAAGTCTGTTCCAGCCGTCTCCACTCAAATCTCGTTCGAAGAGAATCTTTTTCAGCTGAAATGTTCGATCATCTTAGCGTTAAAGCGATTCATTTAAACCCTTCCACAAATACAAAATCCTTTCCTCACAAGTCACCATATGGGCTAAACTATAGAAATGTCGCTTCTTGAGAACACTTCAGCTACTTATATTTTATAATCATTAGCCACCTGTGAGCTTGCTAAGGAACAAAAATCAGCGGCCAGCATACAACCCGCCCATTGCATGTAATGGATGAAAACCAAAACAACAACGATGAACATATGCCAAAAGTTCTGAAGGCTGCCAGACTGCAAAAACAACTGCCCGTCATAAATTCTACTTTCCACTGCCATTTTCACAAACTCCAACATTGTTTGACGAGACTCAATACTTCCTTGATTCTCCGGTTTGTGTCCAGAAAAAGACTTCGGACAAAAGAAACCACCTAAACGTATGGGCAAAATCTTTCGCTGCCTAGATCGGCCATGTGCTATATTGTGGGTCTCCCGTTAACGAACAATCTCTTGTTGGCCTCTTTCCTATCTAGAAACCGCCTCTCTGCACTGCAATAATTGTTCTCCAACGAGGTCCTCGGTGGAACAAAAGTTCCTTGACTTTTTGTTCCATAATCTTTCCACCACTGAGTTGCCTTGTGGCTATTCAGTCGAAAACCTCTCCTCGTAGAAACAGTTATGACTTTAACCCATCCCAATTTCAGACCTAATTATGAATGGATAATAAATTATATTTAAACCTAACAGGACATAGGAAATTTCTTACCAAACATGCCAGCCTCAACGCTGACTCCGAGACCATAGCCGTATAGGATGCAAAAATGTCTTCCGCATTCACACCTGATGTGTAGCTCGAGTTGAATAACGGACTTAAATCTGGATGCAGATGGCGAGAAATTACCGGTAAAATTGACTCATTCTGCTTAGGCTTTTCGGTGAATTCATCGGAATACGACAACAGTGAACTCAAAACGGAGAAACAATAGCTCATTGCGCCACAGTCCACCTGCAACTTACGAGGGTCTGTTGTGCTTTGAATAGAACATTCTTTATCAACCTACGAAGAGTAATAAAGAAATGGCGAAGTTGCTCTCTAAAATCAACTACATCTTTTAAAAAAAGTCCATTCCAGAAATTGAATAAAATTATACCATTAAGAGAACATTTACGAATAGCACCGTAACTACTTTTAGATCATCGTCTTTATAAATTTATTTATAACATTCGCAATAAACCTTTTTTTTTAATAGGAAGAAAACATTTCGATTATGTGTACACCTCATGTGTACGTACATAGACAATTTCAAAAGTGGAAACCCCAAAATTCCCAGCAGACTCTGAAGGATGAGACCTGTCGACTCTTAAGTCTGCTAGAAAACTGCAACATGGTCAAAATAAAATTCCTCTTTAAATCCAAACCCTTCTTCAATTGAGGTCTTCAAGTTCTCCAGTAATCACCAAAAATCTAAAACTTTTGCGAATTCATTGTACATCAGCAGTTATGTTCGGTGTATATGCTACGACTGAAGGAGTGGCATGGCGGCGTAAGTGCGTTAACTGATATAAGTGAATTTATAGTATATGCAAGGTACACTACATGCTTCTTATTATACCAGCGTATACGCTGAATAAGGAATCTGATTAAATAAAATTTCGCCCTCGATATTGGCAAGGAAAAATTAAATTAACCGCTTTGCAGCACGGCATAAATGTGTTGTATTATAAAAGCACGTTTTCATTTCTACAAGCCACTACTGAATACTTCAGTATACGGTCAGCATACTGGAAACGTTTAAATGAACAGCCTCGTGCATATATCTAGATGTAACATGGTAAACTGCTTACAAATTTGCTTGCAAAATTGTGTGCAAATCCAGAAAGTGGAGGAAGGCGAAGCATAGAGCTGCTCAGATCGCGTTCTGAATTCGGCTGAGGACGTATTACTTCATCTTGACCCTCACCAGCATCACCGGTCTCGTCGTTCTGCTGTTCATCTTCCAAATCTTCCTCTGCCTCCTCGTCGTTAACACTACCCACATCGGCTGTCACCTCTGCAGGCGATTCCAAACCCGCTTCCGCATCCTCAACAGAACAGTTCTCTCTGATAAGAAGCGAACCCAAATTCGAGTGCTAATGGACCAGTAACGATTAATTTCCCCAAATCACCTTATTCAAAACAGTCATCAAGCGATTATTCACATGAATATTCACCCCCACCATTGAACACCAATCCTATTTTAAATTTTAATTTTGCCTTGCCCGGTTGTTGGCTGTTTGGCTAATGGCAGAGTTATACGAGAAACTGGCTGTGATTCAGTGAAATGTCGCGCCCCTTTTGGGACGGGGGAGGGGAAAAGTAGTCTACGCGAAGGTCGTTTTGATTAGTTAAGGTCGTTTTGATTAGTTATCAGCTGGGGTGAATTTCGACTGATAAAAAATCAGGACGACATATTGCTTCGACCTGATCATATTTTGGTCTAATTCCAAATTAGCTCTCTTATACAATTCATTAAACGTGTGAGAATTTCGCGAACACAGCTGCAAATATTCAAAAAAGGTAAGAAACAAGGTATAGGGTCTTGTTGAAGTTGCATCAGAAACCTCTGCTAAAATGCTGATATTGTCAATAGCGAAGGTGTCCGAAGTTGAAGAGCTTTCGTTGGCCTCCTCAGATACTGCAGCAGAGCATAAGGACAGAATCGCAAATGGCAGAGTTATACGAGAAACTGGCTGTGATTCAGTGAAATGTCGCGCCCCTTTTGGGATGGGGGAGGGGGAAAGTAGTCTACGCGAAGGTCGTTTTGATTAGTTATCAGCTGGGGTGAATTTCGACTGATAAAAAATCAGGACGACATATTGCTTCGACCTGATCATATTTTGGTCTAATTCCAAATTAGCTCTCTTATACAATTCATTAAACGTGTGAGAATTTCGCGAACACAGCTGCAAATATTCAAAAAAGGTAAGAAACAAGGTATAGGGTCTTGTTGAAGTTGCATCAGAAACCTCTGCTAAAATGCTGATATTGTCAATAGCGAAGGTGTCCGAAGTTGAAGAGCTTTCGTTGGCCTCCTCAGATACTGCAGCAGAGCATAAGGACAGAATCGCAATCACCATGCGAATGTACACTTGATGGCGCTCGTTGGCCGCTGATCGTTCAAGATGGGTCGTTGTAAAATCGATCGCCTGTCCGAAGAAATCAATCTGAAATGGGGAAAAGAAAACTATTGCTTTCATCCGCAGGGACTAACAAATGTCGTATTATCTAGGGCAGAGCACCTCGGAGCTCTATTTTTTACCTAATCTCAGGCAACTGCGAAGCAGAAGGAGAGCTAAATCGGAGCGCAAATGTGTTTTAATAAGTTCCTTCGTTTATAATAGGAATTACTTTATAGAACACATAGACAGGGGGGTGGAGAAGAGGACTGATGAGATACACTGGGCTTTATTCGAGATGGAGAGAGAAAGAGAGAGAGGAAGAGAGGGGGATAACGGAGATAACAGATAGTAAAGTACGCCCGCATCTGACCGCAACTTGCCGAGCACTGGAAAAGTTCAGGAGATTTTGGCGAAACAAGCTGGTCGTACCGCTTGCCAACAAAACCGAGCGTTTTCAGTCTTATGCAGTGCGCGCTTTAAACAGTGTTGCAACTTTTGTTTTGAGATCGTTTCGCAGGACTTTTGGTTCATAGCGTTGTAATCAATTACTTTCTAGTATTTTAAGGCAAACGCTGCAATCACTACTAAAAGTGGATAATGTTAGAAGGCCGGCAATTTAGACCACGAGCAAATTGAATAGGGGTGGGGAAGAATTCGTGGAAATGGAAACGACGTGAAGATATGACAGGGGAAGAGGGATGAAATAATAATTTGCTAATCCTTTTCTTCCCATTACTTATGAGTTGAACGCTACGAGCAAGGTTCGATCATAGCACATCCGTCTGTCAAAGTCTCCGCAGATGAATCCAGTCCACTTGCGTCTACACGGGTAGAACAGCAAATCTAAAACGGCTGATGGATGCACTACGTTTTTTGGTTAAAAGTCGAAGGAATTTGAGCTCAAAGTTATATTTCGGTTATTGCATCACTGTTTGGTAGATCTGCGAGTAGATGAAGTACTGAATTTACTTGCACCCATACAGGAACGACAACAAACTTAAAGCGGTTCTCGACGATATCAGAAATGCTTTGACAGCAGCGAAAGAGTTCTTTTCTCATGCATCACAAACGGAAGAGAATC
Organism: Toxocara canis; assembly: GCA_000803305.1. Taxonomy (NCBI): domain Eukaryota; kingdom Metazoa; phylum Nematoda; class Chromadorea; order Rhabditida; family Toxocaridae; genus Toxocara; species Toxocara canis. The sequence continues at coordinate 422,689 of JPKZ01000510.1, forward strand.
GAATGCAAATGAATCAAACATGTTTTGTCTCTTGACTTCTAGACTGCCAGTTGCACATGGCCGGGGTCAGGATGTTTGGCCGCTACCCCTTCCCCTCCCCCCCCCCCTTGACTTCTAGACTGCCAGTTGCACATGGCCGGGGTCAGGATGTTTGGCCGCTACCCCTTCCCCCCCCCCCCCCCCTCCCTGGTTAAAGAATCTTAATTCCGTTTCATCTTGAGAACACAGTTGGAAACAAGAGTAGGTTTGAACAACTGCTCATCTGCGGCCTTCTAACTCCTCTGCTTCCATTGGATACGCAGTATATTTTTTGCCTCGCAGTAATGGACTTTAAAAAGTAATTAAGCGAACTTTGGCTTAAACGTTTCAAAAACATCTTAAATCAAAGCGCAGCCCGCAGACTAAAATACTGACTAAAATACTCCGTCACCCACCTCCCTTCCACTTGTACACCATATCCAAATCATCTCGCCCCTTCCTTTTTTCCCATTTATTGTAAGCAAAACCCAAATTACTCGCCCTCGAACACGATTCTCTTATTACACCGATTGCAAAATATGCTAGAAATACAGTTAACCAACACACAACGACTCTAACAACGGAAATTCATGTCAAAAACTACTCAACAAAGCGGAAAGTTTCAGCGGCATGTCATTGCGCATAACATCCAGCTACGAACGCTCAATTTCGCCTGTGAACAATATAACAAAGTCCACTCTACCAAAATCTCCCGAAAATTTCTAACATCCGACGAATATTCATCAGAAAAGTTTCAAAGACCACTCAGCAGACAAAAGAAAGTTTGCACCTTCGTGACACCAACCCATAACCGTTTTTTCTGCCAAGCAACTTCCCAAAATCATTAATTTATGCGTTTTTGAGACAAAGATAGGAAATTATAAGAAACTCACTCCAGTCTTCAATTATTAATCCAGATCAAAAATCAAACTTCAAAATCATACCAGCGGACTCAGCTGTTCAGTAGTGTGCTGTCCGATCAGCTGAACGATAATCTGTGCGGCCGCAACACAACGTTTCCCTTCGTATGCGCAACCATCGAACTGCTCTAGCAAATACTCCAACAAATTCATCATCCATTCGCTGGCTGTAAAAAAAAAAGCAAAACTTGGAAGGAAACACTGAGTTGAAACTTTCGAAAAAAATATTTCTTGAAAATTAATAGGAGCACTAATAGTCCACTCGGCTAATTAGCGGAAGATACTCATCTCTCACAAGTTATGCCACAAATTACGATCGTTCACGATCGCACGTACTTCTTTCCTATTATGATTGGTATTGATCCGGCCATGGTTCAAAAGGATCAGGAAATACTACGAATGACTTGAACCACCGATATCGCACTTTTCTTTCTCAGTGGCACAGCGTTCACATGCGAAAAAGCCACCAAAACCCTCCCTCTCTACCAAGACAAAGCGGTCACAAAGCTTATCGGATAATTCCAGAAGTACGAACCGACACAAAACTTTTCGGCCGTGGCTGATGGCCTATCGCCTGATCGTATAGTCACGGGTCTTAGCTCGCTCATGTCGAATGCGGTTCGAAGTTCACCGGCCACTGTAGGAATAAAGAGATTGTCTAGCGAGTCTGAGCTCGAAGCTTGGGTGCTTTGTTCCGGGAGGGTCGAAGAAGAGAACGACGAAGGCGGCGACTCGTTAATGAAGATGGCTGTATTATCTTGTACATTCGTACACGAATAGTATGCAATACGTGCGGCAAGAATCTCTTTACATCGATTTGCAAATAAGATATCCTGCAACGAAACTCAACATTGAATCGGATCGCTATCATTATCGCTGTATATGTCGACATGCCGGCCACTACATTAATTTGAAAGCGAAATATTGAAATACTCCAAACATTAATTTGCAGAGATAACGAAGAAATATTGAAACTGGCGTTCTAATAAACAGCGAACGTTTAAGTACACACTTGCAGCAAGTACCACAGAGCGAGAGCTCAACAACTGTTGTGTGGGTAACGGATGTAAAATAAAATACCAAAATCAGACACGGCTAAATGTCGGGGCAGAGAACAGTAGGACCTTTTCCAAAGCATTCTGAAACGAACTGTTCAACAGGACGTCACTGCGAACGCATGACACATTGTCGTTTATCGTTTTGCGGACTACAATCGAAACAGTGCAGAAATGCCGCCCACTTACACAGAGCTTACCTTCGACAATCCACTCCTGCTTTCTTGCCCACCTCTGTTTTCGAAACATTAGAAATTCTGCATGAATGAAAAGCAGCGTTGACAACACGTGTTCTGCTACTCCACAACTCCCCTCCCCTTCTCATTTTCCTAGTCTGATTTCTTCGCAGGTGACCTGAGACTTTGCTAGTGCAAAAAACTTTTTTGGTTAAATATCTTCTAGCTCAATCGCACTTTCTTGAAAAAATCTTCCTTCTCCGGCCGATGATGCTTCCCCATTCAAAAAAATCTTATCCCCAAAACAAAGAAACCATAACTTAAAAATAAGTTACCTCGGAAAACAAAACAATACCGACATGCGAAAGCAGTTCATCGGTCGAAGCGTGACCGGCAGCCATATACATGCAGCACGTGAGTAAGAAACAATCCAGTAACGGTTCGCGGTCAGCGCCGCTCCAACGGAATCCTTGTGAAAGGAAGGTGACAAATTCCACAATGCTCTCGAAACCTAAAAACCTACAAAAACAGTCAACTTTTCCAGGACATCAACGCACTGCTGAAGCAATGAAATGGAATACCATCACATGGCTACACACAGCATAACCAGACGTAATGTACCGGGTAGACGACCCAGGCTGGCCGCCATGCACTGCGAACGATCAGTACTTTTTCTACCATCTTGGAACTCAGCGTTGTCCTGGTAAAGCGAATTCTGAAGGAGCTCGAACGCAGGATCTGACGACTGGCAATGTGCACAGTTAGAGCTGATTTTTGGTAACTAAGGCAGTAGCCCAGACCTCATGGGCAGAAATCGGGAAGCGATAGGTTTCACAAAATTTCCTCTTTTCAAACCACTACAACTTTTTCCATTTTCGACATCAACCTTCTCCTCTATATTCTTTTTCATTCACTTCTAAAATTGCCGCTTTTCCTTTCTCTTTTATTTTTCTTCACAACTTCTACCCCGATCGTCACCGTACATGGTAGCTCAAACAATCGCAGTCTAACTTTCCCAGCTTGCCACAGCACTGAGTACGAGTTAAGTTGAGGTGGACGCAGGTCAACTGTAAAAGTGAATTGTGAGTTGAACATGCTTGCAAGTACCACCAATTTTAAACCGTATTTGCGTGGGCAACCCATACCTGTGCGCTATCGTGCGGTGGCCACTTAGATTACAAAAGCGCGCACGATTGCCACGGTTCAAGGTCACTGAGCACTCATTTTCTCGTACAAATTTGCGTTGGCCACTTGTACAGGTTTTAAACAAGGGTGCCGTTGGCCGCTGTTCAAGAAGTCATCAACTACTTCAACATCACAATTCAGAAGCACGATGGATGACGGCGTGTCGGCACGTTATGGAGATGTGACAATAGCGCAAAACATGGCTACTGCGTTGCGAATTCTTAGCAACACCGGAAACGAAGGACCACGCTCGACTTGTTCGCATCGATACTGTTCGCACAGAACACCTGGACACAAGCAGCATATGTATGTCAGTGATATAACAGGGATAGTGAAAAGAAATTTGAGGAAATGCAGGTTTGAACCAGAGGTGTTTTATAATCCGTACTGATGGGTATGCGTTGTAGTGGATAAGCTGGACGCAGTTCGAATTGTGGGACGACAGCATGGTTGTAGGACACTGGCAACATCGAAAGAAAGTTATAACAACAGCTTTCGAAGAGAGCCATTGCCCTGAATAAGCACCAATCAAGCCCATATGGGTGCCAGACCGGATACATCGGTCACAGCTTAGTAGTCGAGCATGACAGCAACCGCATTTGAGATTTTGGACCAGACTACCTATGTGCATCCAACAGCGTGCCCATCACAACGAACAAGCGTTAGCAATGTTGAACATGCAGTTTCACGCGATGCACCTTAGCTTTCAGCAGATCACAAAATGGTGACGGTAAAATTAACGGCAACCTGCGAAATTGACCTCGTCGAAGTGCAGCGTAAATATGGAACGCTATTGGCTAATCGTTTGTGCACGCAGCGATACCGATGAACTGTGAGCAAGAGCTGAATTAAAGTGACTCCACAGACGACGAGTATTGTACACGACCGTCAGATGTGTCAGCGCAAAGAAGTCGCAACAGTGATGCGCAGCACGGTGAACAACCGGTTTGAGATCTTTCTAGTTGAAACAATGCGGATACATCGGTCACGACGGAGAACACCTCCGAGGTCTTATTTCCCGCTATCAAAGTCGAGAAACTTGCGGTCGGCAGTTGTAGTTCATTGCTCACATATTCAGTGATGGCATATATAATGCTTATGCACGCTGCCTATCTCCACTATCCAAAGCTCTAGGGGGAATTTGTTTAACCACAAAAGGATACACCCTGACCGCGAAGATGACCACTGTGCTACCTAAAGACGTTTCAGGACGGTATGGCGTAGGATGCCTCGCATTCTGCCGCATATTCAAAATCGTGTTTTGAGGAAGTGGGACAACAAATGCGAATGGTGCCAAAACATTCAGCAACATGTTAGGGGTACCGAGATGAGGAGGTTCTAGTGCTGGACTAATTTAATGAAAGAATAAACATGTACATTTAAACATATACATCCATGTAACAAGAAACAGAAAGAAACGCTTGAAACATGGAGGAAAAAAACATCTGAAAAACGAACAGTCTTTCATATGGCGATGAAAGCTGCGCGGCCTCTTCAGCAACATTTGTTTCGCGTGTGCCGCGAATGCGTTCAGCAGTGACAGCTGCAACGTCCTGTCCTTCTCACTGAGCACCATTTCTGCGAACAACGCCGAGTCCTGTGTGTAATACTTTCTTAGCACCGCATAACAAATCTCAAAGCAAAACGTATAAATGTCACAATTAAAAAAGAGGCATGAAAAGTACTTGTCGTTCATAACAAAATGACGGAAAAAAGGAGGGGGAGGGAAACGAAAGGCGATTCCAGACCCAAAAATGTTCAAGAGGTATGGACTAGGTTCAAAGAGAGGCACTTTAGAAATGAGGACAACCATTTGATAATTCAAGCTACCATCCAACCACTTAAGTTTCTGCTAATCGCATTAGTTTCAAACCGCAAACAAGACACTAATTTTTCTTTCTTCCTTTTTTTAACTACAAGAACAGTACTTGTAAACGAATGTGACAGAAAAAGCTGAAATTCTGGATAATGTTTCAGTAAAAATTTGCCAAACGCATCAGTACGTTTTGCACCAATGCAAGCGCCCAGCAACTCAAGTAACAAATCTCGTAGGTACACGAGGAAATTTTCTGAGCGCACAAGAAGCACAAAGATGAAATCTGTGAATTTCCATATATTTCGATGATTTATTTCGCCTCCTCCTAACTGGTCTTCAGATTTTTAGTTTAGAGACTTCAATAAACAGGAAGCGTAAAATACATGCAAAAGTGCTACAGGTAGGGCCGCAGGCGCAGGAATTTTTGTTTTAGAAAAATCACGCCAACTTTCCATCATAGGCCAGTCAGTTCAAGTTTTAAAAACCTCAAGAGTCTTGGTGCAGACGGAAGCGCATCACTCTTGCCTTCTCCTCTGCGTACTTCACTGACGTTATCTTGAGTGAAACTAAAGTTGTTCTGGTATTCCGAACGTAATAAGTTCCTCTATTCAATATTAAAGCATATCTGTTCAGCAGCTTTAGCCCCCTAAAAATTTTAGAAACAGACAAGCCAACCTTATTATTGAAAAATGCTTCTGGATTCGGCGATAAGACCGCTAGCAGATCCAAGGATTGCATGCGCAACCGATTATGATGGAAACCGGGAGCAGCAAACAGAGATGCACATGACATCAGCCAGTCTAATTTCTGAAGATACTAAACTATTATACATGAGAACGGCAACGCTAAAACACGTGAACATCAAAATACAACATGTTTCCTAAAGAAAAAATAAATAAACGAACATAAAACTTTCGTGTCCTTCCTTTCATTTCGCAGCTTGTTACTTATTCTTTTTTAACGAGAACGCACGCTGCGCTTGATATCAAAAAAATCTTTTGGTTTTTCTAAAAGCATACGGAAAGAAGAAAACTTTATCACCCATGCTTTAATAAAGCACGCTGCAGTCAACCTGTGCGAACGCACAATCCTAAATAATAAACTCTTTCAAAAAACGACAATAACCATTTCTGCAAATTCAATTCCCATTAATAAGGTGGATTTATCATGGATACAACTGACTGGATATGCCACATCGAATCACCGATGAGCACCCCTTCTCTTCTATTCAGTTAAATGGCGAAGGGAAGGTAAGAGATGAGGAGGTAGGAAGGGGAAGGAGAGAGAAGTGCAATTACTTGCAGCCAGTTTCAGTAGCGAGCTAGCTATCTGTATTGCCCATACGCATCTGGAGACAAAAAGTAGAACGAGTGTCCAAATTCATTCTCCATACAAAAAAGCCACCTACTGATCAGCCAACAAACTATTCCCTGTCACCAGATACATCGAAAGTGGGAAGTTCAGAGAGATATAACCACCATCTTCATTTCAAGGCTGCAAAAAACGACCGTCAAGAATTAAACTATCAGAAATGCAGAAACGACATTTTGAGCACAGTTGAAAAAAAAATTCTGGGACAGTATCAGAATTTCTTGAGTGTGTTTTCCTACGTTTTCTGAGGATTTTGAATGCAGCATACCATACATGCACCTCTATCGTTTTGAACTGAAGCCACTCTGAAACTAGTTCTTGCTAGTTTTAGGAGATTACGCGCTCAGATTCCTAAAATCAATAGCTTTCCTCATTCTTAGTTCTCCTTGATACCAAGGACTCATACAGCTTTCCTTTCTGCCCGAAAATGAGGAACACCTTTTTAACATCGATCTAGATCATCGCTTTTCCTTTTCTTACACAGACTTCCAACCCCTTCCGTACTTGACAAATCTTTCAACCGCACCAACTCGCAACTACATTTCCCTGCCCTTATAGAGCTCTTTCACGCTACTTTATTATTTATTTTTGACCCATCTGCGAACTGATCTCCAAATTTGGCTGCGCCTTAACAATACCACTCCCTCCCCTCGACTTTACTGAATCGGAATTGAAAGTGGTAAGCTCATCTATGCATTGGTAAGTATTTTGGGCGCTGCAAGACACAATGAAGTGCTTTCGACGTATAAATGAAACAGTTAACAAAAATTTCTGATATCCTCCCATGAACCGGGTAATCATTAATCAGACGGTGGGAAAGGGGAGTTGGAGGAAGTCGGAGAGGGGAAAGAGAAGACAGATGATGATGATGAAAACATGTATATATGTGCATTTTCGCGTTTTGAATTCCAGTTACAAGATCACACTTCAAACGAAATACGACCTCGGAATGGCCCAGGGTTCCACACAGATGAGCACACGTTGACATGAACGTCGACACGGTTCGTTCCGGGAGCGTAAGAGCTTCTTCCAAACGATAAGTGGCTGCCGGAAACCCAAACTCTCTCTTGGTTTTTCCGTAAACCTGCAATTCCAAGTCGATCTTATACCACGTACGTATAAACATCGTGTGAGTACTTTCAGCTGTTACATTCGCTGCGCTACTTTATCTGCCTGCGACGTTTGTTGGCTGCCATAACGTAGCTTACTGACTTATCTTAATGAAGGCTCGATGAATTTGCCCTGAGAAAAAACTATGTTACGCAGCACCCAACAACAGAAAACTAGATGGTTCTTTTTTTGCATTTATTTAGACTCTCAAACCAAAATTTTCATGTTAAGCACGTTTTGCTTGACAAAAAGTTACTTAAATTCATGTTGATATTTATGTGGGTAACCACATTAGCTAATATTTTAATCAACTCTGAAGAAATAATTAGCACAGTGAAAACTGAACATTGTTTAATCATTAGAAAGAGCTGCACGAAATGAGCAAACACTGCCCGTTAAAAAGTTGTTCGTTTAGTAAATATTCCACCGAAAATTTTTAAAAACATTAACAAATGCGTTTACGTCAACTAGCTCAGACGAAAAATTTGAGTTGATAGATACATATCAAGCATATCCATTCTTCATTTAACAGGAATTGTGCAATTTTTTGAAATATTGAGATGAACTGCAGTCGTTCTTAGGATAAACTGAAGAGTAGAAATTTTCTCTGCTAATTATTGAAAATGTTTCGCGAGTAACATGCAACGTCAAAGGTACTTGAAACAGTAAGAGTGAAAAAGCATAAACTAACGAACAATGAACTCACTTTTATCGAAACCACTTGCATAGGTAGCGTATCGGAAGCGAAAATCAACACCACCTCGTTACTGCTGCAGAATAACAGTTCATGAAATAAACGCATCTACGTTGAGTCGCTCAAACGGGATATTTCGTTATAGTCAATGAGGAATGTTAAAAATGAAAAAGAGATATTAGGAGAACTGCCACTGTTTTCAAATGTTGCCATTTCCCTAACAATGCCTTTTTCTACCCTCCCGACGAAAATACAGCCACTTTTTGGATCGAGTTTTGTTTTTTATTAATAAATTAGCTACACTGAATCCTACGTACATCCTCCGCCTAAGAGAATTGTGAAAACTCTCCCTAAATAATATCTTCCAAAAATACAGTCGCCCTATTCAGAATTCAGATCGAAAGAAATAATGCTCCCGGTTCTATACTCAAGCACCACTTATGTTACTATGGTGAATCTATCTGGAACGATTAACGCAGGAACTATAGGGCAAGCAGAATACCATTCGAGTGACTGCCTCCTTGTCAACGGAATATCGAACATACGTGCCCGGTCGGAACGCAAAAAGCGAGTTTTGCCGAATACGGTCACACTCAGCGGACTGTTCTCTGTCGCAACCTCAATACGCAGTGCACAGATCACCATATTCCAGTCCATGTTCCTCACCACCACATCGAATTCTCTCTTCTGCATTTCAAATCTCAACTGTATAAACAATAAATCCTTACAACACAACATCACAAAGAATGCTTTAAATAGCGCTTCGTTTCGATCTGTACTATAAAACTGCAAACAGCTCAGCTTCTTATGCAGCTAGCGCACGGGCTGAACTGCGCGCAACCGGACAACGACGACCTGATATTCAGGGAATCATCGTAAGAAAAGCACGAACATTTCAACAAATTTTAAACACGCAAAAAGCCAACGCTGATAAATTTCATAGAATTACAGACAATGGCTGGACGATGTGACCAAAAATTTGAGTGCCTTTTGGAACTCAAACTGTCTCGCAGCCATATTAAGTTCGTTGTGATGCGGGATGTCCACTGGTTTCAACAATGTGAAAACGTACCTGATTACCTGAGGACAGCTCACATGTAGGCTGAGAAAAGTACAACACATATGCTTCTAATTCGGCAGCATTCGTGCAAATCAAATATTTTCTTTAAAATATGATCGCCTGTATTTTACGGTAGCACTTCCAAATGAAGGTAATCTAACGACAGCAATCGATTTTTAGATTGGCTTGCCACAAAAGAAAGATCCTGGCCACACAGTATTGGAACTGAACCTTCGTTTATAATTAGAACAGATGGTCCAAATTTAACGCTCCTTCCTGAGCAGATCAAATGATCCAAAAAAGAAAGTTCTCGACAATTACGAAGAATTACGAGGAAAATGGCGGGCAATGCAGTTTCTTTTTGGAGGATTCCGTTGGTGCGCGAATTACATGTGCCAAAATCATGATCACTCAATGACTTCACGAATCATTTACGCTGCAACAACAACTAGATTAATTAAACGAAACACAAAGGCGATAAATAAGCAGGGTAGATGGGACCTTGAGACAGACGGCACTCATCCCAGGTGAGTTCAGACGTTTGGTGAGCTCATCAGCGTCGTAACTAAGTTCGAGTGCTTTGCTCCAGAACTGCACCTTTTCGAGCGGAGTGCAACTGTCAAATATGGTCACTAGATCCTCCTCCGATTGCAAGTCTCCTCTGATTTCGATCGTAGGTGGTTCGCTTTCCACAACATTATACTCCATATCCTCTACCCATAAATCTGGCGCATGCTGCCATTCGCTTAAAGAAAAAGACCCCTTAAACACTAAAACTGGACAAATGTGCAGCAAAACTGGGAAAGCGGGGCAAGAAAAATCTGTCCAGACAATCAGAAGGAAATTATGTGGTAGGTGCTATAGGAAATCGAAAAGGTGTTATGCATACAGCGGTGGAGGATGAGCGGATGGGAGGGGACAAAATAAAACGTGTGTCAAAAGGTTAAGGGACAGTCGCGTCTGCTTTACCTATGTGCGTAAGATTCACATAATCAAATTCTGAGATATTCACTGCGAATACGGCAACAGTTCGCTGCATTAAATTATGTTCGAAAGAAATAACAATGGCAAAAAAACTGTCCTAATCGACTTTCTTTTTGGCGACACGAACCCATCTTTTACCAAACGAAAACTACTGATCCAATATTTTGCTACGACTCAAAAAAAAGGCTACTTACTCAAACGGAACAAATGGACGACAAATTGACAAGTGGAAAAAAGTCGTACCTCAACATTGCTAAATGCAATTTCAAGCTCACTGCCGAGAACATTTCAAAATTATTTACCTGGATGCATTGTCCACAACGCATAAATCCACAGTTAACTTAAACGAAATTTAGACGAACTTTTGCTCGAAAAAAATGATCGGTTCAGTACATACGACTCAAACAGTTGGCATCATGAGTCGACATGTTGAAAAATCTTAATGCTGCCACTCTTGAGTTGTAAAACCAACAAATTTTCGAAAGTATCCTCAAAAAAACTTTCGACACGATGATGTGCGTTCAACGACGAGTGGCGTTTTCATTATATTATCCGACTGAATTTCAAAAATACCCGTTCCAGCGCTTTAAAGCAACAGCCGCTTTAATGCAGGCCACCCATGTAACCAAAGATGTCCATTTTTAAACGCAGTATTCTTCAGTTCACAGTGAGCACTAAGAAACGCAATGTCCTTAGATCGTGCAGGCCTCACATGATCGATAAAATAATGCATTCATATTCCCAGCCAACCAAACGGCACACGAAAATTCCAGTAAAATCCTTTTTTTTACGTTGATGAGGAATTTTAAAAACGTCTAGCGAATTCCAAGTTCGTCGCACAAGCTTTTTTTTTAAAACATTGATACATTGATTTTAATAGTGGGCAAGGCAATTCTCGAGATGAATTCCATAAGTCTTGATCAAACGATGAAATAAGATGAGACTACGATGTACGCATACATACATTGCGGAATGAACCGCAGCTTATTCCATGGTTAGCAAACCTTTGCCGTACCCCAAAAACATGGAAGATGCATTAACGAACCTTTTGAATACCTGTAACGCCTGATTGTCGACAATTTGCACGGCGAGATGCGAGGCGTTGCTTGCAGACAAAAGCATGCAGTTGGCTTGCGCTCCAGCCGGCATAGCCAGCGATTGCACATAAAGCGTGCCGCCGCAGAAATAAAAGAAGATGATGTTCGTGGCGGGAGGCTGTGCCACCGCCGATACCACACCTGCACTTTCACTCCACTGCCAAACTGCATGATCCACATCGATCTGCTGCACATTGCCCAACTCATCGTTGTCATTAAAGCGTAACACGTATGTTCCCTCTAAAATGCTTCCTTTCAATGCGCATACTCGTCAAAAAATTAAAAACTTTACAATAACTACGTGTTTCGCCTGTCAGACCGACCGCTTTTATAAGCTACTCACAAAAATGAAGGATGCGTAACACTCCAACAACCAAATCGGCCGGTAGCACAGACCTCTCATTCAAAATGTGTTTTAGGACCCGATGGATCGTAAAATATCCTTGTTTGCCTGAAAACATAGCTTCGATGGCTCCCGAAATGAAAGCATTGGAGAGACAAGTAGAGACACAACGATATGTATATAGAACGTGTAAATATAACGAAGTTATAATATGCTTTGCAGATGCATACAATCACCTATAAACCATCTATCCAATAAAATGCAAAAACGACAGCGCAGCGCTTGTTTACAAACAGTTCGTAAAAAATGACGGTTAAGGCATATTTGAGAACTCGTTCAGTTTTCATTGAGCTATGGATGCTGCTTGATGCTAAGCTCCTCTCAACAGCAAAAAACCATCCAGGGGGTGCATGCAGTCATTTTCGGGCAGATAATGACTCCTGGTTGGAATATATTTCTCTCCCAGCCCTAACGGTGAGATGCCCGTGTATGCAAGAAACCAATTCATTAAATGATGGCATCAGCACCCTGCTCAGAATAACATTAATCAGAAAAACACAACGAGACAAAAAAACAAACCGTTTTGTGAAACGAACAGAAACCGGGAATCCTCCGAGTAGTGCATCGAAACGGCATTATTGTGGAACGGTAATGAAACCGTATTCATCATATAATATGAAGTGTCGTCAGCCTTCTCTAACTGTTCCATATAGACGTGGCCAGCTGATGACAACACAAAGATTTCGATACCACCCTGCTTACGAGCCCCTAGAAAGAGGCTCATTCAATAATCTAAACTACGCAATCATAACTTCACTATCACTGCCTCGTTTTCATAAATCCTGACGTCTCTAAAAGGCTGCTGTAGTTGTGCAGATGCTCGTCTCGCTGCAATAAACAATGAACCAGCGCGAGAAGAGAAGCGAAAGAAAAGAGCACAGGAGGGAGAAGACAACGCGGAACAGCGTGAGCGGTGCGTGAAACCAACCAGTTTTTAAATTACAATATCGACTGATCGTGCTTTCGGTTCCAATTGCACATGATTTTACATAAGAGAAAATTCGAATTCATGGCCATCATCAGCGTTCTGGACCCATGTTGCGTCCAGTCGGACGATCCAGCACCTTAACTGGTGCGAAATGCACTCGTTACTGTACCATGGCTGTTTGCTTTGAACTCTCAATATTACTCGGATGCGTAAAGAGCTTTAAAATTAGCTACTTAGCAGCTGCCGACACGCTTACCGAAAGCAACATCAATGACAGTGCCCAAAGGCAAGACGAACTCGAACTTCGCATCGTCTGATGGATCACAAACGTCGTAGATTCGAACGAAATGCTCCGTGGCCACCGCTACCACTGGTCGCTCACTTGGCGCTACCCACTCAGCCTTCAAAAATATGCTTGCATACACGCTCAAATATACCTTCATTCGCATCGTCGAGGTATAAATAATGAACTATTTCTCTTCCTGTCACCCAGCATCCGCCTACGCAGTTTCTCGCACACAAAATAAATGAATAAATGAACAAATTCGAAATTTTGTCCAGATTTTTTAAATAAAAAAAGAATAGCTCAATACGGACAGCGGGAAAAATGTTTCGCCGCAAGAAAAAAAAAGAAATGAATCAATCAAAGAGCGCGGAATGAAGTATGACAATGCGATCTGGGTTTTTTGCATGCTCGAGTATCGAAACGCTTCTAACGAACAATGCAGGCACTCAGCGCCAACTGAAAACATAGTAAAAACATTATGCACGCCCTCTTGCAGTTCTTTTACGGTACCGTCAACTGAATGGACCTTACTGTTCCTGCAGCGCTTTCAAAAAGACTAGAAGAAACTAGCTTGCCTTTTCGATATTTCCTGACCTTAACACAAAAAACGTGCGAACATGCACAAGTTCCCACTAGGTAAATGCGTTTTGAATAATAAAGCCATCAAAAGTGATTAGAGGCGAAACACTTGAAATAAAAGATGCAAACGCAGATGGAAAAATACTTTACAGTCACCATCACATAATAATGACATCGAGTTTGATTGGGACAGAAAGAGGAAGAAATCGCTGACGGATTCGCTAACGAAGCTCCGATTGCTGTTGGCTGAGGAACGAATTTTAGATAACGAAGGGGACTCAAAGTAGAGGTGTAGCAGAGAAGGAAGTCAGAAAAGAAAAACTTGAGAAGATCGAAGGATAGATAACGTCAAAGGTTTGAGAAAATAATCGAAGAAATGAAATTTAAGAGATCTCATCCACTCGGCATCGTCAGCTTCAATGAATGGGCACGTTTGAATAACGTTATCTACGCCCAGAAGCAAATCTCTAACTTTCACCGCCACCTGTTCTCACCCCCTGGCCATTTTCCCTTTAATACTTTTCCCCAAACAAAGCGACCTCCTCTATTTCAGCAGCCGAAAACAGCCATCTTACAAGTGAAAAGCTGATAGCGTGCGCCAAACCTTAACAACAGAGCTCTTGAGCACAGTGCCTTTGATGATGATTTTACGCTTGTCGTCGACGTCACCGTTCGCTTTGAAACGCATCACGACGAACTGTTGATTGCCGCATGCGACCAGCAGATCCCTCATGCAAGACATCGAGACCACCTTGAAGCCAACAGGCTCCACATCGATACGCTGAAAACAAGCCAACTTTTCATCCAAATTAGCTTTTGATCAAGCTGTTTTGCTTGTGACAGAGGATCGGGTGTTGTAAAGTTATAAAGATGGGAAATTCAACAATGACCAGCAAGAATATGAAGTCCGGATGACGAAGTACACAATTTAAGACACGTTCATGTTTTCGTTCCTGCCTTCATTTCGTAACAGCGACAGAACATAACTTTTCGGTAATCTTTGGGAATCATTAGTTAGAATCCTCGCAACAATAAAACCTGAATCTCTATGATTCTAAAGCGCATCATTCCTCTTTCGCGAGTCGCATGCAAATTATCACACGCACAATAAACATTCTCCCATCTCGGCTATATGAATATATGTGAAAGTAGTGATAGAAAGAGAGAGAGAGAGAAAAAAAAAGAGAACATGATCCGAATGTAGTTGCATCGAACGCGCAAAGCAATATAATGACAGACCGGTATGTCAACATCAGTGGCCGAATCAGATGCGCAGAACAGTGCATGCATGCTGAGAAGTGTGATTCTGCTACCCTCCTGAACCGTCGCCAACATTTTAATGCCTCCGACTTCGACTACACCAAGCAGGTTCTGTCCAGTCCGGATTCCTTCTGTCTTTTTGTCAAAAATTACTTTCCGAGGCGACATCCAATATTTCTGAAAAGAAACTTTACAACGTAGCACTTCAAAAAAAAAGCATCGCATTTTGACTGGAAAAAACGATGCGAACTCCAACAAAAATCGAAGCTCCTAATTTCCTGATTTAATGACATATCCTGACTACAATGGCGTCGCTTTTTGAAGAAAGCAGAAAAGAACTTTTATGGACACACACTAGTGGTGAACCGGAACTATCGGTTTCCCTGGCTTCGCCCTTTCCGATTTTCTATGCAGCAAACCAAGCATGTACAGGTATTTCTAATGGAAATTGTAAACCGTTTGTTGAAAGCAGATTAGGATCATGTTGTGATCTTGAAACTACTGCCTTCATTCCAAATTTGAATCTCGAAAGTTTTTCTCACTTGTTTATTAAACTTCAATTACCCTTACATAAACGTTTATTTTGTTGCTTAGTTTGCGCGTTTAATGTCCAAATCTGTTTTCCCTGACCAGCTCAATATGAGCGCCTTGAAGCATGCACCCGTCAGGTTCGCTCACTGGCATAATTTAGATAAGAAATAAATAGTTCAAGTACACATCCACCTGTTCACAGCAAGCTATCTGTTCTTTATGCGATTATTTGCTCTTTATTCGATTGCTTTCAAATTATAAGTTGCAATCCATATTGTGGGAGAAGGCGACTTTCCAAAATTGCTTCCTCTGTAATCATGAACAATGTTCCACGAATTCCAATCCCAAACTGAAGTTCAGCGTAGTCTCGCTTCAGTGCGCCGAACTGATTCGCATAAACTAAAGCCAAGTGGAAGTATTGCATCACTATTCCGCAATCCTTTTATTTTGTATTGCTCCGATTTAGTTCTCATCCAGGTGATTTTGGAAAACCTGAATTCTGGTCTAGTGAATTTGTCCTTCCCGATCTTATCCCATACTATCTCACCAAAAATTGCTACTACGGAGATCTACTGAAATAACTGCCTTTAAATGTAAACTGCGACAATGACAGTCCCATTTCTCAAAGGAAAAAAATTGTTGACAACAAATATGCCAGCAAGCTTAACAACGAGAAATAACATGAACCATGAGCGGACGACCGAACTCGACAGATAGTGGCTGTGAAAGCTGCACACTTGTAGCAGCGATACGTTCGGCGTGCTTACTCAGCGAACGTGCAGAGCAACCAGTCAGCACCGCCTTCAACATAGCTCTTATCGGCGATTCGTGTGCCGCTAGCACTTTCAAGAAGGACTTCTGGAAATTAACACTCCCTTAAAAGACTGAAAAACATGCCAAGCTTCAAGGATTATCCTCTGTTCCAAAAGGCTGTGCAAGTTACTTTTATCTGCCCCTCTCCTCTCTCCTCCTTTGTTTGTCTCTCTCCCTTTAAACAGTCCCTTTGAAAACCTAAGACAAACCCTCATGGTAGAAACAAATGCTTCCACGTCTCGATATCAAGGATAATTACATTAATCGAAAATCAGTTTAGTTTCGAATAGTCAGTTTTAACTGAGTCATTTCTGAGAGGATGATAAGCAACGATGGACCACAGCATGAATCCTGGTACTTCTCTTAATCTCGATAAGAGAACACGAATAACAGACTAATTGCCTGGGTTTAATGAGCAGCTTACTTCCAACCATTTGGCAATCGTTCTCTAGAAGAGTAGCGCTTGTTATGCTTAACACTTTCTTCATCGCTACCAGGTTGGGTGGTAGCATGAGTATTTATAGTTCTCGGACTCACTCGGACAACATGAACAAACGGAAATAATCAACAACATATGCATCAGAAGTGTTGCTATGAATACTGACCACAGCGCACAACGAAGTAATGGAATAAATCACATGGCCGCATGGGACACCAAAAACTCTAATGGTCGATTGAAAGAATGCTGTTCCGGATAAAGTTCCAACTATAAATGCTTCAATGAAGAAAGCTTCCTATGCAGCTTATCAGTGATAATATACTAACCAAGAGCAGTTGAACTGCGTTACGATCCTCCGCTCTGATCGTGATGTCATGGAACAGTTCACTGCTTTGAGCGACGTTTTGAGCGCTCTGCTGGGTGGTCGGTACGACGGTAACCGACTCGCTTTCACTTGGCGGCAGTGGGAACAGAGTCACTTTCAGTGCGGGACAGCCTTTTGCCCCACAATCACAGAAGAATGGCCCGTGCTTACTGCAATGTTTCGAAATATGGAAAAAGCATATAAGCGAACATCTTGGTCTGAAAGTACGTCTGAAAGCTCGAGCTCAAGCCAAGTCTTATTCAAAAGCATCTACAGCATTACTGATCACTGAGGCAATGTTATTTCGATTGATGCTATTCTATCCATGTCAATTTCGCTGTTTTCATCATCCATTCGCCAAAAAACGAACGATCAAAACAAACTGCAAAGACAGCAAACAATCAATCGGTGTACAGATAGGAGTCGTGAAAAACTGGGCGGAAACTAAGGCAGAAGTTTTCGCCTCAACTCTCGCCTCTACAACTTTCTGAACCTCACCAGAAGGAGCGTAAAGTCCCATCTAGTTTCGGTGACCTGACACAAGAACCCTAGACGATGCCGGAAAATGGGAGGAACAAGATATAATATTCGCTCGGACGACCAACCGAACTGTCAATCAGACAGACTCCTTAACGACTCAAGGACCATCTGCACAGATAAAACATCCTTCACGCGAGGACGAAAGGCGCCTGCGCAGACGTTCTCCACTGTTTAAAAAAAAAGAACAAAAAAAACTAATAGATTGGATGCTAACAAATGAACGTAGAGTTTCATTTGCCCACACTTGTGTGGCTTGTGTGACACTTGCGTTACGCTGGTCCAACAGTCCTTTACTGTCCACGTCAATTTATATTCTTGGAGCAACTTTTGATATCCCTATTTCGCTGCTCACGCTGACCATCATGAATGCCTACGTTAGTAATAGTAGCAGAAAAGTCTTTATCCCGCCAATGAAAATTAAGAACGAACGGGAAT